>CM029403.1:26839441-27151941 GCA_017139565.1 Luffa aegyptiaca | reverse complement strand
CGAAGGCACCCGGCCCCACCCCACCGTGCACGTTCAGCCGCCGTGCCGCCCGCCCTCCTCGGGCCTCCGACCGCCACCCCCACGCCCCAAGCATATGCCCATGTGCGGCGCATTGTGCTTGGGGCGTGGGCGTGGCGACATAGGGGTACCCCCACGCCCCGCCCATGCAGGCAGGTCGCCCCCCTATATAGTACATTCTGAGGCATTTTTGGTCTGGCAGGCTTGCACATCAAATTTCTGAGCGGTCATACGGTCAAATATCTCAAGTTTGAGATTGTTTTGGAACATGATTTTGATTGATTCATGTTTGGGACATTGGAATTAGTCTAGAAAACAAGTTTCATAATTTTTGGACCAACAAATTATTTTTAATTAATTTTTAAATATTAAAAAATTAAAAATTAAAAAAAATAGCTAGAGTGGGAGAAAAATTCTGAAATCACGTGGGCATCCTTCTTTTGTGTTTCTTAGTTCCCAAAAAAAATTTCACAACAATACAAGCATTATACATCTACTTTCATGTTTCATGGGTGGTGGGTGTCATGACACGTGCCGGCACGCCGACTCAATAAGCCTACCTTCTTGGGGACAAGAACGAGTGGGGGGCTGGGGACATGACAACATAAGATGGAATTCACTCCTTCCCGCTTCTAGGAGAAGTAGATGAGTGTTCCCTTAAGTGGTGACTCCGGGTCTTGAACAAAGGGATCCCGCCCTCTCACTGGCCCGAGAGGGACTTTATGTTTACTGGTTGGACCATAAACAGGTTGTTCATTAGAGGAGCACTGGTACTTAAGGAGCCATAGGTAACACAGGGGTAAAACAGTAATTTGACACTGTAGTTACGAACACTCGTGAAGGATTGACTTACCGATATAGGTTTATATCCATGGACCCAGAAATGTTCTACAGTGAGAAGAGTTCAGCTGTGGGTCCTTAGTGGAATGACCCACAGTTAATGAATATTGGTTAACCTGATTAATGAGTTTAATCAGTTAACCTCATATCATTGGAGCTTCTGATCTGTAGGTCCATTAGGTCCCCCTGCTAGCTCGTAAAGAGTAATTAGGAACAATTATATTTTGAGAGAATTTGAATAGTTCAAATTCATATTGGGAATTAAGTTAATTGTATGAGATACAAATTAATTCAATGTATAGTGATGCATTAAAAGCTAAAGTCTAATTGAGTTAAACTTTATTAAATTTAGAGATTTATATATTTGAAAGAGTTCAAATATATGTCTAATTAAATATATGGTATTTAATTAGAAGATGAATTAATTATGAATTAATTAATTATTCAATTTAGTTTAAATTAAATGAGATTTAATTAAACTATACTCTATGAGGGAATTATTAGAATATGATTCTAATGAGTAATTAATTAAATATGGGTGATATTTAATTACAAAATTAATTAATTATTGGAATTAATTAATTGATTAGTTTAATTGAATTAATTAAATGTGATTTAATTAAGTTAATTAAACTATATATTATGTGAGGAAATTAAATTTAAATAAGATTTAAATGTGCATGAGATTAATTAATTAATATGATTAATTAATTAACATTTAATTAATATGATTAATTAATTAACATTTAATTAATTGATTTAATCAATTAATTAATTGATCTTGATCTAACGGTCAAGATTGTTTCCTAACCTCACATTAGGGTTTCCTCTCTTATAAAAGGAAAGGTTATGAGAACCCTAACCCTAAGGTCTCATTCTAGCCTCCCTCTCATATTCTCTCAACCCAAGAACTCTAGAGAGAATTTTTCTCTCTAAGAGTTTTTCCCATTCAAGATTAGGTAGTCCCACAACTACGTTCCTAATCTCAGAGTTATAGTGGGGAAGCCCTTGTGGTGGTGTCCGTTGAAGAATTCAGAGTCGTCAGACGGAGGTATGTTTCTCATCGCTTAACTTTTTGCCAATGTATTGGTATTTTGTATAACAAAATTAAGTTACGAACGGTCCAATTGCTTCCGCTGTAACAGAATTGGGAATTCCAATCCCTCACAAATCCTACCTCATCGGCACTAAAGTGATAGTCCACACCGATCATTCAACATTAAAGTATCTGTTTTCCAAGAAAGATGGAAAACCTCATCTAATCAGATGGATCCTACTTCTTCATGAATTTGACATAGAGATCCTAGACAGAAAAGGAACAAAAAATCAGGTTGCAAGCCACATGTCCAGATGAGGAAAGGAAGCACAGAGCAAATACGGGTTATAAATTGGAGAAACTTTTATTGATGAACAGGTGTTGACAATAATCACTTATGAAGCACCCTGGTATGCAAACATCGCTAACTATTTAGTTAGTGTAATATATCCTCTGGACGCAAACCAACAGCAATTTAAGAAATTTTTCCATGATTGTAAAACATATTGTTGGGATGAACCTTACCTCTACAGGAGAGGACATGATCAGGTGTTGAGGAGGTGTGTAGCAGAGGAATAAATCCCTAAAATGTTGGAAGTTGCCACAATGCTCCTTATGGAGGACATTTTGCAGGTACAAAAACAACAGCCAAAGTACTTCAAATTGGATACTTCTGGCCAACCCTGTTTAAGGATGCATATCTATACACAAGGGGATGTGATAAATGCCAAAGGACAGGAAATATATCAGCTAAGGACGAGATGCCAGTGAACTATACATTGGAGGTAGAAATCTTTGATGTATGGGGAATTGATTTCATGGGGCCTTTTCCTTCATCCTTTGGCAAGACTTACATCTTTCTAGAAATAGATTATGTCTCTAAATGGGTGGATGCAATAGCTACTACCTCTAATGATGCAAAAGTAGTAAAGGAATTTTTGAGAAAAAATATCTTTACTACGTTTGCAACGCCTAGAGTTCTAATCAATGATGAAGGGTTCTCATTTTGTAAACAGGGTAATAAGGAAATTATTAGAGAGGTACAATGTCGAGCACAAAATTGCGACCGCATATCATCCACAAACTAATGGTCAAGTCGAATCATCTAATCGAGAGATCAAGACCATTTTGGAGAAAACTGTTGAGCCAAATAGAAAACATTGGTCTCTCAGTTTAGTTGATGCTCTATGGGCTCGCAGAACAACATTCAAAGTACCACTAGGAATGTCTCCATACACGATAGTCTACGACAAAACATGCCATTTACCCTTGGAGTTGGAGCACAAAGCCTATTGGGCTACAAGAAGGCTTAACATGGATTTCCAGCAGATAGGGCAAAAGAGGAAATTACAATTGGCAGAATTGGATGAATGGAGATACCTAGCTTATGAGAATGCAAAAATATATAAAGAAAAGGTTAAAAAATGGCATGATCCGAAAATCAGGAGTAAAAATTTGCAAGAGGGGCAAGACGTGCTACTCTTCAATTCCAGGTTAAGACTCTTTCCAGGAAAACTCAAATCAAGATGGTTTGGCTCGTACAAAATAACAAAGATCTACAAACATGGAGCAGTGGATCTATATGACAGTGCTGGACATACTTTCAAAGTAAATGAACAATGAGTAAAACCTTATTGGGGAGAAGGCCTGAGCAAAGATAAGGCCTCCATTATCCTGATTGATCCAAGATGATTCAAGATTGGGATTGTGTAAATATGTATATTATTCCCTTCCATATTGTTTTATATTGATTTAGTTTATGTTTTTCTTTTCTTATAAAAATCCAAAAATAATGAGTAGAATGCATAATGTGGTGGAAAGCCAAGGAAATCAAATCTTAATTAAGAGGGAATCTTGTCTTAGGAAAAGCTTGTCTAAGGAAAGAGGTATTTAAGTTGATTGCAAAGGAACACCTCTACCTGGAGCTTGACCTGGAGGTTGAATTAACTAAGACTTGCATTTTCATGGTTTACTAGTGTTCTATCTTACTTCTTCCTTATGATTAACTATTTTTCATTATTGAATGCTTTGTTGGTGTGAACTTCCTAAAATTTTTGGCTGAGTGTGCAGGGATAGTCCAAGAAAAATGAAAAGGCAGGTGGAGAAAGTTCAAATATTTGCACCACAAATGCGGTCGCAATTATGCATTAAGATTAAAGGCATACTATTTTGCAGGCAGCACTTTGCGACACATTTGCAGGCGCAAATTGAAAGAGTGTACGAGACACTAGCGGAAGCAATTTGGATCGATGGCCTCTCAAATTCATTAATTTTGCTCTAGAAAAACATGCAAACTAAAAATCGAAAATAGAGGACTTCAGTTACCAACCTTTTATGGACGAATTCTTCAACACCGTGGATGATATATTTGCACAAACTTGTTCTGGACAACCACGAGAGTCTTCCCCGCTATGCTCCGGCCTTAGAACGAGTTGTGGGACTCTTATTGTTGGGTTTTATCCCCTAAAACTCGTAGATAGTGAATGTAAACAAATTGTATACTTGTTTCAATAAAGTGTTATTGAGATTCTACAATAAAGTGTTATTGTTAAATATTGCAAAATTTGACCCAAATCCAATAAACTAAGATCCAAGGTTGTTTACATGTGACTTGAACTAGTATGTGGGGACATACGGGGATCGGTGTTCAAGTAACAACCTAAAAGGTAGTACAAGGATAAGGCTAGGTACGTTATCCTGGTAACACTATGTGATACGGCCCGCTATGTATTCGATATAAACGTATTGATCCAAGGCGTCCATGTAGGAGACATGTGAGCGAGGGTATCCTATGCAATGAGTTTGCATAAGACCAGACCACGAAATAGTAAACCACTAGATGTAACACCGTTAACTAGTTAGGTTACTGTTTCAATAGGATGACCTAGGTAACTCAGTCTTAATCCTGAGTGTGTCATGAACTCCTTCTCACGAGGGATTGTCTTTTGATTAGTATGGGTGAGAGTGGCTTGCACGCCGACTCAATAAGCCTACCTTCTTGGGGACGAGACCGAGTGGGGGGCTTGGGACATGACAACACAAGATGGAATTCACTCATTCCCACTTCTAGGAGAAGTAGATGAGTGTTCCCTTAAGTGGTGACTCCAGGACTTGAACAAAGGGATCCTGCCCTTTCACTGGCCCGAGAGGGACTTTCTGTTTAATGGTTGGACCATAAACAGGTTGTTCATTAGAGGAGCGCTGGCACTTAAGGAGACAGATGTAACACAGGGGTAAAACGATAATTTGATCCAGCCGTGATTACGAACACTCGTGAATGATTGACTTACCGGTATAGGTCTATATCCGTGGACACAGAAATGTTCTACAGTGAGAAGAGTTCAGCTGTGGGTCTTTAGTGGAATGACCCACAGTTAATGAATATTGGTTAACCTGATTAATGAGTTTAATCGGTTAACCTCATATCATTGGAGCTTCTGATCTGTAGGTCCATTAGGTCCCCCTGCTAGCTCGTAAAGAGTAATTAGGAACAATTATATCTTGAGAAAATTTGAATAGTTCAAATTCATATTGGGAATTAAGTTAATTGTATGAGATACAAATTAATATAATGTATAATGATACATTAAAATGTAAAGTCTAATTTGAAATTAAACTTTATTATTATGAGAGAAATAAATATTTGTAGAAGTTCAAATATTAATTTGAATTTGATTCATATTATAGAATTAATTAATTGAAGGCCTGAAATTAAATATATGATATTTAATTTGGTAATTAATTAATTAACTAATAGAATGTCTGAAATTAAATATATGATATTTAATTGGTGATTAATTAATTTAAAGAATTAATTAATTGGAAATTAATCAATTATGGAAATGATTAATCACTTATGGAAGTAATGAATCATTTATGAAAATGATTTAATCACTTATGGAAGTGATCAATCATTTATGGAAAAGATTAATCAATTATGGAATTGATTGGTTATGGAATTGATTAATTATGGAAAAGATTAAATCAGTTATGGAAATAATTGATTTTAAATGAATATTTTATTCATGGCCTTTCTTCTATAAATTGAACACTAACCCTAGGGTTTAGGGAGAACAACAGATGGCCACGATAAGGCCCTCTCATATTCTCTCAACTCAAGAACTTTAAGGAGAATTTTCTCTCTAGAGTTTTTCCCATTCAAGATTAGGTAGTCCCACAACTACGTTCCTAATCTCAGAGTTATAGTGGGGAAGATCAAATGCTGGTGTCCGTTGAAGTATTCAGAGTCGTCAACGGAGGTATCTTTCTCATCGCTTAACTTTTTGCCAATGTATTGGTATTTTGTAGAACAAAATTAATTTACGAACGGTCCAATTGCTTCCGCTGTAACGGAATTGAGAATTCCAATCCTTCACTTATACGTGATGAATTTTTAGAGAAAAGTTAAATGAGAGAGACGTAGAATTGTGCTTTTGAGAGAAAAATTCTTCAGCAATTCATGAAGAAATCCAGAAGCTCTCTCTTCTACTTGAACACACATGTCTTATATATGTGAAGCATCCCATATGCAAGTCATTGAAGGAGAAGAGGACAACAATTCATCATGGATTTAGGTGTCAATTGCATAATAAAAGGCATGAAACATTCATGCTTCCACCACCTCCAATAAATCTATAATTATGGATTTTCTTTTAAATTCAATTTCATGTAAAATGAATTTAAATAAAATTTAATTAAACATTCTAATTAATTTTTAAATATTTAGTTTTATATCAAAATACTAAATTAAATAATTACACCAATGCATTTCTCTTAATTCCGATGAACGCGAATCACTATTCAATAATTTCAAACTGAGATTTATATTCAATACATCTTTAATATTTAAATCTTTATTTAAATATTTCCAACTCTCTTGATAGTTTAATACATATTTAAACTTATTAAACTATAACATTAAATATATCGAATATTATTCAATGTGTACTCCCTTATCCATGTTTGAACGATTCAAACTCTTTCATCACATTTGTTCTAAGGTTCATTTCGTATGAGCTAGCATGGGGACCTAATGGGCCTATAGATCATGGGCTCTAACGATCCGATATTAACTAATTCAACTCTTTTAACTCAGTTAATCAACATTCGTTAACTACCGGGACACTCCACTATAGCCCGATAGTTGAACTCCCCTCACTGTAGGTATATTTTTGTCCACCCGATATAACCATGATTAGTAAGTCGACCCTTCACAGGTTGTTCGTAACTAGAGCTGGGTCCAATGTCCATTTTGAAGGGATAAAAACTCTTACCAACGAAAACGTACAGAACCTTAACTCAGATTTTAATAGGAATTAAAATACCGTACATTGGCAAATGAAATCACAGCAATAAATAAAAATTTACATGCTGGAAATCTATTATAAAACATGTTTTTTCTCATTTAAAAACCCTAGATCTAATCTAGGAATGGATCCTATTGATCCTAGATCAAGAACACTTACTTTAAATGACGTTCTTGATTCGTTTCGCCTTTTCCCTCGCTATTTACAGAAAATTCCAGCAGCGAAAAAGTCTTGATCTTGCTGGAAATTCGATAGGAACACCACCACGTAAGTTGCACCGGTATCCTCTTGGGGTAATCAATGAAGGTGCTTGTGGGAACAAGATTTCTAAGGCCAAAGAGAAATTTTCTTCTCTGTTTTCTTTTTGGAGAGAAAACTCAGAGAGTTAGGAATTCAGAGAGAGAGCTTTGCGTGTGAAGGCTTGAATTGTGGTAACCAATTGAATGAATGAGATTATACTGAGGGAGTGGTTATTCAACGGATGAAAACCACCACTTCCTAAAATCTCTCCCTATCACGCGTGAAGCCTAGGTTAGTGGACGAACAATTCCATCAGTTACTTTAACTGATGGAATAATTAATTTAATAATAATATTAAATTAATTTAATTAATTAAATTAACATTTAATTTAAGAATCATATAAACCCTTTTATAATAATTCCACATAACCTATTGTTTTAATAAAATTCAATTAAATCAAATTTAATTAAATTAATTAAAACTAATTATTAATTAATATAATAACTAATTAATATATTAATTAATATTATAATTAAATATCTCATATTTAATTATATCTCTCTCCAAATAAACTATAGTTTTAATGTACATCTAATGTGCATTAATTATAACCTATAGTTTTAAAATATGAATCAAATTCATATTTTATCTTAATATTCGAACCCCTTCGAATATTCAATTCTCCCTTAGAAATTTACCTCAACGCCATTATAGAGCTACCGGTGGGACCTAATGGACTTACAGATCCGAAGCTCCTACGATGTGAGATTAATTGGCTAAACTCATTAACCAAATTAACCAATGCTAGTTAACTGTGGTTCACTCCACTATAGAACCACAGCTGCACTCTTCTCACTGCAGATATATTTCTGTGTCCACGGATATCGACCATCAACAGCAAGTTAGCCCTTCACGTGTGTTCGTACCCTAGCTAGGTCAAATTACATTTTTACCCCTGGGCTACCTCTTCATCCTTAAGTACCAGTGCTCCTCTAATGAACAACCTGTTTGAGGTCCAACCAACAAACAGAAGTCTCTCTCGTGCCATAGAGAGGGTATGGCCCATTGTTCAAGACCCGGAGACACCACTTAAGGGAGCACACCTCTACTTATCCTAAATTTGGGAATGAGTGAATTCCATCTTGTAAGACTATGTTCCCAGCTCCCCACTCGGTCTTGTCCCCAAAATGGTAGGCTTATTGAGTAGGCGTTAAGGCCACTCTCACCCGTACAAATCAAAGGACAATCCCTCATGGACAGGAGTCCATAATCTACTCAGGATTAAGGCCAGGTTGCCTAGGTCATCCTAGTGAAATAGAAACCGAGCTAACTAACGGTGTTACAATTAGTGGTTAACTATTTCGCGGTCCGGTCTTTGGGCAAACTCATTGCACAGGATACCCCCACTCGCATGTCAACTACACGAACGTGTTGGATCATTACGTTTGTATCATTATACAAAGCGGGTCGTATCCATAGTGTCACCAGGATAAGGTACCCAGCCTTATCCCTATACTACAGACCCTTTAGGCTAAAACTTGAACATCTACATACTAGTTCGAGCCTCATTCTATTAGCCTTGGATGTTTAGTTTATTGGATTAGGGTTAATAAGACAAGATATAATACAAACATAGATTAAATAAATAATTCATCACTTTTATTAATGTTTGGTCAAAAGTACATTTACTATCTACGAGTTTTAGGGCATAAAACCCAACACATTTTACCCCTGAAGTTACATCTTGTTCCTTAAGTTTCCACTGAGTCCCTAATGAACAATTTGGTTTGTGCTCCCACCACTAAACCTAAAACCTCTCGAGCCAATGAGAGGGCGGGATCCCTTTGTTCACGTCCCGGAGTAAGCACTTAAGGGAACAACCTCTCTACTATCCCTAAATCAGGTAGGAGTGAATTTCGTCTTGCAGAACTATGTCCCCAGCTATCTACCCGTTCCTCTCCCTGAAATGGGGGGTTTATTGAGTCGACGATGATGAGCCACTCTCACCCATGCAAATATAAGGATAAGCCCGAATAAACAGGAGTTCATAGTTAGCTCAGGATTAAGATCTAGTTACCTAAGTCATCGAATTGAAATAGTCAGTCTTGTCAGTAAACGATGTTATAAAGCAAGAGTGACTTTTCTTGGTCTTGGTCTTTGATGCGGCGTTGGGCTGAATGTGGATGTTAGGAAAAGATGGTCAATAAAGATTAAGATTAATTCGCCAACCTAGTGCAAGTATACACTATCGCATGCAGTATCTATGGAAGTATTCCAAAGGTATCGATCCCACAGGGACTAAATTGGAAACACATATTTGAAGAAGAAACTGCTCAAAGGTTGCTTTCAAGAAAGGTAACCAAAGAAATAATTGATGATGGGTTTTGTAAAACAAAGAAATAAACAAGTAAAGAAAAACAATAATAAATAAGCGAGGTATTCAATATAGCTTCAACCCTAAGGCAAATAACTCTAATCATGGCTTATTTAACCTAAGTCTATTCATGCATTTGGTAAGATTTAACTCCTATTTGGCCTTGCTCCCAAGAACCTTTAGAAGGCAAAGCGAGTACCATTATGCACATTTCTGTGACTCGATTCCGACATAGATAGTTCACGCATGCAACCTATAACCCTATAGTTGTTATAGGTCGACCTTCCCCTATAACACCGAATACACTCTTTCGAGCCCTTTCTCCTATATCACCTTTACGAAAACTGATATTGCTTGTCCCTTTCATGATCAAACTCCCATAGCATGCAAAGTCTAAGTGATCAAGTTAAACTCAACAAGATTTAAAATGATATTCAGTAAAGAGTGACATGCAATGAATAAAGCTTAGGCAAACAAACACTTTCAAGCTATTTAAGCCATAAGGGAATTCACTTTATTAAACCCCTCAATGGAATTTAGCTACGCATGATGGAATATAATGCAAATGAACAACTTTCCATTGAAAAATACAAGGAAATTAAAAATAACAAGTGCTAGAAAAATATAGTGTAGTAGCTAAAACTAGGATTTTTTCTTTTATCCAATCCTTCTAGAGTTTGCTCGACACTCTACTCTCCTTTACAAGTGGGAATAGGGTGAAAATCTCTACAAACACTCAGGTTTGATGTCTAACTAATGGTTAGAATTCAGTCTTCTAAGAAAGACCTCGGGCATCCCTACTCATGGGAATCTACTAGGGTTCTGTCACCACCCTCTTCTTCCCAATGAGTTCTGCTTGAATCTCTCTTCGAATCAAGGCCTTATATAGTGTGAGAAGTAGTTGAGGAGCCACAAAAATGGTGCTAGTAGGTAGCCCAGTCCGTTTCGGAGTCAAAACAGCCAATTATGTGCATAAAACACTCGTTCAAAATGACCCATGACGAACTCGAAACTGTCTTCATCTAACCAGAAATGCGGTCGCATTTGGTTTTTGCCTTGCCAGAAATGCGGTCGCATTTTTGGGTTTTTCCAGATATCTTCTATTTTTCTGCAAAACACCAAACTAAGTCAAATTCTTATCAAAATTGGTCCTTTTGAGCATAAATAAGCATAATTTGACATACATGACTCTCAACACTCTAATTCATCAACTTTAACACTTTTTGAGCTCGGGAATAGTAAATTTGATCTAAAACATACAAGTTTGACAAGATAATGAGCTAAATATAAGGGTAAAATAGGTATATTTTTTACCCTTATCATACCCCCAAACTTAACTCATTGCTTGTCCTCCAGCAATAACCAATCAGAACGTTAGAGATCAATTTTAATTGCCAATCAGAATATGAGAGCCCAATAATAATTGCAAACTAAAATGTTATAGTTCATATGTAATTGCCAATCTTGGTACTAGCGTCTAACTTAATTGCAAGTTAAAATGTCATGAATAAACCATATGGAATCAAGTAAACATGTTTCTCAAGATCGTTTTCTAAAAAGTTGCCTTTCAAGAGAGGTTTCTACTCTAGTGCCAGTCACAACATCTAAGTTTCCTAGGCATGAAGATTTCTATTTTTCTTTTTCAAAGCAAAACTCTCCCTAGTCCATCCTAACTGATCGCTGGACAGAAGGTCGATTAATTAATACAAGATTGTCGCTGATATGCATTAACCCAAGTATAAATTAACACACAATCAAGTAGTACCTAAAGAGTTCTAGGGTCAAATCCACAGGGAAGGACTGTTAAAGACTTCTAATAACTTTTTGATTAAACCTTCGCACGCATGGTATTATAGTAATAGGAAAAGGGAGTTGATTGAAAATGGTTGAATAAACAGTGCATAAACTCCAAAGTACATAGACTCCATCTCTAGGTCCATAGCTTTGACCCACTGGTCATGGTTCACGTCATTCATTGTCTGTCTAAAGGTCATTGGATCCTCAACTCCATTATCAGGTATGACAGCTGGATTTTCTTCAAAACCCAGATAGCGTTCAGGTTGAGTAAAAACCCTCCCACTACGTTGAGGTATTCTCAATTGTTGAGAAGGATGGGCTTGACCAGATGTACTGGGCTCATCTACAACTCTTGTTGAAGGTCCAGTCTGTGTACTGGGCTCATCAACAACCCTTGTTGATGGTCCAGCCTCATCAACAACTCTTGTTGATTCATTTGTAGCTTCACCAGAAAGTTCACTTAACACCATTTTACTGCGTGGCTTGTGTTCTCGAACGTGGTCTTCTTCTAAGAAAGTAGCATTTGTCGACCTCTTGTTTTCTTGTGGATCGAGAAGTATCCACCTCTTGTTTCTTTTGGGTAGCCTACCAATAGGCATAATTTTGGAACGTGAATCCAATTTATTTGGGTTTGCTACTAGCAAATGTGCAGGACAGCCCCAAATTCTAAAATGATGTAAACTAGCTTTACGCCCTCTCCAGAGCTCAAATGGTGTTTCAGAAACACTCTTTGAGGGAACTATATTCAAAATATAAACTGCAGTCTCTACTGCATAACCCCAAAAAGAACTAGGCAGTTGAGCATAGCTCATCATAGATCGAACCATGTCCAACAAGGTTCTGTTTCTCCTTTCAGATACACCATTCTGCTGAGGTGTACATGGTGCTGAGAGTTGAGACGAGATTCCATGTTCTATCAAATAGTTCTGGAATTTTAAGTCCAAATACTTTCCACCTCAATCAGATCGAAGTGTTTTAATGGTCTTACCTAACAAGTTCTCAACTTCAGTCATGTACTCCATGAACTTTTCAAGGGCTTCAGACTTATGACTCATTAGGTATAAATAACCATACCTTGAATAATCATCTATGAAAGAGATGAAATATTCATACCGTCCTCGAGCTTTTACATTCATTGGACAACAGAGATCCGTATGTACGAGTTCTAAGGGTTCCTTGGCATGATAACCTTTTCCAATAAAAGGTCGTTTGGTTATTTTACCTTTGAGACATGACTCACACGGAGGTAAAGTACCATCTTCTAACTGGCTTAGAAGTTCGCTCTTAACAAATCTCCCAATCATATTGAGATTTATGTGGCCAAGTCTCAAGTGCCAAAGATAGGTACTTTGAGAAACTTTCTGCCTTTTTGGTTGAGTCTCAGTTGTTTTAAATATTTCATTGTTCAAAATAACCCTAGACTCTATTGGTCTTAAAACATACAAATTGTTCTCCATTTTTGCAGAACAGATATCAGTACCCCTTTTAGTAATGAAAGCTTCATTCACAGAAAAGGACACTGAATATCCTTGTTCTAGCAAACAAGAAATAAAAATCAAATTTCTTTTTATTTTTGGAACTATATATACATTATCTAATAACATATAGCGTTCCCTGGAGAAGAACATTTTAATATCTCCCACTACTTTAGCTAAAATGAGCTCCCCAGTCCCAACTATGAGAGTCATTTCCCTAGCGTCCAACTGTTGCCAGGAGCTCATTCCCTCAAAGGAAGAGCATACGTGATGAGTGGCACCTGAATCAAGGATCCAGGCTGTATCATCATTTTCCAATATAAACGTTTTAATGACCAATAAATCAAATTTATTTTCATTGAGATGTGCTAAGCAGTCTATGTCATATTCATCATGAACAATTCCAGTTGTATTAGAAATACCGGTTTTGTAATTGGTGTTATTCGAGGCATACAAAGAATGTTTCATACTGAGAACAAACAAATTAATTTAATAAGTGATGTTGCATTAACCCATTACACAAAATAATAGTACTATTTTAATCCAATAAATTTAGCAAAAGTAATGATCTACCCATAGAGTAAACATTCATTTTGCAACGATACTTCAGAGGTTTAGAACAACAGCTACTGTAGGGCAGTCAACTACTCCTCCTCTGAATTGAGACAATCTCAGCCAATCACTATTCCCAGAATAACTCATATTCCAATAGTTCTTAGCTACCGTTTTTTTCGGTTAGGAAATTATTAACACATTAACAATTTTCATTAGTGTGACCCTCCATTTTTCAGATCTCAGAGGTCGGCCCCAACAATGCTACCGTAGGGAAAGTCAAAGTTGGAAATGGACCTAAGAAACCCTATCCATATCTTGAGTTTGCGTTGTTCCGACTCCCATGCTCAAGCCCTCCGTAGGGTGATCGCTCCCAGGGCGACTCGCAGACAGATCATGGGGATCTCATGGTGCAACCTAATGGAGGAGACCGTAGGCTACGTTGACACGTGTCCTGCTCCCACTTACTATAAAATACTCCCTCATTCACCTTGATATTGATCCATCCAAACACCATTCGTAGGGGTCACTCCCAGGGTGAATCGAGGCCATGCATAGATCTCACATTGTGAACTTTTGAGGACGTGAGAGAAAAACTTGATTTATGAAAATCTTGTTTTGATATATTACCTCCCACTAAGTATTTTTATAATTATAGGGTCTATTACTTAGGTAAATTCTGGCTAAATGAATCTATCTAAGTCTATGCCTTATATAACTCTTATATTGAGGTCTCTAATCAATTGTCTTAAGTGAATTATACTCTTTTAATTAACATGACAACATTGCATGCTAACATAACTATGGTTAATTCAACTCAAGTTCCGGGTCAGTTCCCAGGTAGCAGGTGTTCCGTAAACCGTCATCTTAAGTACCTCCAGCCTGAGACAGAACTTCATCGGGAGAGTTCCCTTATAACCATAGTAATGTAAACTCTTTACTCTAAAGATCTAGGTGAACTAAACTCTTTAAAAAAACCTAGTGACATTGCATGCTAACATTTAACTATGATTAATTCAACTCCGGTATTCCGGGTTAGTTCCCAGGTAGGAGGTGTTCCGTAAACCGTCATTTTAAGTGCCCGCAGCCATAGACAGAACTTAACCGGTGGAGTTCCCTTATAATCATAGTAATGTTTTTCCTACTTAGTCAATTAAAACTATTTTTAATTCTAAGTAAAAATAATTCTAATCCTATTAGAAATATGATCTTAGGTCTAGTTAATTTTAAAAATTTTAAAATTAATCTAATTTTCCTAAGATCCTATGTTTGCATACAATTATGTGTTATAGGTTAACGGATTCTAAATTTTATAACACTTATAAAATTTTAATGAATTAATCCTATAACTAGCTACTATGGTGACATAAATTAACAACCACATTCTAATTAGTTTATAAAACCATACATTAGCATACATGACATACAATAATATAACAATTATATTAATCTAAGGTAATGTCATGCTCAATGCAATTTAATTAATATAACTCTTGAATTTATTATACATTAACATAACATTAACATAACATTTATATTAATAGCTCATGAAAATTAATAAGCACATAAATTACTTTCATAAATATAACTCTTTATATTTTTATTAAAGTAATTTCATGTTCAATGCTTCTCAATTTTCATCCATTTAATCATAACAATTTATATTGAATACTCATGAAAATTAATTCATGCATAATACTTATATTATAACAATTATAATTAAAAATGCATTTATATGCTTAACCTATGGTAGGATTTTAAGCTATATGACATCCATAAAGCAATTAAATAGCTAAGTAGACGGGTTTTGGCATCCTATAACAAAATAAATAAGAAAAATTACAATAATTAATCTAAAAATAGTCTCGAACCGCATCCAAACCCTTCGAACCGACAAGAAAATGGACTGAACCGTGCTGAAATAAGCTTGAACTAAGCCAAAAACCACTTGAATCGGCCTGAAACCGTGCTGAATTAGATTGAACCGCGCATACAGTTCATGAACCGAGTCAAATATGTATGAATCGTGCGAAACTGCATAGGACCGGTCAATAACCGGTCAACTCACGCTGGACCAGACCGAACCGCAACTGCCCGAAAAATTTCTCCAAAATAAAAAACGCAAACAATCAGACTCAAACCCGTGACCTAAGAATCACACAGATGTCGCTTCAATCGACCTAGCCACAGACAAACTTCACATCACTGAACCGATTTGCTTATTTATTTATTTATTATGTCCGCGCGATTTCTTCCATTTTCGTAAATTTCTTCCAGCATTGTACTTGCTCGATTTTTTGCCCAAATTGTAGCAAATTGCTCTGAATTTCTTCCTTAATTGATACAAAACAGCGACACGAACTTACAGACTCGATTGCAATTAAAATACCCAAAACACTAGGCCCTTACATTGATCAAATCAACAGAAAATTGCAAATCGAATGCCAAAAACCCAAAACATCTACTAGCAAACCATTCATACAACCAATGCAAAAATAGTCCAATGGGATCCCCTTCATGATGCAGTAGACCAAAACCGCCCGCGGGATGCTGAGAGTGGCATCATGCGTTGTGGGCATGACGCGGTTCTTGATCCAGTGCATCCACGCGGTGGCCTCGAAGTCAAGAAGCTGGGCCTTGAGTACCGCAGTTAGAACTGCAACCAAAAACTCCTCATCTTGCGAGGATAATAGCGCGTTGCCTTCTGTGTCCGGAATATCTGAAAGTTCGAACGCGACGTTGATGACTTTGGGGGCAAAGGTGATAATGTGTTTGCCTACCAGCACTTCATCGATTTCCTCTCGCCACTGCGCCCGATAGAAATCATGGACTAGTGTAGGGGCATAGTCGGGGATCGACTCGCAGACTAGCTCCCATTTGTGGCGAGAGATTTGGTCGGTCATCGTTTGCAGTAACATGCAGCTGAATCCCCTTTCTTCGGTGAAGTTGCCCTTCTCTTCACCAACCTTGTCTTTTCCTTTTGCTGTGGCAGGGGCCGTTCTTCTCTGGTTGCTTGGGCCTGCCGCATTGCGCTCACCTAGCTCTCTGATGGTCAACACGGATGATTGAACACTGACGCGCTAGGACATCGGAAGATGATCCTCTGAGTTTTGCGAAGCTGACCCATGCGCTGGAGAGCTTCTGCGATAGCAGCCAAACCGATTGCGGCCAATTCTTCTACAACTCTATCTTGCGCTTCTTTGTTAGCACGTTCTTTCTCTCGCGCTGCTTGTTCTTCTTCTGCGACGGCCTTTTGCGCGGCTTCGTCTGTCGCAGCTTTTGTCTCCATCTCTCTCTATCACAAGGCTTCGCCTTCGGCGCCCAGTTCCCCCAACAGGGAGTTGCATGCAGCTACCTCTCGTTTGGATAACTGAAGGGTAGGCGGGTTGACGGAGGTTGAAGGTGAAGGATTGGAATTTCGTAATTCTGTAAAGCGGAAGCGTGAGTGGGACCGATTCAAAATTAATTTTGTTCAATCTAAAATACCAATACATTGGCAATAATCTTAAAACTATTCTAAATTTATATTAAGGCTAAGTATACAAAAATATTAGATCTAAATCTAATTTATATAGTTGTTGGGTTTTATGCCCTAAAACTCGTAGATAGTAAATGTAACATTTTGACGACTATTTATAATAAAGAGTTATTTCCATTCAATAAAGTGTTATTGATTTTAAATGATTAGTATTGCCTAAATAACCACAAATCCAATAAACTAGTAACCCTTGGCTATCTTATGAAAACTTGAACTTTATGTATTGACATAAAAGTGGATCAAAGTTCAAGTAATAACCTAAACGATCTATAGTATAAGGATAAGGCTGGATACCTTAATCCTAGAAAAACTATGTGACGCAGCCCACTTTGTACACAGTGCAAATTATGTGATCCTGAATCGTTCTTGTACAAACATGCGAGTGGGGGCATCCTATGCAAATGAGTTTGCATAAGGCCAGGACCGAGAAATAAGTCAATCTTGCTTTATAACGTCGTTTACTGATAAGATTGACTATTTCAGAGCGATGACCTTGGTAACTCTATCTTAATCATGAGCTAACTATGAACTCCTGTTTATTTGGGATTATCCTTTAATCTGCATGGGTGAGAGTGGCTCATCATCACCGACTCAATAAGCCTACCATTTTTGGGATAAGACCGAGTAGATAGCTGGGGACATAGTCCTGCAAGACGGAATTCACTCATACCCTATCTAGGGATAGTAGAAAGGTTGTTCCCTTAAGTGCCGACTCCAGAATGTGAACAAAGGGATCCCGCCCTCTCATTGGCCCGAGAGGTTTCAGGTTTAGTGGTCGGACCACAAACCAATTGTTCATCAGGGACTCAGCTTGAGACTTAAGGAACAGGTTGTAACTTCAGGGGTAAAACGGACATTTGACCTAGCTCTAGTTATGAACAACCTGTTAAGGATCGACTTACTAATCATGGTTATATCGGGTGGACAAAAATAAATCTACAGTGAGGGGAGTTCAACTATCGGACTATAGTGGAGTGTCTCGGTAGTTAACGAATGTTGGTTAACTGAGTTAAAATTGTTTTACCAATTAATCTCGGATCGTTGGAGCCCATGATATGTAGGTCCATTAGGTCTCCCTACTAGCTCATACGAAATAAACCTTAGAATATATGTGATGAGAAAGTTTGAAATGTTCAAACTCAAATTTAGGGAGATGTCGTTAAATTATGTTCGATATATTTAACGTAAAAGTTTAAGTACGAATTAAACTAAATTAGAGAGAGTGATAATATTTAAATAAGATTTAAATATTAAAATTGTGTATTCGATGCACATGTCGGTTTGGATATGAATAGGGATTCATATTACAAACCGAGATTGAGAAAGATCGGAAAAAGTGTGAAATATTTAATGCTAGATTAAAGAAGATTAATAAGATTAATTAAATTGTTTAATTAATCATATAAAGTTGATTTTATTTAAAATTTAATTTTGGAAATTAAGTTTATTTAAAATCAAGTTTAAAATCCATAAATTGAATTTATATGAAATTCAAAATTAGAGTAAAATGCAAGAGGTGGTGGATGGTGACTTTCACCATGTTGAAACACCATCTTGACACATCTATTCACACTAAATTCTTTTTGGTTGAGTTGTCCTCATATGATGAAGAATTTTGCATGTTTTTTTTTACAATAAAAGGAGAAGAATTGAGCTGAAACTGTTATTCTTCTTGATGCAAAATTCTGGAAATTTTTCTCTCAAAAGAAAACTCACAGCTTATGAGTTTTTCACCACTTTTCTCCAAAATTCATCACGTTAGAGAGTCCCACAACTCATTCTAAGGTCGGAGGATAGCAGGGAAGACTCTCGTGGTTGTCCTAGAAGTGTTCACGATCTCAATTCATCCTCAGAGCTCTTGATTTTCTCACCAAAAGGTTGGTTTCACGAAACTCTGTTTTTCGGTTTAATTTTCAGCATGTTTTCTAAAGCAAAAATAATGAAATTGAGAGGTTCTAGATCCAAATTGCTTCTGCTAGTGTCTCATACACTCCTTCAATAGTTACAAATTACTTACTCTCGTTGACGGCTCAGATTAAATTCACCAACTGCTTGTGAAATAATCACGAACTACTGGGAACACCACCACTATTGCTACATCAGTATGACTCTGAGACTTCAAGAGGCAGGAGACTATTGTAGAATATTTCTATGTCCACGGATATCGACCAATGCAGTAAGTCAATCCTTCACATGTGTTCCAAACACCAGTTGGGTCAAATTACCGTTTTACCCCTGGGTTAACTCTGGTTCCTTAAGTACAACTGATCCCTCTAATGAACAAGCTGTTTAGGGTCCAACCACTAAACAAGAGTTCCTCTCGGGCCAGGAGAGGACAGCGCGCCTTTGTTCGAGCCTCGGAATCAGCCCTTAAGGGAACACACATCTACTTACCCCAATAGGGGAAGGAGTGAATTCCATCTTGTACTGTTATGTTCCCAGCCCCCATTTGGTTTTGCCCCTAAAATGGTAGGATTATTGAGTCGGCGAACTGGCCACTCTCACCCATTCAAATTTAAGGACAATCCCTCGTGAAAGGGGTTCATAACAGACTCAGGATTGAGATTGAGTTACCTAGGTCATCCTATTGAAATAGAAACCTAAACTGGTTAACGACGCTACATCTAGTGGTTACTATTTCGCGGTTCGGTCTTATGCAATCTCATAGCATAGGATACCCCCACCCACATGTCTCCTACATGGATGCTTTGGATCATTGCATCTGTATCGAATACAAGGTGGGCCGTATCACATAGTGTCACCAGGATAAAGTACCTAGCCTTATCTCTATAATATAGACCTTTTAGGTTGTTACTTGGACACCGATCCCCGTATGTCCCCACATACTAGTCCAAGTTTCATTTAAATAACCTTGGATCTTAGGTCATTGGATTTGGGGTTTATTAATGCAAACTCGATTATTCAATAACCAAATTACTGAATCACTCAAATAACGCTTTATTGAGATCGATTAATTTGTTTCATTTACTATCTACGAGTTTTAGGACATAAAACCCAACAGAAGGAGGTATAGGGTCAAAGACGGTGGCAGGGATAGATGAGGTGGAAGGGGATGGGTCGGAGGCTAGAATGGCGGAGAAGTTTGTAGGAGGCAAGAGACGGAGTGAGGGAAATGGAGAAGAAAACGGAGTACGGTTACGGGGAGCAGGGAGGCTGGGAATGGGGCGAGGTTGACGGGTTAGAGTTGGAAGGAGGAGGTGTCGAGTGGGGCAAGGCCTAGCACCTCCATGGCGTCGGCTCCAGCGGTGGAAGGTGCGACGGCTGGGTTATGCTCGACGAGTCTCTCGCTGTCGACCACTTCAAGTTCTTCTTCTTTGCTCAATGCCCCTTCTTCTCGGCTTTGTTCGTCATGCTCCTCATCGGAGGAGATGACAATGTCTCGGTGAGGGCCTTCGACTTCCGGCGAAGAGGGAGCATTGGCATCATCGGCGTAGCCGGTGACGGACAAGCTCTACGAGTCCTCGAGCGACATGGTTTTCGTTGAGTTTAGGGTTTTGCGAGAGAGAGAACAAAAAATAAAAATTCTAGGGAAAAATATACTTTTGGTCCCTGAGGTTTGGGTTAAGTTATACTTTGGTCCCTGAGTTTTCAAACTCAACAAAAATACCCTGAGGTTTGAGATAAGGAGCACTTTGGTCCCTACCGTCTATTTTTCTGTTAAATACTAACGGTTGCTGACGTGGCATATATGTTTTATTTAAAAAATTATTTTATAATTTTTGAAAATAAAAATATATTAAAATAATAAAATATTATTATTTTAAAATTTTTTAATTTCTTTCTCCCCCATCCTCATTCTTTAACTTCATCACCCACCTACCAGAACCCACCCATGTTCCCTACCAGCGGCAGCACCAGCCATCAGCCACCGCCGGTAAGCACTTTCCGGCCGCCGGTCGCAGGATTTTTTTTTCTTTTTTTTCCTGTTTCTTTCTTCTTCTTTCTTTCTCTCTCCCTCACCATCTCACGCCGCCGCTGTCGTTGACAACCCACGCTGCCGCAAGGCTTCCGGTGAGTCCCTTCCCTCATCCCTCTCGTTTTCTTTCTCTTTCCCTCATCTCCTTCTCTCATCCTCTCTCACTCACTCGTTCCCTCTCCCTCTCGTCTCTATAATGTTTGCGTCGTACCACCGCTCACCCAGAACCGACCGCTGTGAGACCCACGCCGCTGCGAGCTTTCTGGTAAGCTCTCTCTCTCTTCTGTAGATCCACCACCGCGAACACCGCCGCAAGAAATCTCCCAGATTATAAACAAAAAAGTACATGAAGGGGGAGAGGGAACGCACGAACGAACCGACTGCGGCGCGAGCTTGGTTCCAGATCTGACGAAACCCCCCACGACCCTCAGGCGAACGTGACAGACGACGACGCGAGCTTCTTTCCAGATCTGACGAAACCCCCCCACCCCAACGAACCTCCGGTGAACGGTGATCGACGACGACGCGAGCTTCTTTCCAGATCTGACGAAGCCCCCCCCCCCCCCCCACGAACTTTTTGCGCCGGCGACGGGAGGAGGGAGCCCTCGTCCCTCTCCCTCTTCTTTATTTATAAAAAAAAGTGAAGAAAGGGAAGTCGGCACCGGTTCGTTCGAGGGTGCTGGTCGGTTTGTCAACGATGGACGCGGTTCACGGGTTCGTTTGTCAGCAGCGAGGTTCATTGGGTTTCGTTTCAGTGCTGTTTTCATGGGTATACTGGGGTAGAACGAACGGCGTGATGAAGAACGGTTTCGTTTTCGGCCTAGATTTGAAACGAGGAGGTCATTTCCAAATCTGAAAAAAAAAGAGAGAGGAGAAGATGAAAAGATGAGAAAAAGAGGGAAAAAAAAAAGTTACCGACGGCAGTCGGCCGCCGACGAGCAGTGGTCGCCGGCCGTCGGTCGCCTTCGGCCAGTGTGAAGAAGAAAGAAGAAGATGGAGGGGGAGAAGAAGAAGAAGGGGAGGGAGAAAAGTAAAATTAATATATATATATATATATTTATTTATTATTTTAATATTTTTTATTTAAAAAATTAAAAATATTTTTTATTAAAATAATATTGCCTCGTCAGCCACCGTTAACATTTAACAGAAAAATTGACGGCAGGGACCAAAGTGCTCCTTATCTCAAACCTTAGGGGTATTTTTGTTGAGTTTGAAAACTCAGGGACCAAAGTGTCACTTAACCAAAACCTCAGGGACCAAAAGTGTATTTTTCCCAAAATTCTAAATTCGGCAAAGAAGAAGATGAAGCAAATAAAGAGAAAAACGCATTTCCTCAGGGCTTTTATACTAGCGCAGTCGAGGAATTTCAAAAGGATTGGTGCAATAATGCCCTTTCACATCCACGCATACGGAAGTGTCATGATGAATGTGGGAGAATGTGGAGTCGCCTCGGGCATCGTACAGCTTATGAGATATGGGGGCTCATTAATGGTGAAATGATAAGCGCTCGTCCCCCAATGCAGATAACTTGATTAGATAATGGGGTATGCGCTGAGGTCTTTCTCAAGGCTCTAACCTACCGAAATAACTGACGCAATAAAGGAAATGCATGCGGAAATGAAAATAAACTAGAAAACTCTGACCTGCGGGTGCTCTCTCTCTATGTTAGGTCCTGTCGCAACTGAGAGTACTCTTCTCTTGGACCTAATTATGCTTTTCGTGTCATGGTGGGTCAGTTAAAAGGACGATCTCAACAACCTCGTCATAGGTCCCATCAATGTATGGTTTGATACGTTGTCCGTTGACCTTAAAAATTCTTTTTCCGTTTGTAGAATATAAGTCCACGACCCCGTACGGATATATCTTGTGGATAATGTAGGGTCCGAACCACCTTGATTCCTGTTTTCCTGGAAAAAGACGTAGACGAGAGCTAAATAGCAGCACTTTCATTCCTTTTTTTAATACCTTTTTGCAGATTTTTTTGTCATTTCAATGCTTCTGTTTTTCCCTATTAATTTTGGCATTTTCGTACGCATTGCTTCTAAATTCCTCCAATTCTGATAGTTGGCGCAATCGAACTTGCCCTGCTGCAGCTAAATCGAAATTTAGGCGTTTCAATGCCCAATGCGCTTTATATTCAAGCTCCAGCGGCAAGTGGCACGCTTTTCCAAACACCAACGCATAGGGTGACATCCCTATAGGTGTTTTGAAAGTTGTGGGGTAAGCTCATAGCGCATCGTCTAAATGCTGCGCCCAATCATTCCTTCCTGCGCCGACCACTTTCTCAAGAATTCTTTTAATTTCTCTGTTTGACACCTCAGCTTGACCATTGGTCTGGGGATGATAACCTGTTGCGATGTGGTGCTTGACATTGTACTTCAACAAGAGCTTGCTCATGATCCAGTTCACAAAATGAGTTCCTTCATCGCTAATGATTCTGCGTGGCACTCCATATCTTGTGAAAATATTTCTTTTAAGGAACCTTGCCACGGTTGCCGCATCATTCTTGACGCAGGCAATTACTTCCACCCATTTGGTGACATAGTCAACCGCGAGGAGGATGTATTGGAATCCTTGCGATGAAGGGAATGGTCCCATGAAATCTATTCCTCAAACGTCAAATGGTTCTATTTCCACATTATAATCCTGAGGCATCTCATTCCTTGCGCTAGTGTTTCCTGTGCGATGGCATTTGTCACACTGATCCACGTGCTTCCTTGCGTCATGAAATAACGGTGGCCACCAATAACCACTTTGTAGAACCTTGGCTGCAGTGCGTTGCCCTCTAAAATGGCCTCCATAGGGTGACTCGTGGCATGCTTCTAATTATTTGATCTGGTTCTCTACGGTACAGAAAAGGGTCATCCCACAAATAGAATTTTACTTCATGAAAAAATTTCTTACACTGCTGCGCTGAGTATTCTTCAGGCACAACTCCTGCGGTGAGGTAGTTTGCCACATCAGCAAACCAGGGCACGTCTTCATTAATCTTTAGCAGCTTTTCATCTGGGAATTCTTCTGCGATGGGAGTGTCAGGCGCATCCACCTTTTTAGGGTTGTCAAGCCGCGACAAATGGTCAGCTACTTGATTTTCACTCCCCTTCTTGTCCTTGATCTCCAAATCAAACTCTTGGAGCAACAGAATCCATCTAATCAGTCGTGGCTTTGCGTCCTTCTTTGCGATTAGGTACTTGATGGACGCATGATCAGTGTAAATAGTAACTTTGGAGCCAATCAAGTATGCACGAAATTTATCGAACGCATAAACAACTAATAATTCCTTCTCGGTGGTCGTGTAATTAGTCTGCGCCTCATTTAATGTCTTGCTAGCGTAATAAATGGGATGAATTGACTTCTCGTTCTTCTGCGCTAGCACTGCGCCAATCGCCACATCACTTGCGTCACACATTAGGATGAATGGTTCCATCCAATTAGGAGTTGTAAGGATGAACGTAGTTACTAACGCATGCTTTAGAGCAAAGAAGGCTTTCATACATTCTCTTGAAAATTCAAATGTTTTGTTTGCCTCTAGTAATGCGCATAAGGGTTTCGTTATGTGCGACAAGTTTTTAATGAAACGACGATAGAAACCTGCATGCCCTAGGAAACTGCAAATTCCTTTAACAGACGTGGGCGACGGCAGTTTTTCAATTACGTCTATCTTCGCCTTTCAACTTCTATTCCCGCCTTTGATATGCGGTGGCCCAAAACTATCCCTTCTTCTACAATGAAATGGCATTTTTCCCAGTTCAATACCAAGTTCATTTCTTCGCAACGCATCAGAATGCGTTCTAACTGCGTCAAGCAATCTGCGTAAGAATCTCCAGCTTTGAGTGCATTCATTTGCAGAATCTCCATCGGGGAACAAATATCTATGTGCGCAACCATTTCACTTTCTTTTGGCTCATCTGGGTATTTTAATCTGTTGAACACATTAAATACCACTTTCTGGTCATTCATAAGCATGGTTAGCTCCCCTTTTTGAACATCAATAAGCATCTGGCCGGTTGCGAGGAATGGTCGTCCCAAAATGATGGGAACCTCTTTATCTGCTTCATAATCAAGAATAATGAAGTCAGCTGGAAAAATAAATTTGTCAACTTTTACCAGAACGTCTTCGATCTTTCCTTCGGGGTGTACTATAGATCTATCTTCGAGTTGAAGCATAACAGTGGTTGGGCTCGCTACTCCAATTCCCAGGTGCTTGTACACGGACAAGGGCATCCGTAATTCCGTAAAGCGGAAGCGTGATTGGGACCGATTCGTAATTAATTTTGTTTAATCTAAAATACCAATACATTAGCAATAATATTAGAACTATTCTAAATATATATTAAGGCTAAGCATACAAAAATATTAGATCTAAATCTAATTTATAAAGTAATAAATTACTTACTCTCGTTGACGACTCCGATTAAATTCACCAACTGCTTGTGAATTAATCACGAACTAGTGCGAACACCACCACTATGGCTACACCGGTATGACTCTGAGACTTCTAGAGGCAGGAGACTTGTGGGAGCCTTTGGGAGAATTCTCTGAGAGTAGGAGAATGAATGAGATGCCTTTCACCCCACCCCAGGGGTCGTATATATAGTAAAGGCCAAGACCTTTTTCCAAATAGGAAAAAGGAGACCTTTTTCCAAATAGGAAGGGAGACCTCTTCCTTTCTTTTCTTTTTTTTTTTTCTTTGCTGATTTCTTTTCTCTCTTTTTTTTTTTTTTTCTTTTCCTTCCATTTTCCTTTTCCTTTTCCTTTTCTTTTCTTTCCTTTCTTCTTTTAACTTAGTAATCCCAACAAGAGATGACAAGAGAAAATGATCCTAGAGAAGTCTCGGGTTTACACTGGCCACTCTCACCCATACAATCTAAGGACAGTCCCCACATACTAGTCCAAGTTTCATTTAAACAACCTTGGATCTTAGTATATTGGATTTAGGGTTTATTAATGCAAACTCGATTATTCAATAACCAAATTACTGAATTACTCAAATAACACTTTATTGAGATCGATTAATTTGTTTCATTTACTATCTACGAGTTTTAGGGCATAAAACCCAACAACTCTCACTTGAACTAAAACTCTAGTGGGCAATGTACATCAACAATCAAAATTGAATGAATAATCATTGAAGTAGGAATAGTAGTTTGTATTAATACTTTATAATACATGAAAAGTACAAATACAGATAAATACAATGAACTAGGGCATTCACAATACCCATTACACTTCTCCCACTTGCCCTAGATTATTCTATGTACATATCTCGCAGACTTAGACCCTCTAGATGACCCTCGAACACTTTAGTCGTGAGAGCCTTCGTAAATGGATCAGCAATATTGTGCTCATAGGCTACCTTCGTGACGATCACGTCCCCTCGTTGCACGATCTCTCTGATGAGATGATATTTGCGCTCTATGTACTTGCCTCTTTTATGATTGCGAGGTTCTTTAGAATTTGCCACTGCACCACTATTATCACAGTAAAGGGTGATTGGAAGTTCATATTTGGAACAACTTCCAAATCCATCAAGAACTTCCGTAGCCATACAGCCTCCTTAACTGCTTCACAAGCAGCGACATATTCGGCCTCCATGGTGGAGTCTGCAATGCATCCTTGCTTGATGCTACCCCAGACTACAGCTCCCCCGTTGAGGGTAAATACTGACCCTGATGTGGATTTCCTGGAATCCTTATCAGTCTGAAAGTCAGAGTCTGTGTATCCTGTAAGGATCAAATCCTTAGAGCCATACACAAGCTGATAGCCCCTCGTTCTCCACAGATACTTAAGGATGTTTTTAACTGCAGTCCAGTGGTCTAACCCTGGATTGGACTGGTACCTGCTGACTATCCCAACTGCATAGCAAATGTCAGGCCTAGTACACAACATGGCGTACACAAGACTGCCCACAGCTGAAGCATAAGGGATGTGTCTCATATCCTCAATTTCTTGAGGTGTCTTAGGACACTGTTCCTTAGACAAATGAACTCCATGCCTAAAGGGTAGTAAACCCCTCTTGGAATTCTGCATCTTATATCTAGACAACATCTTGACTATATATGATGCTTGAGACAGGGCTAACGTTCTGTTCTTACGATTCCTGATAATTTGAATCCCTAGAACATACTCAGCTTCACCCAAATCTTTCATTTGGAACTCAGTTGATAGCCATTTTTTACTGTCAGCTAGATATTCTACATCATTTCCAATGGGAAGAATATCATCTACATACAACACCAGAAAAGCTACTGAACTGTTGATAATCCTTTTGTAAACACAAGACTCA
Organism: Luffa aegyptiaca; assembly: GCA_017139565.1. Classification (NCBI taxonomy): domain Eukaryota; kingdom Viridiplantae; phylum Streptophyta; class Magnoliopsida; order Cucurbitales; family Cucurbitaceae; genus Luffa; species Luffa aegyptiaca. Next base: position 27,124,538 of record CM029403.1, on the reverse strand, counting down.
TCAACGTTCTGGTCAAAGCCATAAGATTTGACAGCAGTGTCAAACTTTATATTCCAAGATCTGGAAGCTTGCTTCAACCCATAAATGGATCGTCTAAGCTTGCAAACTTTTTGCTCTTGACCTTGAGCAACGAACCCCTTTGGTTGAGACATAATGATGTTCTCATCAAGATTGCGATTCAGAAAGGCAGTCTTGACGTCCATTTGCCAAATCTCATAATCATAAAAGGTGGCAATGGACAAGAGAATTCTTATCGACTTTAACATGGCAACTGGGGAGAAGGTTTCCTCATAGTCCACCCCCTCCTTTTGGGTATAACCCTTTGCCACAAGTCGAGCTTTGAAAGTCTGTACTTTCCCAGCTGCGTCTCATTTTCTCTTGTAGATCTATTTGCACCCTATGGGTTTAACCCCTTCAGGTAGGTCTACAAGATCCCAGACTTGATTGAAGTACATAGACTCCATCTCTAGGTCCATAGTTTTGACCCACTGGTCATGGTCCACATCATTCATTGCCTGTCTAAAGGTCAATGGATCCTCAACCCCATTATCAGGTATGACAGTTGGAGTTTCTGCTAAACCCAGATAGCGTTCAGGTTGAATAACAACCCTCCCACTACGTCGAGGCATTCTCAACTCTTGAGAAGAATGGGTTTGACCAGATGTACTGGGCTCATCAATAAGTCTTGTTGAAGGTCCAGCCTCTGAACTGGGCTCATCAACAACTCTTGTTGATTTATTTGTAGCTTTACCAGAAAGTTCACTTAACACAATTTTACTGCGTGGTATGTGTTCTTTAACGTGGTCTTCTTCCAAGAAAGTAGCATTTGTCGATACAAACACTTTATTTTCTTTTGGATCAAAGAAGTATCCACCTCTTGTTTCTTTTGGGTAGCCTACGAATAGGCATAATTTTGAACGTGAATCCAATTTCTTTGGGTTTGCTACTAACACATGTGCAGGGTAGCCCCAAATTCTGAAATGACGTAAACTAGCTTTACGCCCTTTCCAAAGCTCAAATGGTGTTTCAGAAACACTCTTTGAGGGAACAAAATTCAAAATATAAACTGCAGTCTTTACTGCATAACCCCAAAAAGAACTAGGCAACTGAGCATAACTCATAATAGATCGAACCAGCATAACTCATAATAGATCGAACCATGTCTAACAAGGTTCTGTTTCTCCTTTCAGATACATCAGTCTGCTGAGGTGTACCTGGTGCTGAGAGTTGGGACGAGATTCCATGTTCTATCAAATAGTTTTGGAATTTTAAGTCCAAATACTCTCCACCTCGATCAGATCGAAGTGTTTTAATGGTCTTACCTAACAAGTTCTCAACTTCAGTCCTGTACTCCTTGAACATTTCAAGGGCTTCAGACTTATGACTCATTAGGTATAAATAACCATACCTTGAATAATCATCTATAAAAGAGATGAAGTATTCATACCCTCCTCGAGCTCTTACATTCATGGGACCACAGAGATCCGTATGTACGAGTTCTAAGGGCTCCTTGGCACGATAACCTTTTCCAGTAAAAGGTCGTTTGGTCATCTTACCCTCGAGGCATGACTCAAATGGAGGTAAAGTACCATCTTCTAACTGGCTTAGAAGTCCGTTCTTAACCAATCTCCCAATCCTATTGAGATTTATGTGGCCAAGTCTCAAGTGCCAAAGATAGGTACTTTGAGAAACCTTTTGCCTTTTTGGTTGAGTCTCAGCTGTTTTAAACATTTCATTGTTCAAAATAGCCCTAGACTCTATTGGTCTTAAGACATACAAATTGTTCTCCATTTTTGCAGAACATATATTAGCACCCCTTTTAGTAATGAAAGCTTCATTCACAGAAAAGGACACTGAATACCCTTGTTCTAGCAAACAAGAAATAGAAATCAAATTTCTTTTTATTTTGGGAACTATATATACGTTATCTAATAACATATAGCGTTCCCTAGAGAAGAACATTTTAATATCTCCCACTGCTTTAGCTCAAATGAGCTCCCCAGTCCCAACTCTGAGAGTCATTTCCCCAGCATCTAACTGTTGCCAAAGGAAGAGCATACGTGATGAGTGGCACCTGAATCAAGGATCCAGACTGTATCATCATTTTCCACTATACACGTTTCAATGATCAATAAATCAAATTTATTTTCATTGAGATGTGCTAAGCAGTCTATCTCATATTCATCATGAACAATTTCGGATAAATTAGACATATGGGCTTGAGGACCGTCCTCATTTAAGACCAATTCCACGCATTTAGTGTTTAGGTTCATTTTCTTAGTTCTATTAGAAATACCAGTTTTGTAGTTAGCATTATTCGAGGCATATAAAGAACGTTTCATTGCTGAGAACAAACAAACTAACTTAATAAGTATTGTTACATTAACCCATTACACAAAATAATATTATTATTTTAATCCAATCAATTTAGCAAAAGTAATGATCAACCCATAGAATAAACATTCATTTTGCAACGATACTTCAGAGGTTTAGAACAACAGCTACCGTAGGGTAGTCAGCTACTCCTCCTCTGAATTGAGACAATCTCAGCTAATCCCTATTCCCGGAATAACTCATATTCCAATAGTTCTTAGCTACCGTTTTTTCGGTCAGGAAATTATTAACACCTTAACAATTTCCCGTAAGTGTGACCCTCCATTTTTTAGATTTCAGAGGTCGGCCCCAACAATGCTACCGTAGGGAAAGTCAAAGTTGGAAATGGACCTAAGAAACCCTATCCATTTCTAGAGTTTGTGTTGTTCCGACTCCCATGATCAAGCCCTCCGTAGGGTGATCGCTCCCAGGGCGACTCGCAGGCAAATCATTGGGATCTCACGGTGCAACCTAATGGAGGAGACCGTAGGATACGTTGACACGTTCCTTCTCCCACTTACTATAAAATACTCCCTCATTCACCTTGATATTGATTCATGCAAACACCATCCGTAGGGGGTCACTCCCAGGGTGACTCGAGGCCAAGCATGAACCTCACGTTGTGAACTTTTGAGGACGTGAGAGCAAAACTTGATTTATGAAAATCTTGTTTTGATATATTTCCTCCCACTAAGTATTTTTATAATTATAGGGTTTATTACTTAGGTAAATTTCGGCTAAGTGAATCTATCTAAGTCTATGCCTGTATATAACTTTTATATAAATAGGTCTTTTCTCTAATGTCTAGGTGAATTAAACACTTTTAATTACCTAGAGACATTGCATGCTAATATAACTATGGTTAATTCAACTCAAGTTCCGGCTCATTTCCCAAGTAGCAGGTGTCCTGTAAACCGTCATCTTAAGTACCTCCAGCCTTAGACAGAACTTTACCGGTAAAGTTCCCTTATAACCAATAGTTATGATAAATCTTTACTCTAAAGATCTAGGTGAATTAAACTCTTTTAATAAACCTAGTGATATTGCATGCTAACATTTAAATATGATTGATTCAACTCTGGTATTCCGGGTTAGTTCCCAGGTAGGAGGTGTTCCGTAAACTGTCATCTTAAGTACCTCCAGCCTTAGACAGAACTTTACCGGTAGAGTTCGCTTATAATCATAGTAATGTTTTTCCTACTTAGTCAATTAAAACTATTTTTAATTCTAAGTAAGAAAATAATTTTAATCCTATTAGAATTATAATGAGCTTAGGTCTAATTAATTTTAAACATTTTAAAGTTAATTCATTTTAACCTAAGGTCCTATGTTTGCATGCAACTCTTTGTTATAGGTTGACGGTTTCTAATCAATTTTATAACTTATTATAAAATTTTAATGATTAGCCCTATAACATGCTTCTATGGTGTTGGAAAAATAACAATCATATTCTAATTATTCAACACCATATTATTATGACGCCGATAACGATAATATAACGATTATATTAATCTAAAGTGGTGTCATGCTTCATGCAATTTCAATTTCATTTAATTAATATCGATTATATTAATTAAACATCCATGAAATTAAATTACATGAAATTTGACATTAATATAATATAACTCTTATATTAATCTAATTAATGTCATGCTCAATGCTATTCCATTTTCATATAATTAATATAACATTTTATATTAAATCATACATGAAAATAAGCATTGATTTATATTTATTATTTTCATTCATAATATAACTAATTATATTAATTCTCATGAAAATAATGCTAAGCATGCATGCTACATTAATAAAATATAAAAATTATATTTATCTAATTAATGTCATGCATCATGCTTTTCCAATTTCATATATTTAATATAACGATTATATTAAATAACTCATGAAATTAAATTCATGCATAATTACCATACATTATAACAATTATAACATAAATATGCATGAAAACTTGTTTAACCTATGGTGGGAATTTAAGCTATATGACATCCATAAAGCAAATAAATAGCAATTGAACCGGTTAATTTTGGCCCCTAGGATAAAATAAAGCATAAATTACAATAATTATAGCTAAATTCTATCCTAAAAGTCCTTCTGCAGCTCCAAATACTGGTCTAGACCGTCCGAACTGACCCGAACCACTTCGAACCAGCTACGAAAACCACGAACCGAGCCAAATTCCAGCTGAACCGGACAAAATCGGTCCTAGCCGCAGTCCGCGTGAACCGGACCGCCCCACTGCCTTGAACTGTCCTGTTGCAAATTTCTAGCGCATGCTGTAATCGTGACAGCGTCGCAATTTCTCCGATTTTTATCTCATAAAAACCTATTCTAGACCCGGACTTACATAGGACTCGATTTTACATAAAATACCCGAAACACTGGGCCCTTACATGATCAAATCACATAAAAACAGTAAAATCTATGGCCATAAAATTAACCTAAACAGTTCAATGCAAATCATACATACACTATGTATTAATCAATCCCACCAATAGCCAATGCAAATTTTAGAGAAACAAAATTAGATCTACGATCGGGTCTGATACCAATTGAAGGATTGAAATTCCGTAATTCCATAAAGCGGAAGCGTGATTGGGACCGATTCGTAATTAATTTTGTTTAATCTAAAATATCAATACATTGGCAATAATATTAGAACTATTCTAAATATATATTAAGGCTAAGCATACAAAAATATTAGATCTAAATCTAATTTATAAAGTAACAAATTACTTACTCTCGTTGACGACTCAGATTAAATTCACCAACTGCATGTGAATTAATCACGAACTAGTGCGAACACCACCATTATGGCTACACCGGTATGACTCTGAGACTTCTAGAGGCAAGAGACTTGTGGGAGCCTTTGGGAGAATTCTCTGAGAGTAGGAGAATGAATGGGATGTCTTTCACCCCACCCCAGGGGTCCTATATATAGTAAAGGCTAAGATCTTTTTCCTAATAGGAAAAGGGAGACCTTTTCCTAATAGGAAACAGTCTCTAATTTTAATAAATAATTAATTAATTCCATAATTAATTAATTTCCCAATTAAATATCATATATTTAATCTTAGGGATTTTATTACAATTAAAATTAATATGAATCCAATTCATATTAAATTTATTTGAACTCTTTCAAATATTTTCTTTCCTAATAAGAAAAGGTCTCTAATTTTAATAAATAATTAATTAATTTACCCAATTAAATATCATATATTTAATCTTAGGGATTTTATTAAAATTAAAATTAATATGAATCCAATTCATATTAAATTTATTTGAACTCTTTCAAATACTTTCTCTCAAGAATTAATTAATTCAAAAATTATATTATAAAGTTTCATAAACTTTATATTATAATGCATCAATATACATTATACGATTCCCCAAATAAATTGAACACTTTCAATTTACAATTGATACTTAATTGCCTCAATTCTCGTTACGAGCTACTAGTAGGACCTAATGGACCTACAGATCAGAAGCTCCAACGATACGAGACTAATTGGCCAAACTCATTGACCAAGTTTAGTCAACATTCGTTAACTGTGGGTCACTCCACTAAAGACCCACAGCTGCACTCTTCTCACTATAGAATATTTCTGTGTCCACGGATATCGACCAAGCAGTAAGTCAATCCTTCACGTGTGTTCGTAACACCAGCTGGGTCAAATTACCATTTTACCCCTGGGTTACCTCTTGTTCCTTAAGTACCACTGATTCCTCTAATGAACAAGTTGTTTAGGGTCCAACCACTAAACAGGAGTTCCTCTCAGGCTAGGAGAGGACGACGCGCCTTTGTTCAAGCCCTAGAATCAGCCCTTAAGGGAACACACATCTACTTACCCCAATAGGGGAAGGAGTGAATTCCATCTTGTACTGTTATGTTCCCAGCCCCCATTCGGTCTTGCCCCTGAAATGGTAGGCTTATTGAGTCAGCGAACTGGCCACTCTCACCCATACAAATCTAAGGACAGTCCCTCCTGAAAGGGGTTCATAACAGACTCAGGATTGAGATTGAGTTACCTAGGTCATCCTATTGAAATAGAAACCTAAACTAGTTAACGACGTTACATCTAGTGGTTACTATTTCGCGGTCCGGTCTTATGCAAACTCATTGCATAGGATACCCCCACCCGCATGTCTCCTACATGGATGCTTTGGATCATTGCATCTGTATCGAATACAAGGTGGGTCGTATCAGAACATCAAAGTTCGGCCCAATGAGAGTTCTTTAGGTGGTTTGGACGACAAATGGTCCAAACCTTGCTCCATTTCGTTTTTTGAGAGCTCGAAACCCAAAGTTCATCCCAATGAGAGTTTTTCATCTTGTTTGGACGATCGTGGTCCAAACTTTGCTCCGTTTGAGTTTTGGAGAGTTTTGAACATCAAAGTTCAGCCAGATGAGAGTTCTTTAGGTGGTGTGGACGACACATGGTCCAAACTTTGCTCCGTTTCTATTTTTGAGAGCTCGGAACCTAAAGTTCGTCCCAATGAGAGTTTTTCATCTTGTTTGGACGAACTTGGTCCAAACTTTCCTCCGTTTGAGTTTTGGAGAGTTTTGAACGTCAAAGTTCGGCCGAATGAGAGTTCTTTAGGTGGTGTGGACGACACATGGTCCAAACTTTGCTCCGTTTCTTTTTTTGAGAGCTCGGAACCTAAAGTTCGTCCCAAAAGAGAGTTTTTCATTTTGTTTGGACGAACTTGGTCCAAACTTTGCACCGTTTGAGTTTTGGAGAGTTTGGAAATCAAAGTTCAGCCCAATGAGAGTTCTTTAGGTGGTTTGGACGACAAATGGTCCAAACCTTGCTCTGTTTCTGTTTTTGAGAGCTCGGAACCCAAAGTTCGTCCCAATGAGAGTTTTTCATCTTGTTTGGACGAACTTGGTCCAAACTTCGCTCCGTTTGAGTTTTGGAGAGTTTTGAACATCAAAGTTCAGCCCAATGAGAGTTCTTTAGGTGGTTTGGACGACAAATGGTCCAAACCTTGCTCCATTTCTGTTTTTGAGAGCTCGAAACCCAAAGTTCATCCCAATGAGAGTTTTTCATCATGTTTGGACGATCGTGGTCCAAACTTTGCTCCGTTTGAAATTTGGAGAGTTTTGAACATCAAAGTTCAGCCAGTTGAGAGTTCTTTAGGTGGTGTGGACGACACATGGTCCAAACTTTGCTCCGTTTCTGTTTTTGAGAGCTCGGAACCTAAAGTTCGTCCCAATGAGAGTTTTTCATCATGTTTGGACGAACTTGGTCCAAACTTTCCTCCGTTTGAGTTTTGGAGAGTTTTGAACGTCAAAGTTCGGCCGAATAAGAGTTCTTTAGGTGGTGTGGACGACACATGGTCCAAACTTTACTCCGTTTCAGTTTTTGAGCGCTCGGAACCCAAAGTTCGTCCCAATGAGAGTTTTTCATCTTGTTTGGACGAACTTGGTCCAAACTTTGCTCCGTTTGAGTTTTAGAGAGTTTTGAACATCAAAGTTCGGCCCAATGAGAGTTCTTTAGGTGGTGTGGACGACACCTGTTCCAAACTTTGCTCCGTTTCAGATTTTGAGAGCTCGGAACCTAAAGTTCGTCCCAATGAGAGTTTTTCATATTGTTATGACGAACTTGGTCCAAACTTTGCACTGTTTGAGTTTTGGAGAGTTTGGAAATCAAAGTTTGGCACAATGAGAGTTCTTTAGGTGGTTTGGACGACAATTGGTCCAAACCTTGCTTCGTTTCTGTTTCTGTTCATTTAAACAACCTTGGATCTTAGTATATTGGATTTAGGGTTTATTAATGCAAACTCGATTATTCAATAACCAAATTACTGAATTACTCAAATAACACTTTATTGAGATCAATTAATTTGTTTCATTTACTATCTACGAGTTTTAGGGCATAAAACCCAACAGTTGATGCTTGTGTCGAGATCACATAATGCTCTTCGAACGTCAATTCCTCCAATTGAACAAGGGATGGTGAAACTTCCAGGATCCTTAAGCTTGGGTGGGAGTTTATTTGCCAGTATTGCGCTGCACTCACTGGTTAGCACAACCGTTTCAAATTCCTTCCAGGGTCTTTTGTTTGTCAAAATGTCCTTTAAGAATTTTGCATAACTGGGCATTTTTTCCAATGCTTCCACCAATGGGATATTGATGTGAAGTTGAAGCAGGACATTAAGGAATTTCTTGAACTGTGCCTCATCATTTTTCTTTCTTAGTCTTTGCGGAAAGGGAATTGAGGGTTTGTATGCGTCAGGCTCTTTTTCTTCTTGCTTTTCTTCCTTCTTGGGCTCTGCTTCAGCTGCTTCTGCGTTATCTTCTTGCTCCTGAATATTGTCTGATTTGGTCGCAACTTCATTTGATCATTCTTGCGCTGGCGTAGGATCACGAGGCAAGAGCTGTTTTCCACTTGGGAGAGTCAATGCGTGGCATTCTTCCTTTCCTTTTGGATCTTCTGTGTTACTTGGCAGTGTTCCCGCAAGTCTAATCTTTAGTTCTGATGCAACTTTTCCCACTTGTATCTCCAAATTCCGCAGGGATGCGGCTTGACTTTGGACTACCGCATCGTTTTTGGCAATGTATTCTTTTTGGCTTGCCATGAATTCCTTTCATTGTCTCTAGCGAATTGGACGATGAAGCTCTTTGGTCGCTTCCACCTGCGTTGGTGTTGCGCTGAAACTGTCCTTGCGATGTGTGCTCTTGGTTAGTATTAAACTGTCTTGGCGCAGGATTTCTCCATCCAGGGTTGTATGTATTTGAAAATGGATTGTTGCATACAGTTCCTTGTGGTCCCACTTAGAACAATGATTCTGGGTTAGAAGGGCAGTGGTCATGCTTGTGTCCTTCTCCGCAGATTTCGCATCCTACTGCGTTGAGTTGTGCTATTAGAGGTGTTGTGCTTGCTGTCAACGCATCCATTTTTGTAGTTAACGCATCAATCTTGGCATTTACTGAGGTTAATGGATCAACTTCAAAACCTCCTGAACTGGTCTTCACTGGTCTTTTTCATTTGTCTTCTGCGGTGCCCCATTCATAATTGTTGCGCGCAATGTGATTAAGAACTGCATGCGCTTCATTGTAAGTTTTTCTAAGGAGTGCACCGTTAGCGGATGAATCCACTAAAACTTGCAAATTTTTATTTAGTTCGACATAGAAGGTCTCCAACTGAATACAATGTGGCGATCCGTGATGTGGGCATCTTTGCAACATATTTTTGAAACGTCCAATGCATCACTTAGCGTCTCCTCCTCCATTTGAGTGAACGACATGATTTCCTTTCTATGCCTCGAGTTTGCTGTTGGTGGAAAGTATTTTTCCAGAAACTTCTTGGCTAAATCATTACATGTAGCAATGAAATTGGCTGGTTGTTGATTTAACCAGACTTTGGCGGCATCTCTCAGGGAGTAAGGAAAAAGGATAACCTGTAACTGTTCTTGGGTTACTCCAGGAATAATGAATTGATTGCAGATATCCAGGAATGATTTGAGATGCGAGTGTGGATCTTCAGCCACACTTCCTCCAAATTGCCCTGCAGCAGTTTAATTTGGAACATTACTGGCTTAAGCTCAAACCTTTCAGTCTCCAAGGTCGGTTGTACTATTCCAGGATTGAAATTACAGTTTGTAGGGGCCGTGTAATCTCTGATTCCTCTGGCTCTATCATCAACCAAATTTGTACGGGGTTTACTGGCAGATTATGTGGGTTAGGCGCTGCCATCTCTCTTGGTTGCTCAATCACTGGTCTTCGAGCATGCCAATTTCTTCTTCTTCGGTGGTAAGTTCGATCAATCTCAGGGTCGATCTCAATATCAATATGCCGAGCAACACACATGCAATCTTGCTTACATGGAGAAAAATACTCAATAGGAAACAAGTTGAATAATACTAGACGGAGTGTTAGATCAAAAAGAGTATTAAAAACTTGATCGCTGGACAGAAGGTCGATTAATTAATACAGAATTGTCACTGATATGCGTTAACCCAAGTATAAATTAACACACAATCAAGTAGTACCTAGAGAGTTCTAGGGTCGAATCCACAGGGAAGGACTGTTAAAGACTTCTAATAACTTGTTGATTAAACCCTCGCACGCATGGTATTATAGTAATAGGAAAAGGCAGTTGATTGAAAATGGTTGAACAAACAGTGCATAAAACATAAACTATGAGATGAGATTAAAGAAAATATCAGATGACAAGGCTATCAAAGCTTTTGTTGCGGCGACCGCATGTGTTTATAAGAAATCTTGTAACGCATACTTTGACTAATTGATCCATTAATGCCTAAGTGAGAAATAATCATAAGATTCCCTTCTGGTACTACTCATGCGTTTGGCATAAAACTAACAACTGTTTTGTTTAATTAGCTCATGCGTTGGTCCAGTTCTCTAATAACTTGCAAGTGACTGCGTTAATCCTAAAACAGTCTAAGCTCATTCATGCACTATCTTATTGCGTAGTATTAGTTTTAACACCACCAAGACTACATGTAATGCGCTAGTTTGCTCTACTTAGATATTTCCACATGCGTTACCTGTCAGGGATTTATCACATGCTGCTACCGCATCCGGCTGCCCAGGCGGGAGTTAGTAATGAAAACATTATCGCATCTAAGCAAAAATCATTAACTTTTAAAGGGGTATAACTTGAAGATGAAAAATTGGAGTATGGTTTTGAATAAAAAGTCATTCAAATCAATTAACGCAACAATGATAATTAGGCTTCCAATCAAATAATAACCCAACAAGAACAAATGACAAAGACTCAAACAAAAAAGGAAAGAAAAAAAAACAAAGAAAACTAAATAGAAAAGGAAAACAAAAACAAAAAAGGAAATAAAACAAATAAGGAAAAAAATCAAACAAATAAGGAAAACACTAAAAAAGGAATGCAACAAATATGGAAAAAATGCAATCTACCTAAAAAAAATAAAAATACACCCTAAATTAAGACCGAACAATTTTTCCACAATATTAATTTAACTAAATATACCAATCCCCGGCAACGGCGCCAAAAACTTGATGCGCAATTTGCTTACCGCAAGTGTACGGGTCAAGTAATAATATAGTGTTTTTGTGATTAAACGAGTGTCGTCCTCTGGATTGGTTTTCTTGCAAATTAAGTACTGTGAATAATCTTGTCCAATTTTATTTAGGGAGCAAAACTTGATAAAGATAAATCTAAAGACAAAAAGCATAAAATAAAGGTGGAGACTCAAAGGGAAAGACTCTTAGGGAATTGATTTCATTATTTAAGATTGAGGATTGATTAATAGGAATGAATTGATCGTGCAATTATTCTACAAGCCAAGAAAACTTTTATCACGATTACCTCTCCCGAGTATAATTGATTCTCATGCATATAACTAACTTGATATCCCTATCCAAGTTCATTAACGTGCAAGGCATTATTCGGTTTAATCCTTGTTATACTTCTAGAGATATTCCAAATCCCGTCACAAACTTAGAATTTCTACTCTAGTCATGCAATTAAACAAGGCAAGTCTTAGGCTAAATCCTCTCTCCCGAGTTAGATTCAACACTTAAATCATTCAATTAGTGATCAAGTAATTGAAAGCATTACACAAAATTGCATGCATAAAATAACAACACATTCATACCAAAAATCAATCCAATAACTAAAACAACTACATCAAACCCTAAGACAAACAACTAGAAATTCATAGTCTTTAAACCACAAACACTAATTGCAAGAAAAGCCATAAAAACTACAAGAGATAAGGGAAAGAGAACGGAAAACTTGAATCCGTCGAAACCGGCACGTCCCCGTCACGATCTCCACGTCTTCTCGCTTTATTCCCGCTCCTTGGCCTTGCTTCAGCTCCCACCAAAGGTCTCTAGTCGAAATTAGGGCTAAAATCTCACCAATTGGACTCCCCCAAATCCGTAGCACAAAATGATGAATTTATAGAACATCTGCCGACAACGTCGAGACGCTATAGACAGCGTCGCGATACTGCGGATTTGGAAATTTCGCCGAGAGCGTCGCGACGCTATGAATTTTTTTTTTTTTTTTTAAATTAGCTCTGCTGAATTTGACTTCTTCCAACTTGATCCTTTTTCGATCTTTTAGCCCTTTTTCATGTCCCGAACACGCAATGAGCTCAAATATTTATTTCCTACAAAAACAACATAAAAATGCATAAATTTGGGCAAATAATTGTAAAAGACTAACTTAATTAATCAGAGAAAAATAGCTAGCTATGCTCGCTATCAATACAAGATAAACCTATCACAACATGGGTGCCTACGCTAAGCCTTGATAAAAGAAAATTAGCTCATGCTGAGACAGAAATACACAAAGCAATACATCCTATCGCAACAATAATTCTACCCTGCGACAGTATTCTTCCTTCTGGTTCCTTTCTCTTTTCTTTCTACTCTCCCTGTCCTCCTCGTCTCCGCCCCTCTTGGGTAGGTGGATGTTTCTTATAGGTTGAGGAGGTTGACCACTCCAAGAAATTGGCATGTGTGCCCCAGTCATCTTTCGCCAGCTTGCACATTAGTCACACGTCAGCGCGATCATCTCATGCAGCTTTCATTTACGAATTTCTCTAGGATCTGCGCCTGCGCTGAAGAAAACTTGGACAACAAAACAACTATAATTTTCATGCGTTAGAGGCTAAAATTATACAATTTCCTACCGCATCCACAAATATTGCCTTTCAAAGAAAACTATCGCAATTCCCTTATTAATATGCGCTAGATTAACGCAACTATGATCTTTTCAGCCTTATTTAGTTTAACTTTAAGGGAGAAATAACTTGTTTTTTGCAAGTTGTCACTAACCAATATGTTTAAACTACCTAACTACTACTCATTGAGCCTAGTGTAGACCTTTTAAAACTAATCTTGAGGTTCCTTGAGCATACATGAGTTTACTAGACCTTTTCTATCTCCCCCAAACGTATTTGACTACTGGTGCTCTTTTTATTCAACATTTTTTCTTTTTCTCCCAAGAGAATCCTTGTTGTCACCTCTACCTTCATTCTAGCTTATCGACACTTTGTGGTGAAGATATCTAGCTACGAGCAGAGATCACGAACTTGGACTAATACTCACTTCCCTAAGTAAACCTTTCATGCAGTGGCAAACCATGTAGGTGTTCATATAACACATGCGGAAGCAATTTTAGGATCGGAGGCACTTAACTACATCAATTTTAGAAAATGAAAACATGCTGTCCAAATACCGTAAGGAGAGAGCAGAATTTTTACCAACCTTTTAGAGACCGATTCAACAACTCCCTTTGATTCCTTTGATCACGAACGGTGTGTAGACCACCTCTAGTGTCTTCCCTACTATTATCCGGGCCAAGAACGACTTGTGGGAGTCTATAGAGATAGGGAATGGGAAGGGAATGCTTGAAGGTTCAAGCACTAGAGAGATATATGGAGATGAGTGAGTTTGAGACCAAAATCCAGCAGCATAACAATATGGAAAATGGCTCTCCTTCCTTTGAATCTGATTCATACTCCTTATATAGACATCTTCCATGCAAAGAGAAGCCTCATGACACTAGACACATGGTGAAATTGTAACTCAAAGTGGATTCTAGGTGTTTAATTCACAACACATGCAACTAGTGCATGGTTGTGTTGTTTTCCACTATGCATCAACATGCAAGAGTGGGAATGCCACTAAATCCACTTAAAATTGAATCTAAATTCTCAATTTTCAGCTTGCAGTTCATTCCTATTTCAATTCAAAATTGAAATTGATTTTTAGGCAATTAATTTGTACAATTCCAAGTAATTTTTACATAATTAATCCAATTAATCTTTATCACCTAGTGCCATGAATTATATATGATTCCTAATACATATATATGGTATTCAAAACACTTTTAAATAATCCATCTCTCATTTTCTAATTTAATTCATAATTAAATTATTGTGTCAAACACAATTTAGGATAATACCCGTTTTCCCGATTTTGAACGATTCAAAGCTTCCTATCTTTTTGTTCTAGGCTTTGTTCCGATATGAGCTAGTAGGGGGACCTAATGGACCTATAGATCATGGGCTCCAACGATTCGAGGCTAACCGACTAATCTCATTATCCAAGCTAGCCAACATTCGTTAACTACCGGGACACTCCACTATAGCCCGATAGTTGCACTCCCCTCACTATAGACATCTTTTTTTGTCCACTTGATTTAACCATGATTAGTAAGTCGATCCTTCACAGGTTGTTCGTAGCTATAGCTAGGTCAAAAGCCCGTTTTACCCCTATAGTACTTCTAGTTCCTTAAGTCCCACTGATCCTCTAATGAACAATTGGTTTATGGTCCAACCAATAAACCGAGTCCCTCTCGGGCCAATGAGATGGCGGGATCCCTTTGTTCAAGCCCCGGAGTCAGCACTTAAGGGAACAACCTCTCTACTATCCCTAATTCGGGTAGGAGTGAATTCCTTCTTGCACGTCTATGTCCCCATCTATCTACTCGTTCCTATCCCTGAAATGGGAGGCTTATTGAGTTGGCGATACTGAGCCACTCTCACCTATGCAGATCTAAGGATAAGTCCGAATAAACAGGAGTTCATAGTTAGCTCAGGATTAAGATCGAGTTACCTAGGTCATCACATGAAATAGTCAGTCTCGTCAGTAAACGGTGTTATAAAGCGAGAGCGACTTATTTCTTGGTCCTGGTCTTATGAAAACTCATTGCATAGGACGCCCCCACTCGCATGTCTCTACATGGACGATTTAGGATCACATCGTCTATACCATCTATAAAGTGGGTCGCGTCTCATAGTGTTTCCAGAGTAAGGTACCCAACCCTATCCCTATACTATAGACCGTTTTGGCTATTACTCAAGCTTGATCCACTTTTATGTCTCTACATAAAGCTCAAGTGTTCATCATATAGCCATGGATCTTAGTTTATTGGATTTGGGTTATTATATGTGCAATTTACTTTATTCAGTAATAACTTTATTGAATTAATCTCGATAACGCCTTTATCGAATAAGTATATAATTCGTTTAACATTCACTATGTACGAGTTTTAGGACACCAATCCCAACAATCTCCCACTTGAACTAAAACTCTAGTTTAGTGGGATGTACTATAATCTATAATAGCAGTGGGTGAATAAATACTTGTATTAATAACAAAGTAAAAATACAATAAACTAGGGCATCTAAATACCCAGTATACTGAGGCATCGATATACCAGTTACAATTCTCCCACTTGACCTAGATTATTTCTCGTACATTTCTCGTAGACCTAAACCTTCTAGATGACTCTCGAACACTTTAGTCGTGAGAGCCTTCGTGAATGGATCAGCAATGTTGTGCTCCGACGCTATCTTCGTGATGATCACGTCTCCTCGGTGCACAATCTCCCTAATGAGATGGTATTTCCTTTGGATGTGCTTGCCTCTCTTATGGCTGCGAGGTTCCTTTGAGTTTGCAACTGCGTCGCTATTATCACAATACAAGGTGATAGGCAGATGCATATTGGGAATGACTTCCAAGTCAGTTAGGAACTTCCTGAGCCATACTGCCTCTTTTGCTGCTTCGCAAGCGGCTACATATTCGGCCTCCATGGTCGAGTCTGCAATGCATCCTTGCTTGATGCTACGCCATACTATTGCTCCTCCATTTAGAGTGAATACTGACCCCGATGTAGATTTCCTCGAATCTTTATCGGTTTGAAAGTCAGAATCAGTGTATCCTGTAAGGATCAAATCCTTCGAACCATACACGAGCATATAGTCCCTCGTTCTCCTTAGATATTTGAGGATATTTTTAACGGTTGTCCAGTGATCGAATCTTGGATTTGATTGATATCTACTGACAATCCCTACTGCATAACAAATGTCAGGCCTTGTACACAACATGGCATACATTAGGCTACCTACTGCAGAGGCATAGGGAAAACGTCTCATGTCCTCAACTTCTTGAGGTGTCTGAGGACACTGTTCCTTAGACAAAATAATTCCGTGCCTGAAAGGTAATAGTCCTTTCTTGGAATTTTGCATTTTATATCTAACCAACAATTTGTCGATATAAGACGCTTGAGACAGGGCTAGCGTTTTGTTCTTTCAGTTTCGAACAATTTGGATCCCTAGAACAAATTGTGCCTCACCAAAATCTTTCATTTGGAATTGGGTTGCTAGCCATAGTTTAATGTCAGTTAGATAACCTACATCATTCCCGATGAGTAGGATATCATCTACATACAGTACTAAGAAAGCTACGGAGTTGTTGATGATCCTTTTGTAAACATAAGGCTCATCAACGTTTTGTTCAAAGCAATAAGATTTGATCGCAGTATCAAATCTCATATTCCAGGATCTAGATGCTTGTTTTAATCCATAAATGGATCGTTTAAGCTTGCAAACATTTTGCTCTTGATCCTGAGCTATGAACCCCTCTGGCTGAGACATGTAGATACTTTCTTCAAGATTACCATTCAGAAAGGCAGTCTTGACATCCATTTGCCATATTTCATAATCGTAAAACGTGGCAATGGACAAAAGTATCCGGATCGACTTTAACATGGCAACAGGGGAGAAGGTTTCTTCATAGTCAATCCCCTCTCGCTGGGTAAAACCTTTTCCCACAAGTCGTGCCTTAAAGGTCTGTACCTTTCCAGCAGCGTCTCGTTTTCTCTTGTAGATCCATTTACACCCTATGGGTCTAACCCCTTCAGGTTGATCTACAAGATCCCATACTGAATTAAAATGCATGGACTCGATTTCCAAGTCCATGGCTTTAATCCACTCGTTCTTGTCAACATCATCCATTGCCTGTTTAAAGGTTAATGGATCCTCGATTTGGTCATCAGGTATGACGACTGGAGTTTCAGTTAAACCCAAATAGCGATCAGGTTGTCTAACAACCCTCCCACTACGTCGAGGTTCTCTTATTTCTTGAGAAGGATGCGATTGACTCGAGGTGCCAGCATCATCAACAACTCTTGTTGATGTTTCTGTAGCTTCGTTTGATAGTTCACTTAAAACGACTTTACTTTGTGGCTTGTGATCTCTGAGGTGGTCTTCTTCTAGGAATGTAGCATTTGTCGATACAAGTACTTTATTTTCCTCTGGATCGAAGAAGTATCCACCTCTCGTTTCTTTGGGATAGCCTACAAATAGGCAAAATTTAGAACGAGGTTCTAATTTCTTTGGATTTGCTTCTAGCACGTATGCAGGGCATCCCCAAATTCTGAAATGTCGTAAACTAGCTTTACGTCCTTTCCAGAGCTCAAACGGTGTTTCAGAAACACTCTTTGAGGGAACTACGTTGAAAATATAAACTACAGTTTCTACTGCATATCCCCAAAACGAGTTGGGCAACTAAGCATAACTCATCATCGAACGAACCATGTCCAACAAGGTTCTGTTTCTCCTTTCTGATACACCGTTTTGCTGAGGTGTACCAGGGGCTGAGAGTTGGGACGTAATTCCATGCTCTATCAAATAGTCTTGAAAACTTGAGTCCATATACTCTCCACCTCGATCGGATCAAAGTGTTTTTATCGTCTTACCTAATAGGTTCTCAACCTCAGCCTTGTACTCTTTGAACTTTTCAAAAGCCTCGGACTTATGATGCATTAGGTAGAGATAGCCATACCTCGAATAATCATCAATGAAACTGATGAAATATTTGTACCCTCCTCGAGCTCTAATGTTCATTGGTCCACAGAGGTCCGAATGAATGAGCTCTAGGGGCTCTTTGGCACGATAACCTTTTCCGGTAAAAGGTCATTTTGTCATCTTGCCCTCAAGGCATGACTCACAAGGAGGCAACGAGTCGTCTTCTAACTTGTTTAGAAGTCCACTCTTGACCAATCTCCCAATCCTATTGAGGTTGATATGGCCTAACCTCAAGTGCCAGAGATAGGTATCTTGAGAAACTCTTCGCTTTTTAGGTTGAGTCTCAGCGGTTTTAAACATCTCATGATTTAAAATAGCTTTAGACTCAATTGGTCTCAAAACATACAATTTATTCTTCAAGTTTGCAGAGCAAACATCAATACCTCTTTTAGTTATGAACGCTTCATTAACAGAAAAAGAAATTGAGTAACCTTGTTCTAATAAACAAGATAAAGAAATCAAATTTCTTTTAATTTTCGGAACTATGTATACATTATCTAATATCATGTAACGTTCCTTGGTGAAGAATAATTTTACATCTCCCACTGCAATAGCCGAGATGACTTCTCCTGTTCCAACTTTAAGAGTCATCTCTCCAGCTATTAGCTGTTGCCAGGAACTCATTCCTTGAAATGAAGAACATACGTGATTAGTGGCACCTGAATCGAGTATCCAGGCAGAATCGTTGTTTTCCACTAAACACGTTTCCAAGACTAATAAATCGCATTTAGAGTCGTGGATCATGTTTTTCTTGGCTATGCAATTAGTTTGAGGACATTCCTCAGTTGAGACCAAACCTAAATTCTTTGCCACGTGTTTAGCGTTTAAGCAAGTATTCTTAGTCGTATGTACTAAACCGTTTAATTTGGCATTTGACAAAGCACATACGTTTTTCGACATATTGCTGAAACAAACAAATTAATCTCTATTAGAAACATGCACTAAACCCATTAATCACATTTATCCAATCAGATTTAGCAAAAGCAATCATCGACCCATATATACAATTGATTTATTTTGCAACGATACTTCAGGGGTTTAGAATAACCGCTACCGTAGGGCAGTCAGCTACTCCTCCTCGGAATCGAGACAATCTCGACCAAATACTATTCCCAGAATAACTCTTACTCCAATAGTTATTAGCTAACGTTAATTTGGTCAAGACCATCTTGTAAGTGTTACCCATCATTTTCAGATCGCAGAGGACGGCCCCAACAATGCCACCGTAGGGAAGAGCTAATGTTGGGAATGGCCCTAGGAAACCCTATCCATTTCTGGAGTTTGCGTTGTTCCGAATCCCATGCGCAAGCCCTCCGTATGGTGATCGCTCCTAGGGCGACTCGCAGGCAGCGCATAGGAATCTCACGGTGCAACCTAATGATGGAGACCGCAGGATACGTTTGACACGTTTCCTTCTCCCACTTACTATGAACACTTTCCCCATTCACCTTGATATTAACCCATGCAAACACCATCCGTAGGGGGACGCTCCCAGGGCGCCTCGAGGCCAAGCATGGATCTCACGGTGTGAACTCAGGGGGACGTGAGAGTAGAAACTTAATATGAATATTTCGTTTCTATACTTTTCCTCCCACTAAAGTGTTGTAAAGTTTTAGGGTCTTATTACTTAGGTAAATTCCGGCTAAATGAATCTATCTAAGTCTATGCCTTATTAAACAAGGTCTTTACACTAAATGTCTAGGTGATTAAACACTTTTAATAACCTAGTGACATTGCATGCTAGTAAGTCTATGGTTAATTCAACTCAGGTTCCGAACCATTTGCCGGGAGAGTTCCCTTATAACCAAGGTATTATGTCCTACTTACTCGAATTTCAAAACTATTTTAAAAAACTAAGTAAGACATATTTCTAATCCTATTAGAAAAAGGCGATCTTAGGTCTATTTCATTTTAAACCATTTAAAGAATGATAAGATCCTAAGATCCTATGTTAGCATGCAACTCTTTGTTATAGATTTTACGGTTTCTATTCATCAAGTTTTATAACTCTTATAACTTTTAATGAATAAACCCTATAACATGCTTTCTATTGGTGTTTTAAAGCATATAACAATCAATCATTCAAGTTATAAGAAAAGCACCCTTTAGAAACAACCTATATCTAGGTTTGTATAACTCTTTATACTACGATGTCTAGGTGATAACACTTTAAAACCTCACACCGCTCACGCATGCTCATAAAACTCGAGTTAACTTAACTCAAGAACCGACTCAATGCCCAGGTAGGAGGGTTCCGTAAACCGTCAACTTAAATACCTCCAGCCTTAGACAGCATTTTGTCGGGTGAGTTCTCTCGTAACCGTTGTTTTACAAGATATCGACCTAAACTATGCAAGTTGATCGAATTGTTGAAGGTTCATTAACCTAAGTGAGCATGCTCTTTATCTTGTTATAGATTTTAGATTTCTCTCTCTTTTATAACAATTATAAAACAAATCCATAACAAGCCTAATTTGAGTATAACAATTATAATCAAACTAATGAAATTTCATGTTCATGCTTGGTTAATTTTATCATTTAATAATTATAACTATTATAAGAATTAATCAATTTTAATTAACCATTCAAGCATGAATCTCCCTAAATTAATACAACTCTTATATTAATAAAACATGAAATTTCCCTCATGCATTTGAATTAACAAATAACACTTATTCAAATTAAACAAATGCATGAACATGCTTTCCTATGGTGGGGTTTTAAATATAAATGACATACATTATGCACATAAAATACTATTTAATTAAAACATACATTCAATAATGCATAATTAATTAAATTTACTAAAGTGAATTGGTTTTGGGATTTTTAATCAAGCAAAAATAAAAACTAAAATTATTACAATAATAATCTCAAATAGGGCTTGGACCGCTTCCGAACCATTCGAACCGACCCGAACCACCTTTGGATTGCTTGAACCGGACCATTTTACCGTTACGAGAAGAACGTACTTAAGCTGGAACTAAAACACAGCATGCTGGAATTTTCGGCCAGCAGCGAGCAGTCTCCGAATTTCTTCAAATTGACGGCCTAAATGGACTCTATTGACTCTCAAATTTTACAGACTCCATATGAACACATTAAAGCCCATAAACATGTAGGAAATTACAATTAATTCCAACGAATTGACTGAAAATTAAAATCAATCCCAAAACCAATTTTCTTTAGTTTTTACACAGTTTCATCATATGAAAAGCTACCCACCAAGCTAAAATTAATGCATGTTAGGTGCCTTAATCATGCTCTGATACCAATTGAAGGTGTTCATATAACACATGCGGAAGCAATTTTAGGATCGGAGGCACTTAACTACATCAATTTTAGAAAATGAAAACATGCTGTCCAAATACCGTAAGGAGAGAGCAGAATTTTTACCAACCTTTTAGAGACCGATTCAACAACTCCCTTTGATTCCTTTGATCACGAACGGTGTGTAGACCACCTCTAGTGTCTTCCCTACTATTCTCCAGGCCAAGAACGACTTGTGGGAGTCTATAGAGATAGGGAATGGGAAGGGAATGCTTGAAGGTTCAAGCACTAGAGAGATATATGGAGATGAGTGAGTTTGAGACCAAAATCCAGCAGCATAACAATATGGAAAATGGCTCTCCTTCCTTTGAATCTAATTCATACTCCTTATATAGACATCTTCCATGCAAAGAGAAGCCTCATGACACTAGACACATGGTGAAATTGCAACTCAAAGTGGATTCTAGGTGTTTAATTCACAACACATGCAACTAGTGCATGGTTGTGTTGTTTTCCACTATGCATCAACATGCAAGAGTGGGAATGCCACTAAATCCACTTAAAATTGAATCTAAATTCTCAATTTTCAGCTTGCAATTCATTCCTATTTCAATTCAAAATTGAAATTGATTTCTAGGCAATTAATTTGTACAATTCCAAGTAATTTTTACATAATTAATCCAATTAATCTTTATCACCTAGTGCCATGAATTATATATGATTCCTAATACATATATATGGTATTCAAAACACTTTTAAATACTCCATCTCTCATTTTCTAATTTAATTCATAATTAAATTATTGTGTCAAACACAATTTACGATAATACCCGTTTTCCCGATTTTGAACGATTCAAAGCTTCCTATCTTTTTGTTCTAGCCTTTGTTCCGATATGAGCTAGTAGGGGGACCTAATGGACCTATAGATCATGGGCTCCAACGATTCGAGGCTAACCGACTAATCTCATTATCCAAGCTAGCCAACATTCGTTAACTACCGGGACACTCCACTATAGCCCGATAGTTGCACTCCCCTCACTATAGACATCTTTTTTTGTCCACTTGATTTAACCATGATTAGTAAGTCGATCCTTCACAGGTTGTTCGTAGCTATAGCTAGGTCAAAAGCCCGTTTTACCCTTATAGTACTTCTAGTTCCTTAAGTCCCACTGATCCTCTAATGAACAATTGGTTTATGGTCCAACCAATAAACCGAGTCCCTCTCGGGCCAATGAGATGGCGGGATCCCTTTGTTCAAGCCCCGGAGTCAGCACTTAAGGGAACAACCTCTCTACTATCCCTAATTCGGGTAGGAGTGAATTCCTTCTTGCACGACTATGTCCCTAGCTATCTACTCGTTCCTATCCCTGAAATGGGAGGCTTATTGAGTCGGCGATACTGAGCCACTCTCACCTATGCAGATCTAAGGATAAGTCCGAATAAACAGGAGTTCATAGTTAGCTCAGGATTAAGATCGAGTTACCTAGGTCATCACATGAAATAGTCAGTCTCGCCAGTAAACGGTGTTATAAAGCGAGAGCGACTTATTTCTTGGTCCTGGTCTTATGCAAACTCATTGCATAGGACGCCCCCACTCGCATGTCTCTATATGGACGATTTAGGATCACATCGTCTATACCATCTATAAAGTGGGTCGCGTCTCATAGTGTCTCCAGAATAAGGTACCCAACCCTATCCCTATACTATAGACCGTTTTGGCTATTACTCAAGCTTGATCCACTTTTATGTCTCTACATAAAGCTCAAGTGTTCATCCTATAGCCATGGATCTTAGTTTATTGGATTTGGGTTATTATATGTGCAATTTACTTTATTCAGTAATAACTTTACTGAATTAATCTCGATAATGCCTTTATCGAATAAGTATATAATTTGTTTAACATTCACTATCTACGAGTTTTAGGACACCAATCCCAACAAACCATGGGTGTCATGAATGCCCCTGGTTACTCAGTAAACTCTAGGAAGGAGGAGTAACTCTCGGTTTTTTCCTTTTTCTCTTTTTTTTCATATATATACTGAGCATATATCTTTTTCAACAGTACAAGCTTACACAAAATGCATATTTACACGGTAAAGCACCCCCCCCCCCAAACTTAAGATAGGCAATGTCCTCATGGACTTTTGTTTTTGAGGCATGGGCTTAACATGAGGCTTTATGTTTTTCGAAACATCAAAGCTAAACTCTCCTAGTGTGCTATAAAGGTTAAACAAGAGGAAGTTTAGACTTAAGAAAATTTTGTAAAGAAAAAGACTAGTGGAAAAGCCTATGACTAGAAAAAAAAATTGGTTGTGACGGCGACACTTTATGAGATAGAAATAAGCTCTAGTTATCATCATAAAGGATTTAAAAGAAAACTCAAATGAAAACATGTTTTTCCAAAATATTTTTTCAATCATAAATTTTGCATAAAGTTGATGTTTTCAAAAATTTCACAGATTTAGCCAAAAAACATAGCAAGCAGATTTTTTCAGAAAGAGTTTAAAAACCCAAGTCATTCTAAACTAATCTAACATCAAGCTATCTTAAAACTAACCTATCAAAAACTAGCTAAACATTAAAAACATTAAAAACATCAACTAATACAAGTAAAAACAGAAACTAAACATGTTAAAACTAAAAAAAAAAACTACAACTAAACTATTCACAAAAACAGATTTAAACATGCAAAAGGGGATCAAAAAACTCCCCTATTCCTCATCCGAGGAATTCTCTTCATCTTCAGATTCTTTGTCTTCTTGAGGCAGTAGGGCTTGAGGGAAGTTAGGGAAAACAGGAGCAATGCTTGGGGCAATAGAGAGGTAGAACTCTTTAATTGCTTCGTCTCTTTCCTTCGCATAGACCCAGTAAGTTTTCAGCTTGTCTTCAATTCGGTCTAGCTGTCGGAAGGCAAATGCAAGGGCCTCTGATGATGGTGTAAGCCCTAAAACAGGAGTGTGCTGAGGAGGTGAAGCAGGATTCAGCCTTGGAGATGGAGTAGCTTGGGATGTGGAAGCCTTGTCCTTTCTTTGCGCATTGTTTTGTTGAAGCTTCCTTATCAGAGGCAAATCAATAGTGGGCCTAAAAAAGTGACATTCCTCATCTTTTCCTGGAACAATTTTCACCCTCTGACATAGTTGGGTTATGAGGGACCCAAAGAACAACTTCCCAGCTCTCTTCCTTCCACATGAAAGGATCTCCTCTCTGATGATGCTCCCTATATTGATCTCCAACCCCTTCATGATGTTGTAGAGAAGCATCACCCTCTCTACTGAAATTGTACTATCATGGATTGTGGGCATCAACCTGTTTTTGATGAAGTGAAGCCACACAGCAAGTTCTGGCTTTAGATCACTGGCTACTAGTGTCTTCACTTTGGTCTGAGACTCCTTCCACGGGACTCCCTTTCTTGCCACTATCTTCAATGCTTCCTTTAACTGTTTGGCCGAAGGGTTCTTGATGGCATCGTTCCCTCTCGGATGCAAAGGAACTTTGATCCGATATACCCTGTTGATGTCAACCGAAGAGAAACTCACCATTTTCCCTCTAACCACCGCCATGCTCATGCTCTCCTCCCTCAATCTAGCATAGAACTCTCAAACTAGAGGCACCACGACCTCTTGAGGGTGAGCACAAAACTCTTTCTATTTATACTGTGTAATGACCTTGGTCACAAAATCTGGCAATGTCCCCGCTCTGCTTGAGAATCTCTTCTGATTCAGGAAGTCCCTTTTTCTCATAATCGCCATCTTCTCCTTGAAATTAACATCCTTGAAGACTTCAGGGAACAGATTCTTTGGTGATGTAGCCTTAGGCAATTTGATTTTTGTCTTGACGGGTGTGGTGGTTGTAGAAGGCATTGGAGAGGCGTCCATGGACCTTGTCCTTGGCCTCTTAGCAAAAATGGGGTCATTTTTATTCTTTGTCCTCCTTTCGGCTCTCAGTTCTCTTCTTCTTTTCTTCCTCAAAGCAGCAGAAATCAGAATTTGGTCATCGTCCAATTCCCTGATTTCAGAATCTGACTCGGTTTCACTGTCACTAGAGGTCTCGGCCTCTTCTTCTTCAATTTTCTCTTCATCCTTTTTCTCTCCTGAAGATGTGCTTTCAGCAGCTAGTGGAGGTCCCCTAACATCATACTCGAACAAAGGGTCGAGGGCCTCATCAGCTTGTTGATCTTCAAGGGCCTTATCTTGGCCTTCCTCAGAATGCGGCCCAAATGCGGTCGCATTCTGGCATTCACTTTCTTCCTCTTTTTCTTTTTCTGATTTTTCTTCTCTTGGCCCTTCAAGGGTCTCTTCTTCAACTTCTTGCAGTTGTTCATCTTCCCTTTGAGCCTTGTGCAATGGCTCAAAGGCTGCAAGAAAATCCTTAGCCTCTTTTCTTCGTTTTTCTTCTTCTCTAAGGATCTCTCTTCTTTCTTTTTCTTCCTCAAGGAGCTGGAGTTCAGCAGTCGGCCTGAGTTCCTTGATGACCGCAGAGTGCATGGGCCGCAAGTAATAATAAAACGGAAGTATTCTGAGTATCGAATCCACAGAGAGGTTTGACGATATTTAAGTGAAGGAGTAATTTATTTTTATCACTAAAAATAATTGGGTGAAATATTATTTAGGGACCTAATCTTGATACTAAAATGAATTAAAAATTAAAGCAATTAAAGAAATTAAATGATCAATCACGTAAAAAAAAATATGGAGAAAGAGTTTTGAGTGAGAAGCGAGGTCTTGAAAATCAATTAATAGCTAATTAATTATTACAATTATCCTATCTCATTGCCCGACTAATTATAATCCTAGAATCTCCGTTAATCACATAGGCTCTCATGTCGGTCTCCCCTAATTATAATTAACTTATTTTAACAACCTAAGTGTCCTTAGCGCCATTAAAATTCATTAATTAATACGCTCTGGTTCATTATTGGAATCTAAGTTTAACCAGCTAATCTCGTTGTCACTACGGGCAATTAAACTAGTTGCAAGGATTATGATCTATCCTAATTTCTCTCCGTCGAGTTTCCATTAAGAATCAGATCAATATATAATTGGTCAGATCATATACAGCATTACGAGCATCCATACAAATAATTAGTTAAAAGGACAAGAGATAGGCAATTATAATAATATTTAACTGTGAATTTTCATTTCAAGACCCCAAAATGGGTTTAGCTATACATGGCTATAATATCCACAATGTATACAATAAAAAGCATAAATTGGAGCAAAATAAGAGAAAGGAAGTGACCGTCGAGAACCCCGTCGCTTGCGCTTGGAGTCCCTCCAAAACACGCTCCGAGCCTCCTAGAGTGCTCACCACAAGCTCCCCACAAAATTTACCACTCTTGACTCTCAAAAAGGCTAAAAAGCCTTGAGAGAATGCTCAAAGAGAGCAAAGGAAAGGAAGGAAGGAATGAAGGATGGAATGATTGATGATCAAATGGGGTACCAAGGGGTCCCTTTTATAGGCCTGGAATAGGGACAGCGTCGCGATGCTGTGACGTCACTCAACTTGCCCGGCAAGAAATGGACGTTGTCCCCACAGCGTCTCGACGCTGTGAGATTTCCAGAACTTCTCCGCCCGGGCTGGGCTTGAATTTAGGCCAACTTCTTTCTGTTCTTGATTTTCACTTGGATTGTTGACTTTTGGGCTCCCCCTTTGACCCATGCTTGGAAAATTGGCTTGATATGCTCATTTTTGGGCTTTTTTTCACCAAAATTCCACAATATGCTCCTTAGGACAAAATAATGAATTACATTAGATTTTCTCAATAAAAGCACTAAAAAGCTTAATAATTTAGGACTAAAATAGCGACATTTCTACCCGCTATCACTCCTCATCCTATTTTCTCTCTTTTTCAACTTGAATGGCCCTCTCTGCCTCTTGTTTTTCTTTTCTTTTCTCAGCTTCTTCTCTTTTTCTCTCATCCTCCACATCTCTTTTTCTCGCAAACTCATCTTCATCCCTCATACTCTGAAATTCCCTTTCTTTTTCAGCCCTTATTTCATTGAGTTCATCGTATTCAGCCCTGTAACCTTCAGCAATTATGAGGGCTTGTGCAACAACCTGTCGAATCATCTCCTCGAACACATCTGCTGGCATCCTCGCCAGTTTAAGGGGCTCAATGATTGGAGGTTTCTCAGTTTTAGCCTTCTTGGAACCTTTCTTCTTGGCACTATAAGTCACAAACGGCCTGCCCCTGCACAAAGAAGTTGGGTTAGTCGAAGGGTTGGAGACATTACCTGTTGGAGTCTCCCTTTGCCGAGAACTCTCCCACTTTCGAAGATTCTTCAGCATCACGCAATCGTGCTTCTTCTTCAAGAGTCGCACGTCTTCTAGCTCTCATCTCACGGATCATAGCAAACCATTCCTTGGAGCGTTTCCTAAGTGATTTTTCCTCGAGTTTTTGAGTTTGGTGTAGATAATCGGTGGGCGTAAGTCTTCTTTGTCGAGAACCGCTTGGATTCTCCCTTGTATCAGCCGGCATTGTCAAGGATGAAGGAGTAGGAACAGTGGTTCTTTGTTCCTTAATGGCTGGTGAAAAACCCGTGGGTCTCACGGTTCTTGCCTCGTGCATGCTTGGTTCGGAGTGTTCTCCTTGGCGTCGAGCACTTTGTTCAGCATTTTGGGCACTCCTATTACTCAAAGATCAAGTAATCTTCTGAGGCATTGATGATTTAGGAGTGTTCTTCATTGTTTCTTTGAGTGAGTTTTTCTATTTCAAGAGAGTGAAGGTGGAGAGTTGGAGAGGCTGACTTGAATGCAAAGAGTCTGAGTGTTAGTGAAAAAGGAAAACACTTAAGTTAGCTATTTATAGGTTTCTCAGAATTAGGTCACGTGACCGTCATTTAAATGACGTCACTGCCCTTGACCATTTGGGAAATGCGATCGCATTTCCAAATGCACTGGGAAGAAATGCGATCGCATTTCCCTAGTTTTCTGCCTTCTTTATTTTTTCCACAACTTTGGTTTTCCTTAGTTTTTCTTACCTTCTTTTATTGGCTGAAACAATAACAAACTTGTTGGAAAGTTCACCTACTTAAACATGATTATCCATCTCCTTTTTTCTTAGATAAACACAAAATAACTTGGACTTTTCAACTCCCAAGTAAATCCCCAGGAAAAGGTGTTCCCTACAGTCAACTTAAATACCTTTTCCTAGACAGGATTTTCCTAGACAGGTCTACTATTTTCTCCAAAATTGCTTTGATCTCTCGGTTAGAGAGCTCTGCTTGTCCATTTGTTTGAGGATGGTAAGCAGTCACTACCCTATGCCTGATATTGTATTTGGAAAACAGGTTGGTTGTCATCTTGTTTAGAAAATGTGATCCTTCATCGCTTATGATGAAACGAGGAGTTCCGTATCTTGTAAAAATATTCTTCATAAAGAACTTCTTTCCCACATTCGCATCATTGGTTGATGTGGCTATGGCCTCGATCCACTTTGATACATAATCCACTGCAAGAAAAATATAAATATTTCCAAAGGTCGACGGGAATGGACCCATGAAATCTATTCCCCATATGTCGAAGATTTCCACTTCAAGTATGAAGTTTAGTGGCATTTCACTCTTAGCAGTTAAATTCCCAGTTCTCTGGCACTGATCGTAGTTCTTGGTAAAGAGATGTGCATCCTTGAAAATTCTCGGCCAAAAGTATCTTGATTGAAGGACTTTGGCTGCAGTTTTTAGCCCGACAAAGTGCCCTCCATATGGAGCCGAGTGACAGGCTTCCAATATGAGTGGTACCTCTTCTTCTGTTACACATCGTCTGAGTATTTGATCGGGACCTAGCTTGTATAGATACGGCTCATACCAATAATAATCCTTGACATCTTTCAGAAACTTCTTCAGTTGCTGTGTTGTGGCTTCTAGAAGCTTTAGTCCACTGACTAAGTAGTTCATGTAGTCTACAAACCATGGAATTTCAATTGCCCTTACTACCAGTATCTGTTCATCTACAAACGACTCTCGAATGTCCAACCTTTTCTCCACCTACGCCTCTTCTCCAAGCCTTGACATATGATCTCCCACTTGATTCGTGGTTCCCTTCCTGTCCTGGATTTCAATATCAAATTCTTGCAAGAGTAAAATCCAACGGATTAGTCGGGGGTTGGCATCCTTCTTAGATAACAAGTGTTTAAGGGTTGAGTGATCAGTATGAACCATGACTTTAGTTCCCACTAAGTAGGATCTAAACTTGTCAAACGCAAAAACTACTGCAAGTAGTTCTTTTTCTATTACTGTATAGTTCAACTGAGCTTCGTTTAGCGTCTTGCTTGCAAAATAGATTGGTTGCACAATATTTCCTCTTTTCTGGCATAACACAACTCCTACTGCAAAGTCACTAGCATCGCACATTAATTCGAACAGTTGAGTCAAGTCCAGTTCAATTATAACTGGAGATGTACTGAGTGCATTCTTTCAAGTTTCAAAAGTGTGTTTGCAGTCTTCATCAAATTCGAAAGGTCTATCTACCTCGAGCAACCTGCACAATGGTTTAGAAATTTTAGAAAAGTCTTTTATAAATCTTCAGTAAAAACCTGCATGGCCTAGAAAACTCCTGATGTCTCAAACTATTTTGGGAAAAGGCAACTTGGATATAAGCTCGATCTTTGCCTTGTCTACCTCAATTCCATTTCTGGAAATTCGGTGTCCAAGAACTATTCCTTCTCGTACCATAAAATGACACTTTTCCCAGTTTAACATCAGGTTCGTTTCCTCACATCTTTCCAATATGCGGTCTAAATTCTGTAAAGAAATTGCAAAAGTTTCTCCAAAGACAGAGAAATCATCCATAAAAACTTCTAATGTTCGCTCTACCATATCTGAGAATATTGCCATCATACACCTTTGAAAGGTGGCTAGAGCGTTGCAAAGTCCAAATGGTATTCTTCGAAAAGTGAACGTCCCGTATGGACATATGAATGTGGTCTTCTCTTGATCTTCTAGGGCTATTGTAATTTGGTTGTAACCTGAGTAGCCATCTAGGAAACAGTAATAATCTTTTCCTGCTAATCTGTCCAACATTTGATCTATAAACGGTAATGAGAAATGGTCCTTTCTGGTTACTTTGTTGAGTCGGCGATAGTCTATGCAGACTCACCATCCAGTGACTGTTTTCGTCAGAATCAATTCATTCTTCTCATTCTCCACTACAGTTATCCCACCTTTCTTGGGGACGCATTGCACTGGACTAACCCAGCTACTGTCTGAAATCAGATATATAACTCCTGCGTCCAGCCATTTTAGAATCTCTTCATAATGAGGTCCAGCCTTCGTTGACTTTCAATAGAATTCTTAGCACCTTCTTCAAGGTTGATCCTATGCATGCAAAACGACGGGCTGATTGCTTGAATATCTGCGATTGTCCAACCTATTGCCTTTTTGTGACTAGATGGAGCATGGAATAGTGAAACTTCCCGGATCCTTTAACTTGGGAGGGATCTGGCTTCAAACTAATGCACTGGAACATTCTATGAGTGCAACTGTCTCATACTCTCCCAATCGTCTCTTTTTAGACAGGATGTCTTTCAGGAACATCACGTAATTCGACATTTTCTCAAGCGCCTCTACCAATGGAATGTTGATGTGGAGTTGCTTTAAAACGTCGAGGAACTTCTTAAACTTTGTACATTGTAACGCATATTTAAATCTTTGAGGATAAGGTGGTGGTGGCCTGTAATCTGGATCAATAACAAACTTTTTAGGTTTTGCTGTCGCACTTTCCTACTTCTTTTATGAACTTGAACTTTCACAATTTTCTTTCAAGGCTTTTGGCTCCTTGGTCTTTTCTTTATTTTCTTTATTCTGACAAACTTCTGTGGTAACTTCTAACTTCTTTTCTGTAGATTTCTCTGAAACTTCTTCTGGGATTTTCCTAACTTCTTGATTCATGGGGTATTCTGGTCCATCGTACTCCAATTCGCTTCTCAAGGTAACTTCCTTGCACTGTTCCTTACCTTCACGGTGAGGATTTTTTAGTTTTTCTGGGGAATGTCCCCAGTGGTTTGTTCTTGATTTCTTGAGCTATTTTTCCAATCTACACTTCCAAGTTCCTTACAGTGGCATCATTCCTTTCCATGTATTCTTTGATTAGAGCCTTTAGATTTGACTCTTGGCTTGCGTTCTGGACTTGGACTGGTTGGAAACTTTTCTGTTGGTGTTGTTGTGTAGGTTGGGAATTAAATCCTGTTGAAGCTTTTCCGAATTGATTTGTACCGGCATTACTGGTACTACCATGTTCTCCCCAGGAGAAATTCGGATGTTGTCTCCACCCTGGGTTGTACGTAGCTGAATACGGATTCCACTGGTTTGATTTCCCTGTTAGGCTATTTTTGATCTCAATATGATTGGGAGCTTAGTCTAGAGTATACTTCTAAGTTAGTTAGAAGAACACTCTCTAATACCAATTAAGTCATGCCTTATGGGCAATATGACTGATAGATCTTTTAATGGAAAATAGCTAAAAGAGCCAAAGAGCCCTTGGAGCTTGTACTTTTGGATCCTTATGGTCTAGTATGTTAAAGCAGTGGGAGGGTATGAATAATTCATCTCATTTATGGATGATTATTCAAAGGTATGAGTATCTCTACCTAATGCAATTTCATTCTGAAACTCTTGAGATATTCGAAGGGGCTTAAGACTGAAGTTGAAAACTTGTTAAGTGAGATAATAAAAACATTTTGATCTGATCAATGTGTTGAGTATAGGGACTTGAGATTCTAGGACTAATTGATAGTTCAAAGAATCACATCCTAAATCTCAGTTAGGAGTAATAGATCCCTATTGGATATGCTTCAATCCAAGTTGAGCTATGCTCAATTGCCTAACTCGTTTTGGGGTCATGCAGTGTGACTGCAGCATGTATTTTGAACAACGTTCCATCAAAAGTGTTTCTGAAACACCTTTTGTGTTGTGGATAGGACGTACAGATTGTTTACGTTCCTTTAAATTTTCGGGTGTCCAGCACCTGTGCTTGTGACTAACCCAAAATAAATTGGAATACCATTCAAATTTATGCCTAATTGTAGGCAATCCCAAAGGAAACGAGGAGAATATACTTCTTCAATCCATAAGAGAATAAAGAATTTGTATCGATGATAGCGAGCATAGCTAGCTAGTTTTCCCTAATTAATTTAGCTAGTCTTTTATAATTTATTGGCCAAAATTATGCATTTATGTGTTATATTTGTAGGAAATATAGTTTTGAGCCAAATTGGATGTTTGGGATGCGAAAAGAAGCCGAAGAATGAAAAATAATCAAAGTTGGAAGATTGAAGATAGACCCATCCGCAGACCAGCGTCGAGACACTGCTCGCTGGGCGTCTCGACGCTGACATTCTATATTGGCGTTCGCGTGAAAAAAAAAAGTCATAGCGTCGCTCTTGGATTTTTTTTCTAGATTCGTGACATCGTGACGTTGTCCCGAATTTTTGCCTTATTTAAGGAATGCGATTAGGTCTTTGGAGGGAACTTTTTGGGTGACTTTGGAGCCGTAAAACAGAGAGAAAAGGCTGCTGTGAAGGCTGAAGCAAGTGGAGAAAAGTGGATTTCAAGGCTTTGTTCGTGGAGATCGTGACGGGGATGTTCGGTCTCGGCCTACTTAGCGTTTACTTCTATTTTCCCTTTTCTTTAGTAGTTTTTATGGCTTATTTAGACTTAGTTTATATCGTAACACGAATTATGTGTAACTAAGTCTATTTCTTAGGGATTGATGTAGCCGTTGGGCACTTTATGGATTAAATTTATGGATTGTTGTTATTGATTCATTTATGCATATTGTATGTTTAATGCTTTCAATTTACCGGCCATGAATTGAATGTTGATTGTGATTAAATTTAACTCGGGAGAGAGGATTTAGCTTAGAACTCATTATGCATAACTAGGATTTAGCTAGAAATCGGGAGATACTAGTTAATTCTAGAAATCGTTAAAAAGGTTAACCTTAATGCCTTGCATATTTAATGAATTTAGATAGGGATATCGGGTTCATTGCATGTAGGAGAATCATGTATGCTCGGGAGAGATATGTGAGATTTTAGTTTTCCAAGATTTATGAATCATAGGATGTTGTTAAAAATCCATTAATTAATCCATAATCCCAAATGGTGAAATCAAATCCCTAAGACCGTTGTCTCCATAAGATTGTCATACTTTTTCATTGTTTTGTGTTTGATTACATTCCTTCTCACTTTGATTGGTTCCCTAAATAAAATTGGGCAAGAGTATTTTCGGTATTTAAAATTGATTAGAAATCCAATCCAGAGGACGACATTCGAATATCGCATTCACTATATTATTACTTGACCCATGCGCTTGCGGTAGAAAAATTGGATCAATCGACAAGTGCTTCATTCTCAGAGGAAGAACATATGAGAAATCATAAGCCATAAAGTAAGGTCGGTTTAAGTGAATTAACTAATAAAGCTACGGAAACATTAACAAGAGTTGTTGATGAATCAACAAAAGTTGTTGATAAGACTGGTTATTCAACAAGAGTTGTTGATAAGGCCAGTGCTTTTGGTCAGTCACATCCATCTCAAGAGTTGAGAATGCCTTGATGTAGTGGGAGGGTTGTTTTATAACTTGACCGTTACATGGGCTTATTTGAAGCTCAAGTCGTCATTCTTGATGATGACATAGAGGATTCATTGTCTTCTACAAAAGAAATGAATGATGTTGATAACGATCAGAGGATTAAAGTCATTTACTTGGAAATGGAATCTTTGTATTTCAATTCCATCTGGGATCTTGTACATCTACTTGATGGGTAACACCTATTGGTTACAAATGGATATTAAAGTCTTAACCAGAAGGGTCCATTGAGCAAGATCAAAAGCAAAAGGGTTTGCAAGCTTAAGTGGTCCATTCATGGATTGACCTAAGCATTTCGATCTTGGAATTTAAGATTTGATACAGTGATCAAACTTTTTGGCTTTAATCAGAACATTGATGAGTCTTGTGTTTACAAGTAATCATCAATAATTCAGTAGCTCACTTAGTGTTGTATATGATTGATATCCTAATCATTGGGAATGATGTAGGTTCTCTTACTGACATTAAAAGAGGCTAGCAGCTCATTTCCAAATGAAAATCTGGGAGAAGCTGAGCTAGCCTTGTCTCAAATTTCTTATGTCTACAAGATGTTAGTTAGATATGAGATGCAGAATTCCAATAAGGGTTTACTACCTTTTTCAGGAATGGAATTCTTTTGTCTAAGGAACTGTGTCCTGAGACACCTCAAGAAGTTGAGGACATGAGACATATGCCCTATGCAGTAGGGTTGTCAGTAAGTATCAATCAAATCCAGGATTTGATCTCTGGAGTATCGTTACGTACATCCTCCAGTATCTTAGGAGGACGAGGTTTTATATGCTCGTGTATGGTGCTGAGGTTTGGATCCTTATAAAATACACTGACACATATTTTAAATTGATTAAGATTTGAGGAAATCTACATCAATATCTATGTTCACTCTTAATGGAGGAGCTATAGTACGACTTATCTACAGTCTCGACCATATAGGCCGATAAGCAATTGCTTATGAAGCACCAGTAGAGACTGTATGACTTAGGAAGTTCAAACCTAATTTGGAAGGTGTTTCAAATATGAACTAACCTATTGCAAGACAAGCAAGCACATTGAATCTAAAGGATATATTGTTGATTCATTCATGAAGGCTCTCTCGGCTAAAGTGTATGAGGGTCATCTAGATGGTCTAGGTCTACGAGTTATGTACAAAGATGTAATCTAGGGCAAGTAGGAGAAGTGTAATGGGTATAGTGTAACGCCCCCAAAATTCAATCTAAACTAGCGAACATTACAAAACTATTACCCTAATGCCAACTTAATGCCCTGAAAATTTTGGCAGCATAACAACGTAACTATATCTAACCCGAAAGTTTAGACACCTGAAAAAAAACAAGAATACACACTTCTAAACCAAATCACAACTCTACTTCACTCGACAACATCTCGACATACTCAATGAATTAAGAACTAACTCCAAAACTCAATCAGATATAATACGAGTCAGATCTCGTAACAAGTGCCAATTAATAAAACAAATACATCCCAGATAGAAGAGACTACAAGTTTAAGTCTATTACATATTAAACAAATTAACGAACAATTAACTCATTTTAACTAACTCCAATAAGAATCTAAACACAACAGTAAATAGAGACAACTACTATCTAATGGTCTCCTCTTTCAAGCCGGCTCTTCATCACCAAGTCTGGATATGGTCTCATAACCTGCAAAACCTGGTGGTGGGTCAGTACAAAACCACGATACTGAGTAAGTGGCTCACACCTGAAGAGCCATCAAACAACATACACATACAAGGCAGATATCGTGTTTTCCACACACAAGCTCAATATACATGGAAAATAATTAACAGATACACCATGCATCAAACCATACATCAAGCAACATACTCATGCGACATACATCCATAACCATTAACTCAAGCTCTAACAATCTCTATCTAACTCATCTGAGTCCTCTCAACTCCTCTGAGTCCTTTCAAAGCTCTCTAAGACTGACCCTTCGAGTCACACTGACCCCTGACCATTTGTACCCAGGGCCTCAGGCTTGTCTACGGAGCTCGGTGTTCGACCCTTGACCATTTGTACCCAAGGCCTCGAACTGTTCATTGCCCCTTGGCCATATTACCCAAGGCACCCGATGACTTCAAATTCTGATAGCCCTCACAAAGCTCTCCAAGACTGACCCTTCGAGCTGCACTGTCTCCTGATCATTTGTACCCAGGACCACAATGCTCTCTACGGAGCTCGGCGTTCGACCCTTTACCATTTGTACCCAAGACCTCGAACTGTGCATCACCCCTTGCCATATTACCCAAGGCACCCGATGACTTCACAATCAAACTGTACATCGCCCCTTGGCCATATTACCTAAGGCACCCGATTACTTTCACAACGAATAGACTCATCACATCGCCCCTTGGCCATATTACCCAAGGCACCCAATGCTCCTCTTAATCCATTGGTGACATACCACCCTTCGACCATTTTTACCCGAGGCACCTGCCATTCACCTAACTTTCCTTTAACACATACAAGTTCCATTGACCTCTATCACACACAGGGTTCTCTGACAATTCTTGCATTCGACAGGTTCACAACTCACAAAGCACACCCTAAACATGTTCCTCTAGCTCATGTCATACTTTTAGTCCATGCAACAACCAAAAGTACAATACATGCTCACAACATTAGAATCATGCTCTATAACCAATCACAACAAGATAACAACATGCTTATCACGGCCAGATCGCATCACAACTAACCATACATCAGTAAAACAGTTCGATATATCAGATCAATATGCTCAAACTTGTCATTAACATAACATATACATATATCCACATATCGAAATTAAACAAATAAAACACGCAACAAGCTAGCACACAAGCAAACAGACTCAACAGGTAGAATTCCACTTACAAATTGCTAAAACGCTTCTAAGCACACCTAACAAGCTCCTGCAATAAGAAAGATAAGGCTTCAAAGCTAGAATTCACTTGCTAAACCTTAAACCAAGACCGACATGGCTTAGAAGAGTGTTCTTTCCCAACAAGAGACTTAAGCTAGGATTTGAACACTCTGAAACCAAACCAATACCACAAGCAAGGATTTCAAAAGGTTAGAAACTAATTCACAACACACAAGACTAGCTTGAAAGGGTTTAAACTAAGCTCTCTTAACCGATCCTTACCAAAAAGGACTTCGATCCAAGCTAAAAGCGATCGAATGAGTCCGAACCTACAAACGGGAAACTCTCAAGCATTAGGGATCAATTTATCCTATCTTAAAATACTTTTAAATGAGTTCAAACATGTATAAGGCATGCTGAAACTTACTGAACTACCCAAAACGAGCTCGAACTAATGCTGGTTGATACTCGTTGGAGTTCAAGGTCACCAAAAAAGAGTTATTGCGCTTATGGGCAATCTGAATCAACATTGTTCAGCTTGTGGGTAATTGTCGAACACTAGATTCGAGCCCAAAAGCTCGTTGGTTGGTGTTCGAAGAAGCTTAAACCTGCAAATTAGAAGTCGTTAAGCAGTGGGTGTCTTGATTTGAAGTCCAATAAGCATGGGTAAACAATATTAGAGCCATTTTGGTTATGGGTAACTCAAATTCGAAGTCTAAAGAGTGTGGGTTCAAGCGAAAACTTACCAAAACGTCGAACAAACGACATAGGAGGGTTGAAAACAGCGTGAGACTCGCTGGATCGAGAGAGAGGGCGGCTAAACGGCATGAATGCATCTGGGCTTCGCAGATCGACCACTAGAAACCCACAATCTCGTGAATCTCTTGCTGCTCGTGCTAAAAAAAGGAAGAACAAGAGTGAGGAAGAGATTTGTGTGGTCTGCTTGCTGCTGGCCGAAACAAGAGAGACAGAGAGAGAAGCGATCTACGACTCATCGAAGGAGGGAGAGAAAGATATTCAATAATGAGTGAATTGCCAGCGTGGGTATGCTCGACAAAAATGCAGAGGCTTGAGAGGGAGAGACGAGCTAATACCGAGTTGCTGCCGGCGAAACAAACTGAGAGGGAGGAAGAGAGAGAGACGTGGCGGTGCAAGGAAATGGGGAGGGAGGCTGCAACTGAAAACACGAGGGGGAGGGAGGAAACGCGATTAAACGCTGCAGCGCTCGTGGATCTCTACGCGTGAGGAGGGAGAACGAGAATGAACGAGGGAGAGAAGGGAAATGGGACGCGGGGGAGGGCAGTCGACAAAGATTACAGAGGGGAGGGGTGTTGATCGATAGTGAAGAAGAATATTGCAGGGGGGCTTGCGACGTGAGAAGGAAGAAGGAGAAAGTTCGGAGCTTTAGGGTTTCTTTTATTTTATTCTTTTCTTTATTAACCCCAATTAGAAAATTTTAATAAATAGAATATGGGCAAGGCTTAAGAATAAAAATATTCCCAAAATGAACCCAATCAATTTAGGAAAGAAAATTATAGGGCTTCTAGATTTCTAACTTTGAAAACCCACAATAAGAAACCTAAAGATTTGGGATAAAATTTACTTAGAAAGAAATTCGATTTCCTTTTTGAACTTAGGGAGAATATATAAAAATTAAACTCCCAAATTAGAGAGTCAAAGATTTAATAAAAATCTCTTCTCCCTATATTATAGAGATTTAATTTAACAACCCCAGGCTATACTCAAATTCTAATTTTCAAAATTAGAATAAGAACGCTCAACAAAACCCAAAATGGTTTGATTTCGAAACGCAGGACGTTACATACAGTGATACTATTATGTAATGGGTATAGTGATGTCTTAGTTTATTGTATTTGTACATTGTAAATACATTTTATGTATTATACATGTATTTATACACCCACTGCTGGGATAGATTATTGTACATTCCCACTAAACTAGATTTTTAGTCCAAGTGGGAGTTTGTTGGGTTTTATGTCCTAAAACTCGTAGATAGTGAATGATTAACGAATTATACACTTGTATCAATAAAGTGTTATTGATGTTTATGCAATAAAGTGTTATTGTCATATTAAGTCTAGAATTGCACAATATGACCCAAATCCAATAAACGAAGATCCAAGGTTGTTTACATGTAACTTGAACTAGTATGTGGGGACATACGGGGATTGGTGTTCAAGTAACAACCTAAAAGGTCTATAGTACAGGGATAAGGCTGGGTACCTTATCCTGGTAACACTATGTGATACAACCCGCTTTGTATTCGATACAGACGTATTGATCCAAGGCGTCCATGTAGGAGACATGCGAGCGGGGGTATCCTATGCAATGAGTTTGCATAAGATCAGACCACGAAATAGTAAACCACTAGATGTAACACCGTTAACTAGTTAGAATATTGTTTCAATAGGATGACCTAGGTAACCTAGTCTTAATCCTGAGTGTGTCATGAACTCCTTCTCATGAGGGATTGTCCTTTGATTAGTACGGGTGAGAGTGGCCTACACGCCGACTCAATAGGCCTACCTTCTTGGAGACAAGACCGAGTGGGGGGTTGGGGACATGACAATACAAGATGGAATTCACTCTTTCCCCTATTGGGGCAAGTAGATGTGTGTTCCCTTAAGGGTTGATTCCGGGTCTTGAACAAAGGCACGTCGTCCTCTCCTGGCCCGAGAGGAACTCCTATTTAGTGGTTGGACCCTAAACAACTTGTTCATTAGAGGGATCAGTGGTACTTAAGGATCCAGATGTAACCCAGGGGTAAAACTGTAATTTGATCCAGCTGGTCTTACGAACGCACGTGAAGGATTGACTTACTGAATAGGTCGATATCCGTGGACACAGAAATATTCTACAGTGAGAAGAGTGCAGCTGTGGGTCTTTAGTGGAGTGACTCACAGTTAACGAATGTTGATTGACTCGGTTAATGAGTTTAACTGATCAATCTCGTATAGTTGGAGCTTCTGATTTGTAGGTCCATTAGGTCCACCTGCTAGCTCATAACGGGTTCTGAGATAATATAGTCTTGATTATTAAAGGGAATTTAAGTTAATTGTATTTTGATGCAATTAATATAATGTATGGAGATACATTATAGTATAAGTTTAATTAATGAATTAAACTTTATAATAAAATTAATTTTGGATATGATTCAAAATTAATTAATGAGAGAATTATGAATTTAATTAAGTATATGATATTTTATTAATTCATGAATTAATTAATTGGGAATTAACTAATTTAATTTGGTTAAATATGATTTAATCAAATTAACACTATAGTTAAGATTAATGTACATTTTGATGCACATTAAAACTATAGGTTAAATGAGAGAGATAAAATTGAATATGATTCAATTATAAAATTAATTAAATAATTGATATTTAATTAATGTGGGATCAATTAATTCAAATTAATTGAATGACCTATTTAATTCAATTGATTATGATTTAATTGAATTAAAACTATATGTTATAATTGATTTAATTAAAATTGGTTTAATTAAATTAATTATTATTATTTAAATAATTATTAATTATTTAATTATTTAATTATTATTTGATAGTAATTAAACGGTCCAGATATAATTGGTTTTTTATCAATGGACATGATTGGTTAGGGAGTTTTCCTAACCTAATCCTACGTAATGGATGATGGGGTTTCCCTGACTCTTGGCCATTCTCTCATTCACGAAAAAATTCATAGAGGGAATTCTCTCTGATCTCTCAAATTCTCTCTACCAAAAACCAGCAATTACATTGCTGGAAATTCCCTCCAAGACAATCTTTGGGTTCCCACAACCCGGTTGTCAGTAAATCCAAGAGGATAGCGGGTGCTTCTTGCGTGGTAGTGTCCATTGGAGGAATCCTTGGAGCATTGCGCAGTTTTGATCGTCAAAACATGTAAGTTTTTGGTTTCTAAAATAGTTTTAGATTAAAAATTCCAGCATGCTTAATCTGATTTTTAGAAATTGTTTTCTATTTGTTTCTTTGCCAATGTATCGGTTTTTCGTAAACGAAATTGTGAAACGAATTGGTCTTGATTGTTTCCGCTGCCAAAGTGATTTCAACCTTTC
The DNA here is from genome assembly GCA_017139565.1 of Luffa aegyptiaca. Classification (NCBI taxonomy): domain Eukaryota; kingdom Viridiplantae; phylum Streptophyta; class Magnoliopsida; order Cucurbitales; family Cucurbitaceae; genus Luffa; species Luffa aegyptiaca. The sequence goes on along the minus strand of CM029403.1, from coordinate 27,083,720 downwards.
ACAAATATCACAACAAGGTTAAGTGATAGCATTTGCAGGAGCGATGTTTGCTTGGTTGCCCATGGTAAAGCCCATCATCATGTTGTGAATGGCTTTAATCTGAGCTTGCATAGTTGAATTCGCTTCCATCTCTACAACTTTCTGATAAGGAAATAAGCCATCAAGAAGAGCAAGAAGAAGAATTTCAAGCTCCACTAGCTCAAGAAGAAGAATTCGAAGCTCCACCAGCTCAATCAAGCTCGAATGAAGCTCCATGGGTGTCGACTCCAATTCAACCCAATCATGAGGCAATCATTATGCCACAAGCTCCAATGACAAGAGCTAGAGCTAAAAGACTACAAGAGGCATTCAATGGGTATTTCCAAGCTAAGGTGACTATCCATGACCAAGAGTTGCAACCATTAAGGCTTGAAAAGGCACCTATTCAACCAAAAGTCACAATGAATCTTAAAATCCAGATTCATTCACATATTTAATGCATTATGTATCCTTTGAATTCATGAATTTGTATTTATGAAGGTTCATGAATGGATTTGAAAGGTTAGGGGCTGAATTTAGACCACATAGATGAAGGGTTGTGTCCTTTCATGGTGTCTTTTCAATTAGTATAAATAGGGATGTATTTAGTCATTTGAAGACAAGTTGAATTTGAATGAAATTTCAGATTGAGTTTAGTCTCTCTCAAGCTTTTATGCTTTCTTTGTGTTCTTGTGTTTAGAATGCATGCCTAGGACTTTCAATCTAGTCTGATCAATTAGATTGTGAAGAGTTCGAAATCTTGAAGTTAGGAACGAGTTCTCCTTTCTTCTTGATCTTTGATCATCCTTCCAAGCCAAATCTGCTTAACTTTCTTGGGGTTGTCTATCATTTCGTTAACGGGGTTATTCTTATTATTGTTGTGGGGGTTCACCTGAAATAAGGGGAGTTCTCGAACGTAATTGAGATAGTTCCTTTATCATTTGGTATCAGAGCTTTGACTCTAAACAGATTATATCCTTACTTGTTTTTCCTTTCTATCTCATCTTTCTTTCTTCTTTGAATCATTACATCTTTTCCCATTTTTTCATTTCTTGTGACTCTTCATCTTCTTATCTTTGCTTCATACATTTTACTTGCTGCAAAAAAAGAAAAAAAAAAGAAAAAACAGGGAAAAGGAAGGAAAGTGCAAAAAAAAATAAAAAAATAAAAAAAACCAAAAAAAAAAGTTACTTATCGTCTACTTGTGACATTTCATATTCCATGTTGTTTGTCACTTATTTTGTGTGTTGAAAAAAAAAAAGGTTGTATATATAGCAAGTTTGGAGCATTGTGAATTTCACTTTACATTTGAAGAGTGTCTAATTTCAATATCTTGTTGTAATTCTCATCCTTTCATTCACATCTTTTCACTCATTTCTCTTTGTTTCCATCTCATTATTCTTGAACCATTTTGCTTCTACAAAAAAAAATTCTTCCATTACACCTTTCCAAACTTGTTTCTAAATTTGGGATTTTTGTGACTGTTCACATTCTAGCTATATTGATGCGTTCTTGCATGATTCTCATAAGAACACTATAGACTTACTAAAGTTTGAGAGATTAGGAGCATTTACTACATTTTTATGAGTGCAAACATGAGTGACCTTTCATCTTCCTAGAGAGACTTCTGAGGGAACGCTTGTGAGATCCATTGTTTTTTTTTTCATTCTTACTTTACTTTGTTTTACAGCATGGAAAATCAAGGTGAAGGTAGTAACATTTCCGAGGCCCGAATGAGAGAGGCACAACAAGGAGCTATAGAGCGATTGATTCGTAACGTAGAAGTGTTAACTGAACGTATGGGAAGGTTGGAGGCTCAACGCCAAGTCCAAGAGAGGATACCACCGCCAGCACCACAACGTGTTGTAGTTGATAATATCCCCTATGAGGACGATTATGAGGATGACGATTCTAATGAACATGAGGATGACCAAGTTACATTAGTTGGGGCTCCAAGAGGAAGAGAAAGACGTCTTGGTCGTGGCTTACATAGAGCGAGAGGCCGAGGAAGAGGATATCAAAATTTTCAAAGGAGAGCTCCGTGGGAAGAAGCTCAAGTTGATCGTAACTTGGGGAGCATCAAATTGAAGCTTCCAAAGTTTTACGGGAAAACTGATCCAGAAGAGTACCTTCAATGGGAGAAAGCGGTGGAATACGTGTTTGATTGTCATAACTTTAGCGATGAAAAGAAGGTAAAATTTTGTGTTGCTCAATTTAAACAATACGCTCAAACATGGTGGGATAAGTTGATGTCAAGTAGGAGAAGAAATCTCGAGGCGCCAATCGATTCATGGTATGAATTCAAGGAGTCAATGAGGAAGCGGTTTTTTCCAAAGCATTTCCAAAGGGACATGGCGTAAAAGCTTCAAAGATTGAGACAAGGAAGTAAGTCTGTGGAAGATTACTACAAGGAGATGGACACTTTGATGGATCGACTAGATCTTGATGAAGACATGGAAAGTCTCATGGCATGATTTTCCTTGATGGCCTAAACCAGGACATTGCAGACAAGGTTGATCTACAACCTTTTGGTGACATAGAGGAGATGTTGCATCTTGCCATAAAGGTGAAAAAACAATTGAGTACTAGAAGAGCAAGGTACACTTCATCTAAACCCACTTCTTCTTTCAATTCATCATGGAAAAAGGAGAATAAAAGTGAATTCAGAAGTAGAGAAAAGTTTGTGCAAGAAAAATCTAAAGAAAGGGGAGAGTCTTCTTTGAAAGGAAAGGCTAAAGTAGAAGAGCCTAGGGAGAGAAATAGGGATATCAAGTGCTTGAAATGTCAAGGGCTAGGGCATGTAAGTAGGGATTGTCCAAACAAAAGGACAATGATTATCAATAATGGAGAATTAGTAACTGAGGGTGAGGAAGGTGAAAGTGAGGAAGAGAAGGAAGAAATTGTTGAGTTAGAGGAGTCTAGTGATGGAAGTTATGAAGAACCAATTGTTGGGGATGTGCTTGTAACTAGAAGAGCTTTAAGTGCTCAAGTTAAAGAGGATCTAGTTGAAGAGCAAAGGGAAACATTGTTTCATACTCGTTGTCATGTGAATGGCAAGGCTTGTTGTGTGATCATAGATGGTGGAAGTTGTACAAATGTTGTTAGTACATTACTTATCAAAAGATTGGGATTGCCTACAATACCACATCCTAGACCTTACAAACTTCAATGGTTGAACAATTGTGGGGAAGTTAGAGTCAATAGACAATGTCTTGTGTCATTTTCTATTGGGAGATACAGTGATAATGTTCTATGTGATGTTGCTCCTATGCATGCTGTAGAAATTCTTTTGGGAAGACCGTGGCAATTTGACAGAAAAGTGATGCATGATGGTTATCTTAACCGCTACAAATTTACCAAAGATGGGAGAAAGATTATTCTTCTTCCTTTGTCAACTAGCGATGTGTTTGATGAGCAATGTAAGTTAGAGAAAATGAGAGTGGAGGCCGAAAAAAATGATAAAGAGGGTAAAAATATTTTGAGTGAGAAAAACAAAAGAGAAAAGAGTTTGAAAGAAAAAGAGAAGAATTCTAGTGAAAGTGAGAAAAGCAATGGTGGAGAAAAAGAAAAGAGTGGAAAGAATGAGAAACGACCAAAAGAGAGAAAAGAAAAAAAATGAGAGTCTTTTATTAGCTAGAAACAGAGAGGTTAGGAAAACTTTGTTTTCAACAAAACCAATCTTTGTACTTTTGTGCAAAGGACCATGTTTTCTAACTAATGACTCAAAAACTTCTTTGCCTAGTGTTTTTTTGAGTTTGTTGCAGGATTTCGAAGACATATTTCCTAAAGAACGATTGCCACCACTTAGAGGGATTGAGCATCAAATTGATTTCATTCCAGGAGCTGTCATTCCAAATAGGCCAGCCTATCGAGCTAATCCTACTGAGACAAAAGAAATTCAAAAGCAAGTTGATGAGTTGCTTGCCAAAGGATATGTGAGGGAAAGTTTGAGTCCTTGTTCTGTTCCAGTCATTTTGGTTCCAAAGAAGGATGGTTCTTGGAGAATGTGTGTGGATTGTAGAGCCATCAACAAGATTACGGTAAAGTATCGTCATCCTATACCTAGACTTGATGATATGTTAGATGAATTGCATGGATATGTTTTATTTACTAAAATTGATCTTAAGTCTGGATACCATCAAATTAGGATGAAACTTGGTGATGAATGGAAAATTGCCTTTAAGACCAAACATGGATTGTATGAATGGTTAGTTATGCCTTTTGGTCTTACCAATGCACCTAGTACATTTATGCGTCTCATGAATCATGTTTTGCGTGAATTTCTAGGAAAATTTGTGGTAGTTTACTTTGATGATATTCTTATTTACTCTAAGTCCTTGAACGAGCATGTAGAGCATGTTAGGAAGGTTTTACTTGCATTGAGGGAAGCTCAATTGTTTGCAAATTTGCAAAAGTGTGCTTTTTGTTTAGATAGAATTAATTTCCTTGGATTTGTTGTTTCTGCAAATGGTATTGAAGTTGATGGTGATAAAGTTAAAGCTATCCAAGAATGGCCACAACCTAAAAATGCTAGTGAAGTTAGATCTTTTCATGGCTTAGCTAGTTTTTATCGGAGGTTTATTGAGGATTTTAGTACCATTGCTACACCACTTAATGAGATGGTTAAAAAGAATGTTCTTTTCAAATGGGGAGAATCTCAAGAAAAGGCATTTACTATTTTAAAAGAAAAATTGAGTTATGCACCTTTGTTGTCTTTGCCTAATTTTGAAAATACTTTTGAAATTGAATGTGATGCTAGTGGCATAGGAATTGGAGCAGTTTTAATGCAGGAACAAAAGCCCATTATGTACTTTAGTGAGAAATTGAATGGTGCTACTTTAAACTATCCAACATATGACAAAGAATTGTATGCTTTGGTAAGAGCATTACAAACTTGCCAACATTACCTATGGCCAAAAGAGTTTGTGATCCATACTGATCATGAAAGTTTAAAGCATCTCAAGGGACAAGATAAGTTAAATCGTCGTCATGCTAAGTGGGTGGAGTTCATTGAATCATTTCCATATGTTATAAGGTACAAAAGTGGTAAGGAAAATGTTGTTGCTGATGCATTATCTAGGAGATATAGCTTGTTGTCAACTTTATCTTCTAAATTGTTGGGATTTGAGTTTTTGAAAGAAATGTATGAAAATGATGATTTTGGAAAAATCTTTTCTCAATGTGTAAAGGGAATAGTAGTAAATGATTTCTATGTGTTTTGATGGTTTTCTGTTTAGGAAAGACAAACTTTGCATTCCTAAGGGTTCATATAGAGAATTGCTTGTGAAAGAAGCACATGGGGGTGGTCTTATGGGTCATTTTGCTGAAAATAAGACGTATGCTTCACTTAAGGATTAATTTTATTGGCCACACATGCAGCATGATGTTCATAAAGTTTGTAGTACATGCATTACATGTAGAGAAGCTAAGTCCAAGTCTATACCACATGGCTTGTACACACCTTTGCATGTTCCTAATACACCTTGGATTATTTTGTCTATGGATTTTATTATTGGGTTACCTAGAACTAGTAGAGGGCATGATAGCATCTTGGTGGTTGTTGATAGGTTTAGCAAAATGTCACATTTCATTGCTTGTCATAAAACTGATGATGCTAAAAACATTGCTGATTTATTCTTTAAAGAAGTTGAGAGATTGCATGGAATTCCTAGTTCCATTGTTAGTGATCGCGATGTAAAATTTTTAAGTCACTTTTGGAAAGTTTTGTGGGGAAAATTGGGAACTAAGTTGTTGTTTTCAACCACATGTCACCCACAAACTGATGGTCAAACTGAGGTTGTAAATCGAACATTGATCACTTTACTTAGGGCAATACTTGACAAGAATCTTCGTATGTGGGAAGAAATGTTACCTTTTGTTGAGTTTGCTTACAACAGGGTTGTCCATAGCACAACTAAGTGTTCACCTTTTGAGATAGTATATGGATTTAACCCTAATACACCTCTTGATTTATTACCTTTGCCAACTAACAAGCTTGTTCATCTGGATGCCAATTCAAAAGCTGAATTTGTCTAAAAGCTACATAAACAAGTGAAAGAAAGAATTGAGAAGCAGAATGACAAAGTGGCAAAAAGAGTGAATCGTGGGCGGAAACCTCTCATTCTAAAACCTGGAGATTGGGTTTGGGTTCATTTTCGAAAAGAGCGTTTTCCAAACCAAAGAAAGACCAAGTTACATCCAAGGGGAGATGGGCCATTCCAAGTGTTAGAAAAGATCAATGACAATGCATACAAAATTGATCTTCCTAGTAAGTATAATGTGAGTGCTACATTTAATGTTGCTGACTTATCTCTTTTTGATGTAGGTGGTTCAGATTCAAGGACGAATCCTTTCGAACAGGGGGAGAATGATAAGGAAATAAGCCATCAAGAAGAGCAAGAAGAAGAATTCCAAGCTCCACTAGCTCAAGAAGAAGAATTCAAAGACCAGCTCAATCAAGCTCGAATGAAGCTCCATGGGTGTCGACTCCAATTCAACCCAATCATGAGGCAATCATTATGCCACAAGCTCCAATGACAAGAGCTAGAGCTAAAAGACTACAAGAGGCATTAAATGGGTATTTCCAAGCTAAGGTGACTATCCATGACCAAGAGTTGCAATCATTCAAGCTTGAAAAAGCACCTATTCAACCAAAAGTCACAATGAATCTTAAAATCCAGATTCATTCACATATTTAATGCATTATGTATCCTTTGAATTCATGAATTTGTATTTATGAAGGTTCATGAATGGATTTGAAAGGTTAGGGGCTGAATTTAGACCACATAGATGAAGGGTTGTGTCCTTTCATGGTGTCTTTTCAATTAGTATAAATAGGGATGTATTTTGTCATTTGAAGACAAGTTGAATTTGAATGAAATTTCAGATTGAGTTTAGTCTCTCTCAAGCTTTTATGCTTTCTTTGTGTTCTTGTGTTTAGAATGCATGCCTAGGACTTTCAATCTAGTCTGATCAATTAGATTGTGAAGAGTAAGAAATCTTGAAGTTAGGAACGAGTTCTCCTTTCTTTTTGATTTTTGATCATCCTTCTAAGCCAAATTTGTTTAACTTTCTTGGGGTTGTCTATCATTTCGTTAACGGGGTTATTCTTATTATTGTTGTGGGGGTTCACCTGAAATAAGGAGAGTTCTCGAACGTAATTGAGATAGTTCCTTTATCACTTTCACTGGATTCTTCAAAATTGTAGGTTCAGTCTCCCCCCAATGTCGGTTATTCGTGGCTATTGTGTCTAATATGGCATGTGCTTTGTTCGCAAATTTCTTCAAGAAAGATCCATTTGCAGACGCATTGACTAGACCTTTTGAAGCTTAATCCAAACCACTATAAAAATGCTCAATAATAATACATTCAAGCAATCCATGATGAGGACACTTCCTGACCAGCCTTTGGAATCTCTCTCAAGCTGCATCTAAAGGTTCATTATGGGCCCGTTTGGTAACGTTCTCGTTTCTTGTTTCTTGTTTTCAATTTTATTAAGAAATCTAAGCATTTAATAACTATGCATGTTTCTTGTTTCTCATTTTTTAGAAACACTCCCAAAATTTGTATAGAACTTTTGGGAACAACTAAAACTAGTTTCTCCTTTTTTGTTCTTGTTTCCAATTTTTTTCAAACATAAATAAGAATATATGTTTATTATTATTGAATGTATAGGTGTTAGGGTCATGAAATTCTATTTTTCTTTATTAAAAATGAAGAAACGGAAACAAGAAACGAGAACGTTACCAAACGGGCCCTATATTATTGTCTGAAGGAAATGATTTCAGCTCTCTAGTTAGCCTTTTTATTGAACGGAAAAAACTTCTCTAAAAACTTCTCTGCCAAGTCATTCCAAGACATGATGGGAGTTTGGAAGGAATGAATCCAACCAAGCTTCAGCATCTCCCTGCAATGAGAAAGGAAGAAGTTTTAGCTTCAATGTGTCTTCTGGTACTCCTGTTACTTTAAAAGAACTACCAATTCTTAAAAATTGCTTGATATGCTTATGTGGATCTTCACTCGGAAGTCCGAAAAACTGGCCCATGGTATTGAGCATTTGAAACATCACTGGTTTCAACTCAAACTTTGGAGCTTCTATCGGTGGCTCAAGAATTCCTGAATTCAGAGTTTGGAAAATAGGTAAGGCATAATCCCTTATTGCCCTATTGTGGTCTTCTGCAATATAAATTGATTTTCGTTTTGTGGCACTAGTGGGACTGGAGTTGCTGGAGGTATTCTCCCACAATTCTGCTCCATTCCACGATTCTGTGGGTCAACTTGAGGATCGACTCCAGGTTGTTCCATCGGAAATTCTTGTATATAAGAAGTTCCTTCAAGAGGTTCCTGTGCGCTCAACTCTTGTTGTTCCCTCTTCTTTCATATTTTCTCTTTACAACGTCGGCAAAAGGTTCTCTCTATCTCAAGATCTATATCAAGGAGTTGACACCCCTTGTTCACACCCCTTGTTCATGCACTGACTTTAACCTGCAGAAGAAAAATTGCAAATCAAAGTCAAATCCTTCTTGAGACAGAAATGCGATAGCAATCAAATCGCAATCTCAACAAACAAAAAAAAACTAGTTTCACTTTTGGTCCCCAGCAACGTCGCCAAAAACTTGATGCGGCGTTGGGCTGAATGTGGATGTTAGGAAAAGATGGTCAATAAAGATTAAGATTAATTCAGCCAACCTAGTGCAAGTATACACTATCGCATGGAATAATAAAATCTCTAGAAGTATACCAAAGGTATCGATCCCACATGGACTAAAATGGAAACACAGATTTGAAGAAGAAACTGCTCAAAGATTGCATTCAAGAAAGATGACCAAAGAAATAATTGATGATGGGTTTTGTAAAACAAAGAAATAAACAAGTAAAGAAAAACAATAATAAATAAGCGAAGTATTCAATATAGCTTCAACCCTAAGGCAAATAACTCTAATCATGGCTTATTTAACCTAAATATATTCATGCATTGTGTAAGATTTAACTCCTATTTAGCCTTGCTCCCAAGAACCGTTAGAAGGCTAAGCGAGTATCGTTATGCACATTTTTGTGACTCGACTCCGACATAGATAGTTCACGCATGCAACCTATAACCCTATAGTTGTTATAAAGCGACCTTCCCCTATAACACCGAATACACTCTTTCGAGCCCTTTCTCCTATATCACCTTTACGAAAACCGATATTGCTTGTCCCTTTCAGGATCAAACTCACATAGCATGCAAAGTCTAAATGATCAAGTTAAACTCAGAAAGATTCAAAATGATATTCAGTAAAGAGTTACATGCAATGAATAAAACTTAGGCAAACAAACACTTTCAAGCTATTTAAACCATTGATAGCAAGCATAAATGTTGCTATTTTATCCTTAAATTTACTAGCTTTTGTATGCTTTTATTATGCTTTTATCATATATATCTAATTAATTTTGTAATTTTGTCCCTATGAGAGTTTTATGGATATTTGGAGAAAAAGAGCCCAATTTCATGGATTTCAAGCCTTAAATATCAAGTTGGGTCCAAAGAAAGAGCCCAAGATCCATCATATAAAGTGTTTGGGCCAAAGGAATGAGGGAGGCCCGAAATTCTGCTCAAATCCGCGCCTAGATGCTTCTGGAACTAGGACAGCGTCGCGACGCTGCCCCATTTTCAGGCCTATATAAGGCACGCCTCACCTCCTCATTTCATCATCAATCACCACTTGAATTCCTTTCTTCAGTCTTTCTAAAGGCTCTTAGAGCCTCTTTGAGGGTCGTGTTGTGAGGAAAGTGTGCAATCTTGTAATGAGCATTTTTTGAGGGCTCGGGAGCTTGTAACGGAGAGGGTCTAAAGCGCAAGCAAGGGGTTCTCTACGGTTCATTCTCCGAACTCTTTATTTTGCCCTTTTTTGCTTATCAATGTGTACTCTTGGGAAGTTTTGACCATTATGTATAGCTAAATCTCATTTGAGGGTCTTGAAATGAAAGATTATAGTTGATTATTATCTTAATTACCTATCTTGTGTCCATATGCTGATTATTTGTGTGGATAGTCTTAATGCTCTATATAATCTTGCCAATGTATGGTGATTAGATTCTTAATGGAAACTCGACGGAGAGAAGTTAGGATAGATCATAATCCACTCAACTACGCTTAACTACTCGTAGTGACAGCGAGAGTAGTTGGTTAGGCTTAGAGACCGAAAATGAATCAGGACTAATTAATTAACGAATTTAATGGTGCTAAGGACACTTAGGTTATTAATATGAGCTAATTACAATTAGGGGAAACCGAAAGGAGAACCTATGTGCTAAACGAATATTCTAGGTTTATAATTAGTTGGGCACGAGATAGGACAATTAGGATAATTAATTAGCTATAATCCAACTTTCAAAACCCCGCCTCACTATAGATTCTTTCTCCACTTTTTATATTTGATTGATCTCTTTAATTCTTTAATTTCATTAATTTTTGATTGCTTTATTCACCATGTTAGGTGTTGGGTTTTATGTCCTAAAACTCGTAGATAATGAATGTTAATGAATTCTACACTTGTATCAATAAAGTGATATTGAGGTGTATGCAATAAAGTGTTATTGTCATATTAAGTCTAAAATTGCACAATAATATGACCCAAATGAAAGTGTTAATATCATAAAAGCGGAAGAAAAACAGAGACAGCTTGCCTACCTTTTGTTCAATCGAGTAATTGGTTGGATTGGCTGCTTGTTTTTCTTCACCAAAAAGTCACGAACCACCAAAAGATCTTCCTTGCTATCCTCAAGCCCTTGGAACGGATTGTGGGATCCTCAAGTGATGGAATTTTAGAGAGAAAGCTTGAAAACCAAGGTAATGGAGATGAGTTTGGTGAGCTTTTAATTTGGCAGCAATTCACTATCTCAAAAGCTCTCTTCTTTCAGCCTTCTTCTTCAAATATATAAAGGGATAAAGGAAGAAGAAAACCCCCAGCATTTGACACCAAATCAAGCTGAAGATGGTGGGAATTTTGGTGGCCATCATGAGGGGAGTGCATGGGTTTAGTCACCATGCACTCCACCTCCAAAAATTCAAAATTTTTTAATTTAATTAATTCAATAATTATCCAAATTAATTTGGATAATTATCTAATTTTTAATAATCTGAAAATTTCAAAATTTAATTTTAATTTTCAATTTTAAATTAATTCAAAATTAATTTAAAATAATTATTAAATAATTAAATAATTATTAATTTAATATAAAATATTAAATTAATACTTTGCCACCAATCCCGAACATTTCCAAAATGTTATTTTCAATCATGAATCTCTATTCATGTTTTCGGTATTTAAATCATATTTAAAAATTAAGCACTCACCAATTCGGTTTTACAAAAACCCGACGTACCAACAACGCCTTTCACCTCTTCTCATTTTTCTCAACATGAACTTAAAGTAATTCATATTTTATCCATCATATTGTTCCAAATGTTAGTCTCGAGCTAGCAAGGGGACCTAATGGACCTACAGATCATGGGCTCCAACGGTGTGAGGTTAAACTAGTCAAACCCTTTTAAGCTAGTTAACCAACTTCTGTTAACTACTGGGACACTCCACTATAACCTAGTAGTTGAACTCCCCTCACTGTAGATATATTTTCGTCCACTCGATATAACCATGATTAGTAAGTCAATCCTTCACAGGTCGTTCGTTACTATAGACAGGTCAAATGTCTGTTTTACCCCTATAGTACATCTTAGTTCATTATGTCCACTGGTCCTCTACTGAACAATTTGTTTATGGTCCAACCATGAAACAAGATCCCTCTCGAGCCAGTGAGAGGGTGGGGCCCCTTTTTCAAGTCTCGAACTCAGCACTTAAGAGAATAACCTTTCTACTATCCCTGTATCGGGTAGGAGTGAATTCCGTTTTGCTTTACTACGTCCCCAGCCATCCATCTAATGTTATCCCCAAAATGGTAGGAGTATTGAATGATACTTTTATGACCACTCTCACCCATGCAGATCAAAGGATAACCTTCAACGAACAGGAGTTCATAGTAATTAAGCTCAGGATTAAGATCGAGTTACCTAGGTCATCGCATGAAATAATCAGTCTTAACAGTAAATGGTGTTATAAAGTAAGAGTGACTTATTTCTTGGTCCAGTCTTGTGTAAACATCTTTTACATAGGATGCCCTTACTCACATGTCAATACACGAACGAACCAAGATCACGTCGTTTGCTTTATTTAGCAAAGTAGGCCGCATCCACAGTGTTACCAGTACAAGGTACCCAACCTTATTCATTTACTATAGACCATTTAGGTTATATACTCGAACTCGATCCCTGCCTATATACATGATATAGTTCGAGTATCTCATGTTATAACCATGGATGTTTCTATTGGATTATTAAGATATTCATAAATAACTTTTCACTGAATAACATCTTTATTTATATAAAGGATAACAAAACTTGAGTTCTAGGACACAAACCCCAACACCAAATCCAATAAACTAAGATCCAAGGTTGTGTATATGTAACTTGAACTAGTATGTGGGGACATACGGGGATCGGTGTTCAAGTAAGAACTTAAAAGGTCTATAGAACAGGGATAAGGCTGGGTACCTTATCCTGGTAACACTATGTGATACGACTTGCTTTGTATTCGATACAGATGTATTGATGCAAGGCGTCCATGTAGGAGACATGCGAGCGGGGTATCCTATGAAATGAGTTTGCATAAGACCAGACCACGAAATAGTAAAGCACTAGATGTAACACTGTTAACTAGTTAGGTTGTTGTTTCAATAGAATGACCTAGGTAACTCAGTCTTAATCCTGAGTGTGTCATGAACTCCTTCTCACGAGGGATTGTCCTTTGATAAGTATGGGTGAAAGTGGCCTGCACGCCGACTCAATAAGCCTACCTTTTTGGGGACAAGACCGAGTGGGGGGCTGGGGACATGACAACACAAGATGGAATTCACTCCTTCTCACTTCTAGGAGAAGTAGATGAGTGTTCCCTTAAGTGGTGACTCCGGGTCTTGAACAAAGGGATCCCGCCCTCTCATTGGCCCGAGAGGGACTTTCTGTTTATTGGTTGGACCATAAACAGGTTGTTCATTAGAGGAGCACTGGAACTTAAGGAGATAGATGTAACATAGGGGTATAACGGTAATTTGACCCAGCTGTGGTTACGGACACTCGTGAAGGATTGACTTACCGTTACTGGTAAATATCCATGGACACAAAAACATTCTACAGTGAGAAGAGGGCAGTTGTGGGTCTTTAGTGGAGTGACTCACAGTTAATGAATATTGGTTAACTCGATTAATGAGTTTAGTCAGTTAACCTCATATCATTGGAGCTTCTGATCTGTAGGTTCATCAGGTCCCCCTGCTAGCTCGTTAAGAGTAATTGGGAACAATTTTTCTTGAAATAATTTGAATAGTTCAAATTCATCTTGGGAATCAAACTAATTGTATGAGATACAATTAAGATAATGTATAGTGATACATTCACTACTTCAAAAATGACTTTTTATGACACCACATCTAAACCAAATAAAGGAAAGGGAGAAAAAAATGTCATAAATGGCTGGGGGTGCGTTTTTGGCGGGAAAAAGCGGACATTTTCGGATTTTCGGAAATTTATGACATTTTTTCTAAGTCATAAATCTATGACCTTGATTAAGTGTCATTAATTAGAAATAAGTGAAATTGGGCCTTATCTTTGGAAACCCTAAATCCACTATTAAAGAAAAAATAAATAAATAAAAAAACAAAAGATGCAAATATTATCGGGATTTTTTGCCTTCCTCCCACCTTCTTTATCTTTCCCTCATTCCCTCGCTCCCGTGCTCAGTGCTCCAGCGCCGCTTCCACGCTCTAGTGGCTCCACTCCGCTTCGGACGCCGCCTCGACATAATCCCTCTTTTTCCCTCGCTCCATCAAAACTTCCAGCCGTCTCTCGCTCCAGTGCCGCCGCGGCTAGTCGTCGCTCTCTTTTTCTCTCGCGTAAAGAACTGCCGGAGACTCAGCCATCTCCTACTGTCTCCGTCAGTGTAGAGGAGAACCAGGCTCGCGGCGTTCGTTCCAGCTACAGTTAGAAGTTCTTTCCTCAAATCAGTTCAAGTAAGTTTGTTTTTGGTGAGTTTTTGGTTCGTTTGAGCGTTGGATTGAAGTTAGGGTGAAAATTTTCTTTTAGTTAAGATAACCCACTATTGTTGTACTTTAGATTCCAGCCACGTTGTTCATTCTCGGTGTTTAGATTCAATTGTTTAGTTGTTTAGTGAAAAGCACATAAACAAAATTCTCGGTGTTTCTAAACTTTTAGTTACATAAACTCTCTTTTTTGACCTATGAAATAACCAACATAAACAAAATTTTCTGGTTGTATTTGAAGCAGAAAGAGATAATGGAGGTGTCAAGCACGTGCTTAGCGCCAGGTACGTGTCCTTTACAAAGGTTGGCCTTGCCCCACACCTTATGTGAAGAGCACCTAGACATGCTTTTGAAATCCATTGGCAAACTTTACTTCCAGGATTCTCTAAATTAATTCTATTTGCAGAAAGATCTAAAATTTGGTATGGTAGAAGTAGACACACCAAGGCATTGAAGATAAATTTTCAGAACTAAAAATTCCTGTTGAAGTAAAACAATGGATTACGATCATAGAAAACATTTGCACTGCAGGACCTTCTTATTTAGTTGTTTTAGATTCTGAAGATGTGAAAATATATAACCTATGAAAACTCAGGTTGGACGAGTAGTTCAAGTAGCTTGGAATTGACAGAGTTAGGAGAGGCTTTAAAATATATTTTCCATTTTTTTTAATATATGCTCGTCGTTTCAGAACAAATATCAGTTTGGTTCCTACCATTTTACTACTTTACGTGTGGGATATCTTGGCAATGAAATAAATCTTGCTCTCGACCACCTGTAGAATTGAGTCTCCTTTTGTCAATTTCTATATGCTGTATAAGCATGAAGTGTTGATTTTGGATATTCCATGATGGTTTAATTTCTAGTTTGATAATTATTGGTTTGCTTATTGTGACAGTGATTCTGCTTGTCTAATGTACTTTGGATTCTTGTTTGTTGCTTGATAGATATCACCAATTAATTTTAAAGATTTCATGATCTTATTTGTTTTCTGTAGCCAATATATGACATACGTTATGAAGGCCCTTGAACTTGAGGACACTATAAAGAATTATGAACGACGCTCATCAACTGGATGGTTTGCCCCTAATTAATAACTTAGGTGTTTTTATTTTAGCCTATCTGCCTTTCAACACGGAATTTAGATCTTAACCTCCAGAATGGCCATGTTATTTTGTCAGGAAATATGTTTCAACCCTCAGGCATGCTCGAAGTGGGAAGTTGGGGTCTATCTTCGATACCCTTGGTAAGCATAAAATTCATCAACTTCTTTTTTTCTCTGGTGTTTCCTACCACACATGGGATAGGGATGCTATGGAAAAATGGTTTTGGATGTCATCAGCTTCTAGCAAGTGTTTCCCATCAATTGATTTCAAATATGATGCCATTTCTCTAATTTATAGAACATTGAAGAAAGTTTTAAATATTTGACATTATGGAAATTGAACTTGGATGATGATGCAACTTATTTAATCCTCGAATATGGGTCATATTTTTTTGTCTCTTTGCTTCTTTCTTTCTCTTTTTCTTCTCTTCTCTTCCTGTACCTGTTTGTTTTCTTTTTTTTTTTTTTTCCTCTCTTGTTTGGTGATTAGAAGACATAATTTCCGACTGTCATTTGTCAGACAATCCGTAAGTTTTGACTGGTATTTTGTAGAGCTTGTTTAAGCAACGACATTCCATTTCGAGAAGTTGCACCTACTTGGTCAATTAATGAAATATGGGAAGAAGCATTTGTTACAAGTAAACTTTCTAGTTTTACTTGCTTTTGCTCTTTTGGCTCTGTAAGAAATAATTTTCTAATCTTAGAGAGACATGCAGTCGAGTATTAAGGTTTTGGTCATCTTGATTGATTATCATTAGTCGATTCATGTTTAGTTATTAAGTTTATTTGCATCTGCAACTGCATTAAAGTATTTATTTAAGGGATTGTGAAGTTAATTTTTTTTTATCTTTTCTGGTGGGATGTTAACGCTGTAAACTTTTAAGTTTTATTCCAAAACGTAATAGTCAGCTATATAGGATGAGCTTTTCTTTTATACAATCAGCATTAATTGGTACGGGTAGGTTAATAACATTAGTTACTATAACTTCCTTAATTAGCTAATTATTAGTTTGTTTGTCCAATTATTTATAATGTCATGACAGGATACAGCTCACGTACTGCATCTCAGTTCCTTCCTTACCCGAACAAACCAACTTGCGTCAGGTTGATTTCATCAATTGCTTTATATTTGAATAGACTTGCCACTTTTTCTTATTATAAACATGAATTTGAACTATTTTTTTTTACCTTTGCACTATCCTTGTAAATGTTTGCTGTTTTGCTTCAAAATTTTTCTGGACAATACAAATGGACAAAAATTCATAGTTGATTCATACTTGTGGTAGTACCGGCTTTCAGTTCAATTATGCACTTTCCTCAAAAAGTCTATCCATAGTTTCTCATTGTTTCTCTTGCAACAACTACAACATCACCATTTTACGTTTCATTTGCACTATAGAAGTATCGATGTCTTTGTAGAATATGTGAAATCTTGCTTCATATACTGGAGGGAATTTGAAGTCATACATGTTTGGCATATAGCTTGAGAATCTTGGAACATGTGAAAACTATTTGCATCCCTAGCATATGGGATTTGCTCGACTCGAAAACGTGGAGTGACATATTGTGGAATAAGAAGTCGTTTAAGGTGCATAAAAGTTTCAATGCTAAAATAAACTTCCATTCTTATGACTTTGAGTAACATGCATTCACTTTCTTCTAATACATGATGCTCCTGGAATGATCACAAGCACAATCCAGGTAAAACAATTTCCTTGTTAGTTTTAAATTCTCAGTTGCCCATTTGGAATGTTTGGCTTCTTAACTTTTAGTTACATAAACTCTCTTTGGACCTATGAAATGACGACCAACATAAACAAAATTTTCTGGTTGTTTAGATTCAATTGTTTAGTTGTTTAGTCAGTTGCCAGCAAAGAAAAGTCTTAAGTTGGGTGAGATTTTTGTTTGTTTGAGTTCCAAGTGAGATTTTTGTGTTAATCGGAGTTGACCCATTGTGTTTCGGACTCGTTTCAGCGTTACCCACTCAATTTCATGTTCATAAGTGCAAAGTTGTGTTTTTTAGATGTGTTGTCCAGCAAGCGTTGGGTTATTTTGAATGAGTCTTGGTGGGTATAGTTTATTGTTTAAGCTTCCCTATTAAACAAAACTTAGGCTTTTGAATTTTTAAGGGTTAGTTTGATGCGTTTAAATTATGTGGAGTGAGTTTGTGTGAGTTAAAATGTGTTTGTTTTATTTTAAGTAGATTGGATGAATTTGTAATAATTGGAGTGTGTTTGGGTAAGTTACAATGTTTTTAGTGTTTAAATGGTTTTAGTGATGGAATAATTAAAGCTAGATAAGAATCCTTTATATGACATTGAAATGGACCATATAAAAGAAATAAACATGATTAGCATCTTTGTATAAAGTTAATATTCTCAATTGCTCAATAAAAGAATGGTGGCAGCTTACATGAGAAATGTTTTGACCTATTTTGCTATATGATTAGCATGATTAACATCTTTGTATAAAGTTTATTTTGTATTAAGCTTTTTTGTATTTGTTTTTTATGTGTTTAGTTTGTGAGAGTAAGAAGAAGATTCATGCAAGATCAAATGTATTGAGTTGGGAATATTATCATCATCTTAAAGGTATAACTCATACATATTGTTAAATGAATATTATTGTTCTTGATGTAAGAAATATTGCATTTAACTCATACATATTGCATTTAACTCATACATATTGTTAAAATTTGATTCGAGGATGATTAACAAAGGTAATCTGTTCATGGCTTATAACTCCTTGAGGTTGATTAACATGGTTGATCTGTACTGTTATGAAATTCTTTTAGTAAAGTGCCTATTAGCACATAGCAAATGGTTGTATATGTTGAGGGATGATCTAGAGTTGAAATGTATTGCAATTTTGAATCTTAATCGACATTATGATCCTTGTTTTGTTTTTTTTTTTTCTTTGTCTATCTTTACCTAAACTAATGGAGACTAATTTTTTCATCCAATATTGGTTTCTCTTCCTGTGTGCTTTTGATCTTGTGCATCCTGATACTTTGGGACCATTTTGTGTTTTGGCTTTTAAGGGTCAGTTTGGTGAGTTTATGAGATGTGGAGTGAGTTTGAGTAAGTTAAGATGTGTTTGTTTGCTTTTAAGTAGTTTGGATGAGTTTGTGATCTTTGGAGTGTGTTTTTTTATTAAGTTTTAGACAATTTTTTTAGCATTTAAGCAGCGACTTTTAGCGCGCTTAAGCACCTTTAAACTACTTTTATTGTGCAAGTAAGACAGATTTTGTGCTTCAAGTTCACTTTAGGCATTTTTTAGGTTTGTTTCAGAGTCAAAATGGCCCTGGGTTATTTTAAGCTAGTTTTTGGTATGAAAGAGGACTTAGGTACCTTTAAGACACTTACGTAGGTTTGGGGGTGGGTTAAGTGCACTAGGCTCACTTGGTTTGGGGGTGGGTTAAGTGCACTAGGCTCACTTAGGCACGTTGAAGTTCATTTTAGAAAGAGTATAGTTTTATTCCTGCCACTCTTAGACGACCAACAAAAAAAAGCAAAAGAAGCACAATGTTTGTCTTCCATAGTGAACAAAAGAAAAGAAACATGTCATGGCTACCGGAACACAATGCAAGAAAGATAATAAAGAACTAAGAGACTTCCATGTTGATCTAATCAAACAAATGTTTTATATGCTTGTCTTCTATCACTCTCTAAATTAAAAACCTCTTTGTTAATCCTTATCTTTTTTCTTATAGCATTTGAATCAATTTTCAGGAGTTAAGACGGTCTAAATTGGGGAGAATTTCCAAATGTGATAAACTTTTTTAGAAGTTTGAGGCCTTTTTAGTTGTTGTGTAAGTTTGTATCCTTTCATCTTAATAGTGATTGAAATGCTAGCATTGACGACTCGCTTTGATTTGTGGGAGTTTGTTGTGGAATTCTGTGTCTATAGAAGCATGTTTCTCATGTTTAACAGGTTAAGGGAAATTTTGGGTTAGTCTTATGTATGCTGTTATGTTGCCGAAATTTTCGGATCATCCGATTTAGAGTTAAGATCTCTTTGTAATGGCTATAGAAGTGTGTTTCATTGTCTGCCATGTCAATATCATTTTGTAAATAATATGAAGACTATTGATGTTAAAAAACTAGGGGGGTGGTATTGATGCTTTTTTTTTTTCTTTGGAAGCTCTATTTATATTTGTGCTAGGTTTAAATTTTGAATTTGTATTTTTAGTCGGAACTTAAATCATGACATGAACTAGGGTGAGATTTTTGTGCAAGTATTTCGACTAGAGAACATGGACGTGTTTGTGATTATGGAGTAGGTTTTACTCCTTTGAATCATCTTCTAATGTACGTGATCTTGAATGTTGTCTTAACGAGTTTGAACGTCTTAAAAATTATATTTCACCTATAAACTTTTTATAACTTCTTCCTCTGAGATGAGTTGTTGATCATAAGCTTTAAGGCTAAGCATAATTGGTTGTATGTGGGACATGGTGGTTTGGAGAGCGTTCGAAATTCTATGTGATCATTTGATATTACATGTTGGTTAAATCTTGCAATTAAGAGCTCGTTTTAAAGCATGTCCTTGAAGGTTGGGATATATTTGCAATATAAATGTGGAGTTGAAGCTTTTGAAATATCTCCTCATTTGATAGTTTAAATATTCACCCTTCAAGTTAGTCACTTCTTTTGTTGAGCTCAACTTTATGTAATATTGTTTTATAGGTTTTATTTTGGAGAGTCAATAGTGGCAAAGAAGTGACCCATCTAATGGATTAGCAGACATTTTGAGATAATTATTTTATCAATACATTAAGTTTTTTTGTGTTCGTTTTTTTATGTGTTTAGTTTGCGGGATCAATGTTTTGAGCAAGAAGAGAAGATTCATGCAAGATCAAATGTATTGAGTTGGGAATATTGTCACCATTTTAAAGGTATAACTCATACATATTATTAAAATGAATATTATTGTTCTTATCTTGATGTAAGAAATATTGCATTCAACTCTAAAATGAATATTATTTGGTTGGTTATGTCTTGCAGGAACTCAACGAAGTCAAGAAAAACCATATTGTGGACAGTTGATGTATGACCTTTTTTGTTAGGATAGTGGCAAAAAAACATATAGTATATTCCCTCATGGTTGAAGTTGAGTATAGGAATTGTTGTCGTGTACAAAATCTATTACACTTAGTTTGTATGTAAACATTTGACCAATTTGGGTTCAATGATATATAAAAGTTGTTACTTACGTATATATTTATTTTGTGTCAAGATTTGAGTGTTTTATTCTGGAAACATATGTTTATTCACAGGTATTAGACAAAATAATTTCAATGGCTTTGATGAACCAATATAAATAAAGAAATAGTGATTATCACTACTTATGACGGTGCATTAAAGTCATAGAAATTATTTAGGTGACAATTATTTAGCATCATTATAACAATTTTTTTGATAGTTTTGTAACTGTCATGACATTTTTTTGTTGACAACAAAAAATTGTCAACGAAACGTTTTGTTTGACAATAAAACCATGTTGTTGTTGAAATTTTTGTGACATTGATACATTGTCATGAATAACGTTTTGTTGATAATAATTAAGTGTCATTAGTATATATATCTTGACAGAAACATGATTTTCAGAAGATATTTATTGACAATGTTCAATTGTCATAAAAAAATTTACTGTGACAATTAGTAAATGTCATTAATATATTTTTTTTTTGACATTTGTTAAGTGTCATGGAAAAAATAATTATGACAGTTTTTTTAATAGCATCATGTATACACTTTTCTTGATGGGGGCTTCTAGGACGCAAAAAAAATGTCATGAAATGTGGTTGTGACAATTTTTCAATGTCATAAAAACTCAAATTTGTAGTAGTGATTATAATATAAAGTTTAATTTGTGATTAAACTTTAATGAGAGAATAACATATTTGAAAGAGTTCAAATATATATTCAATTAAATATATGATATTTAATTAATAAACTAATTAATTAATTATGAATTAATTAATTATTCAATATAGTTTTAAATTAAATGAGATTTAATTAAACTATAGTCTATGAGGGAATTATTAGAATATGATTCTAATGTGTAATTAATTAAATATGAGCGATATTTAATTATGAAATTAATTAATTATTGGAATTAATTAATTGATTAGTTTAATTGAATTAATTAAATGCGATTTAATTAAGTTTAATTAAACTATATATTATGTGAGGGAATTACATTTAATTAAGATTTAAATGTGCATGAGATTAATTAATTAATATGATTAATTAATTAACTTTTAATTAATTGATTTAATCAATTAATTAATTGATCTTGATCTAACGGTCAATATTGTTTCATAACCTCATGACACACCCCGCCCCAGCTCTCTCTTAACTACCTAGTGACGTGGTGTGCCGGCAATGAATCCTAACTAACTATAGGACTCAAGGTCATCCACATGTTCTTAACCACGCTTAGGCTCTCGAGGGACCAAAAATTTGGGCAGAGTTTCCCCTAAAAACTTGGCTTAAACACACCTGAGAAGGAACGACATATATGTTTATTTTATAAACTATATCACAACCAGAAACCAGATTAGAGACACAGGCGTCTCAAGCACAATATTCAGTCCAACACTTCGAGATACGATAATTTACAACCAACTACTCTTACAACAAATGACTTTTACACAACTTCCATCCAAAACATCACATACATACAAAAGGTGTTCTAAACACGGACTCGATGGGCAAGATCAACTTCTGTAGGCTTGTCGAAACTCAGTCGCTACCTGGTAGAAAAATTTAAAGGAAAAGAATGAGCTAAAAAGCCCAGTGAGTGGTATTTACTTTCTATTACGAAAATAGTTCTTGAAAATATTTAACTCAACTAAACAAAATATCGTGAAGAACTCATAGCTCATAAACTCATAAACATTAGCTTGCAAAAGGAAAAATGCAGTAATAACCCTTTTTAAGCGTAACCAAAGAATCAACAAGAACTCACTAACCTTGTACCCTTATCTCTAGTCATACCGGCGTAGAGTCTTCTCAATACGCACAACAGAGCAAGCTCTGTCATACTAAGAATAGAATACATTTCACACTTAGTAGAGCAATTTTCTAGTCTTACATGCATGCAGGACAATCTCTCTCAGGCTAACCACCCCAACACATGGCCCGAAGCCTACATGCACTGGGTGGATCTCGAGGATCTCTCTCTATGTACTATGGAAACATATTCACACAACACATGGGTAATCACCTAGGGTACCTAGAGCTAGCAACGTAAAAACTATTTTCTAGTATGAATTTCTTTATTCAAAACTCATCTAAAATCATTTTCTCTTGTAAAAATAACGTTTCATAAACTCAAGCAATGCTTACAAATAACGAATATATTCTAAAATTCTCAAATAAGCGCTCAACGTTTTGAATACTTCTAAAATGCATATTCCAACTAAGAAATCATAAAGCAAACGAGACATAAATCATTTTCTTTAAAAAAATATGCTCAACTCTAGCTTTTCTCAAACTCATAAGTATAGTACTTTTACTAGCGGGAAAATAATTATTAAAACAACCACTCACAGTCCTATTGATGAGAGAAATTCGGGTCATAGGCCATCCCGATCTCCGTTTGACCTGAAATAATAATTAAATCAGCGTATGAGTTCCCGTTCAACTAAAATGACTAATTAGCTTAAACACATACTTATGATATTCCATGAATTCCAACTTTTCTCAATTTCCCATTCTAGGTACTTTTTTTAATAACTTTCCCTACACCACAACCAATTTCTCTCCTTTAACCAATTTGCTCACATGACTAGACTCACCTAATGGTCATTCTCTCATTACCTATCTAATCATTCTTGTACCAACAATGCAATAAGTACATGGCTTTTCCTTTACCAAAAATTACTCCTTTGATGACAAGACAACTTAAACCCAATTCCATTATCTCCTCCTTTCACCATATACCCCTCCTTCTTGTTTCAAACCCACGGCCATATCCTTTTCCTTACCTTTTTTTTTTCCCTCTCTATTTCCCTTTATTTCCTCTATCACCTTCTTCCTATTTTCCCCCATCATTCTCTGTTTCCATTTTCTTCCTCACAAAACCCATAACCAAATCCACAAAAAAAAAAAAAAAAAAAAAAAAAAAAACTAAGAAATTTCAAGACTAATTTACCAAATCCGTTGAGAAATGTCGTGGTTGAGCTCAAGCATCTCAAGAACGCACCTCCTCTCTTCCCCCGCTCACGGATTCTTCTTCTCCCTCTCTTCTTTCGGTTCCCCTTCTTCTTTCTCTCTCCATCTTTCTCTCTCTACGGGGGTTCCATTTCCTTTCCTCTTCTTTCTTTCCTTTTTTTTAAAAAAAAAACCCTTAATGACTCTCCTTCTCTCTACGTGGGTCCTCACATTTCAGCCCATCTTTTATTTTTTTTTTTAACCTTGTCGACTCAACATCCAAATTTATCTTCTTGTTTTTTCTTTTTTTTTTAAACTAAAATGAAAGATAAAAACATACATGGGCTGGGCCTTACAGAATATTTCCTCCTTTTAGGAATTTCGTCCACGAAATTCGACGTCTCCAATCAAGAGAATAGCTGAGGATATTGAGCTCGCATTTGATCTTCAGTCTCCTAGGTTGCTTCTTCCACTGCATGGTTTCCCCATAGAACCTTAACAAGTGGAATGATCTTGTTTCGTAGCACCTGCTCTTTCCTATCCAGAATCTTCTTTGGCTCCTCCACGTAAGTTAAATTTTCTTTCAGTTGCACTGGCTGCGACTCTAGTATATGCGATGGGTCTGGTACATACTTGCGTAACATGGAAACATGAAACACATCATGAATCCTGGAAAGTTCCATCGGATCTCGTATGGACCTATATATCGCGGACTTAACTTTCCTTTCCTTCCGAATCTCAACACACCCTTCCAAGGTGACAACCGAAGGAAAACTTTTTCATCCACCGAAAAGCTTAGATCCTTTCGACGTTTATCAGCATAACTCTTCTGTCGATCCTGAGCCATTTTCAATCTTTCTTTAATCAGTTTCACCTTTTCTGAAGTGATCTGAACAAGCTCAGGTCCCATCAACTTCCTTTCTCCAATTTCATCCCAACAAACTGGAGTTCTGCACTTCCGACCATACAACGCTTCAAACGGCGCCATCCCAATGCTGGAATGGTAACTATTGTTGTACACGAACTCCATCAAAGATAAATGAGAGTCCCAACTCCCTTTGAACTGCAAGACACAGGCTCGTAACATGTCTTCTAAGGTCTGAATAGTTCTCTCTGACTGACCATCTATTTGAGGATGAAAAGTTGTACTAAAATGTAATTTAGTATCTAAAGCTTGCTGCAAGCTTGGCCAGAATTTAGAAGTAAATCTAGTGTCCCTGCCTGAGATTATCGACACTGGAGCTCCATACAAACTCACTATCTCATCCACATACAACTTAGCCAACTTGTCAAGCGTATAGGTGATTTTGATTGGCAAGAACCGTGCAGTCTTGGTTAACCTGTCAACTATCACCCAAATTCCATCGTAACCTGCTTGTGTACGAGGAAGTCCAAATAAAAAGTCCATGGTGATATGCTCCCATTTCCATTCCGGAATCGGAAGTGGGTTTAAAAGTTCACTAGCTTTCTGACGTTCTGGTTTTACTTGCTGGCATATCAAACATTTGGAATCAAATTCTGCAATCTCTCTTTTCATAGCAGACCACCAATAATGCTCTCTCAAGGTTCTATACATTTCCGTGCTCCCTGGATGCATAACATAAGCTGAACTATGCGCTTCTCCAGGATCTCATTCTTAAAATCTGGTTGGTTCAGCACACATAAAGGATTACAGTTCATCAAAGCTTCATCTTCTCTCAGTGCATAGTCTGCTCGCTAACTATTCTTCACTTCCATCTTTATCTTACTTAAAACTAGATCACCATGCTGAGCCTCTATAACTTTATTAATCAAGGTAGGTCTTACTTGAAAGTGAGCAAGTAAACCTCCTGAACTATCCACTGCTACCTCAGCATTCAAGCTTTTTAGCTCGCCCAACAATGAGAAGCTAATCGCATTTTGTGAAATCTGTGAACAGATAGGCTTCCGACTCAATGCATCAGCTACCACATTAGCTTTCCCGTGATGATATTCAATCGTACAATCATAATCTTTAATCAACTCAAGCCACCTCCTCTGACGTAGGTTTAACTCCTTTTGGTCAAAGATATACTTGAGACTCTTATGGTCTGCATAAATATGACATTTCTCACCAAACAGGTAATGTCGCCAAACCTTCAACGCCAAAACCACAACAGCTAACTCCAAGTCATGAGTTGGATAATTATGCTCATGCTTATTTAACTGTCTCGATGCATAAGCTATCACCTTGCCCTTCTGCATCAAAACACACCCAAGACCCTGATGAGAAGCATCGTTGTACACATCATATTCCTCACCAGGCATGGGAAATGATAGAATTGGAGCCGAAATCAACCTTTTCTTCAATTCCTGGAAGCTTTGCTTGCATTTCTCTGTCCACACAAACTTCGTGTTCTTGGTTAAATTAGTCAATGGAAGTGCTATCTTAGAGAATCCTTCCCCAAACCGACGATAATATCCAGCTAGACCGAGGAAACTTCGAACTTCTGTCACAGTAGTAGGTTGCTCCCACCTAGCCACTGCCTCGGTCTTCTGTGGATCAACGCATATACCCTCTGCAGAAATCACATGACCCAAAAACATCACCTTGTCAAGCCAGAACTCACACTTGCTGAACCTAGCGAACAGTTTCTTCTTGCGTAATGTTTGCAACACAATTCTGAGATGCTTAACATGTTCATCCCGACTACTCGAGTAGATTAGTATGTCATCGATAGACACTATTTCGAAGTGGTCTAAGAATGGATGAAATATCCTATTCATGAGATCCATAAATGATGCTGGAGCATTGGTCAACCCAAATGGCAAGACCAAAAACTCGTAATGTCCATAACGTGTTCTGAATGCAGTCTTCGACACGTCTGCTTCTTTTATCTTAAGCTGGTGATATCTTGATCGTAGATTGATCTTGGAAAACACTGCAGCACCTCACAACTGATCAAACAGGTCGTCAATTCGAGGTAAGGGATACTTGTTTCGTATCGTTACCTTATTCAATCGTCTATAATCAATGCATAATCTCAAAGTACCATCCTTCTTTTTAACGAACAAAACCAGTGCACCCCATGGCGACACACTAGGCCTGATATAGCCTTTTTCAACTAATTCTTGCAACTGCGCCTTCGACTCCTTTAGCTCTGTAGGTGCCATCCTATAGGGAGCTTGTGAGATCGGTGCAGTGCCTGGTATCAAGTCGATGCTAAACTCTATCTCCCTATCAGGTTGTAATCTCGATAGATCATCAGGAAACACATCTGGAAACTCTTGCACAACTGGTATATCCTCAAGTTTCAACTTTCCAGTTCGTGTATCAACCACGTGCGCCAAGTAAGTTGCACAACCCTTCCTTAGCAATTTATTGGCCTTCAGTAACGAGATCATACACGATGGCCAAACCTTTCTTTCACCCTTAAAAGTAACTTCTGCCTCACCAGGTCGTTTAAACACAACCTCCTTATGACAGCAATCAACTGATGCATGATGCATAGCTAAGAAATCCATTTCCAAGATAATATCAAACTCTTGGATTCCCAATGGTATCAAATCAACAGACAACTGCTTCCCCTCTATTTCAATCATACAATTTCTATAAACATTACGTGCTACCACTGGTTCCCCCACAGGTGTGGCTATCACTAATTCACCAGGCAATAATTCTAGAGTTTTATCTATCCCAACAGTGAACATATACGAAACAAATGAATGAGTAGCACCCGGGTCATACAATACATGAGCATTTTTATTAAAGATAGTTAACGTACCCATCACAACATCGGTTGACTCTCGTGCCTCCTATTGTGTCATCGCAAAAGCTTTTCCCTGACCACGAGGCTTGCTAGCTTGCCCCTTTTTCTTTGACCCACTCGAACTGCCTTCATTGTTTTGACTATCACCACCAGCTGTAGTATGTTTCGCCTGCGTGCCAGAGGGTCCCTGATCACTAGGAAAAGACGAGGCACCTTGGGACATACTGCCTCCTTGCTGCATCTGAGGACACTCTCTCTTCATATGACCTGACTGGCCACAATTATAACATACTCGGGTCCCCCACAGACACTGTCCCTGATGATGCTTGCCACAATTTTGACAGGCTACGCCTCTGCTTTGGCTGGATGCTGGTTCCCCTGACTGCGATGCTTGCTGACTGCCAGAGGACCTCGAAGACCGGGTCGAACCACTACTAGCAGACTGGCTGAAATTAGAATCTGCTCTCACTGAACCACGATGCCTCGGTTTAAAATCTCCATGTCCCCTGACTCCTGGTACAAAACTTCTTTTACCACCTCTAAATGATCTGTCCCCTGGACCCCGTGCACTTCTGGAAGCTTCACTCTAAGTTCTTGCTTCTATCAGACTTTCTTCTACTCTCATGGCAGTTTCCACCAACGTTCCAAACTCCTTCCTTTCTAAACTGGCAGTAACATGGGTTCGAATCTCGCTTCGTAGCCCATCTTCAAATCGCTTACATCTGTCGATCTCATCCCTAGTCACATTTGTAGCGTACTTGGACAACTCAAGATATTTATGCTCATACTCAGCCACTGTCATCGATCCTTGCACGAGCCTCAGGAATTCATTGCGCTTTGCATCCTGGAAAGATCGTGGGTAATACTTTTCAAAGAAGACCTTCTTAAACTCTTGCCAAGCCATTCCCTCAGCATCTGTTCATCTACTCAAGATTGATCTCCACCAATCTCGAGTTGCTCCTTGTAGCAGATACGTAGCTAATGATACCTTCTTGTCTTCTAGGCACTCCATAACCTTTAATCCAGTTTCAATATTATCCATCCACTACTCTACATCAGCGGGACTGGCTTTACCCAAAAAAGGTTTTGCCCCCAAGGCTATGAGTCGTTCGATTTTAATATTCTTTGCTAGATCCTTCTTGAGCATCTTTATCGCCTCCGCTACACCGTGGGTGATGCTAACCATCAGTTCTTGCTTTTCCTCCGCACTTCTTTTCCCTCGAGACTCCTCTCGATCATGACTTGACCTTGCTACATCACCTTCATCCATTGTATCTATTCTGCAGGTAGTTCACTGAGTTTCGATGTCTTGTAGCCTACGAGTCTTGCCACCCTGAGACAATAATAAACTGCATGACATACTATCACAACAAGAACAACATGACTTCTCAAGTTAAACTCGCAGAATCAAACATGCTCTGATACCAAACTGACACACCCCGCCCCAGCTCTCTCTTAACTACCTAGTGATGTGGTGTGCTGGCCTTGAGTCCTATAGTTAGTTAAGATTCATTGCCGGCACACCACGTCACTAGGTAGTTAAGAGAGAGCTAGGGCGGGGTGTGTCACCTCACATTTGGGTTTCCTCTCTTATAAAAGGAAAGGTTATGAGAACCCTAACCCTAAGGTCTCATTCTAGCCTCCCTCTCATATTCTCTAAACTCAAGAACTCTACAGATAATTTTCTCTCTAAGAGTTTTTCCCAATCAAGATTAGGTAGTCCCACAACTACGTTCCTAATCTCAGAGTTATAGTGGGGAAGCCCTTGTGGTGGTGTCCGTTGAAGAATTCAGAGTCGTCAAACGGAGGTATGTTTCTCATTGCTTAACTTTTTGCCAATGTATTGGTATTTTGTAGAACAAAATTAATTTACGAACGGTCCCATTGCTTCCGCTGTAACGGAATTGGGAATTCCAATCCTTCAGTTAGGATCCATAGATAATATTTAGTCTCAGTAATTTTAGTGTTTGTATCATTGTCTTACCTAGTCACCATCCTCCCTGTGGAAATCGATACTCGGTATTACTATACCGTTTTATATTAATTGCGACCCGTGCACTTTGCGGTTAACAACCATAAGGGAATTCACTATATCGAACCCCTCAATGGAATTTAGCTACGCATGATGGAATATAATGCAAATCAACAAATTTCCATTGAAATAATTAATAATGAATACAAGGAAATGAAAAGTAACAAGTGCTGGAAAAATATAGTGCAGTAGCTAAAACTAGGGTTTTTTCTTTTATCCAATCCTTCTAGAGTTCGCTCGACACTCTACTCTCCTTTACAAGTGGGAATAGGGTGAAAATCTCTACAAACACTCGAGTTTGATGTCTAACTAAACGTTAGATTTCAGTCTTCTAAGAAGGACCTCAGGCATCCCTACTCATGGGCGTCAACTAGGGTTCTATCACCACCCTCTTCTTCTCAGTGAGTTCTGCTTGAATTTCACTTCGAATCAAGGCCTTTTATAGTGTGGGGAGTAGTTGAGGAGCCACGAAAATGGTGCTGGTAGGTAGCCCAGTTAGTTTCGGAGTCAAAACAGTCGGTTAGGTGTGTAAAACACTAGTTCAAAACGGCCCCGCGACGAACTCAGAATTGACTTCATCTGCCTATAAATGCGGTCGCATTTGTTTTTTTCCTTGCCATTCTAGGTTTTTCCAGATATCCTCTGTTTTTCTGCAAAACACCAAACTAAGTCAAATTCTTATCAAAATGGGTCCTTTTGAGCAAAAATAAGCATAATTTGACATACATGACTCTCAACTCCCTAAGCATAATCCTTATCACCATACACGAGCATATAGTCCCTCGTTCTCCTAAGATACTTGAGGATATTTTTCACGGTAGTCTAGTGATCGAATCCTGGATTGGATTGATATCTACTGACAATTCCTACTGCATAACAAATATCAGGCCTTGTACACAACATGGCATACATCAGGTTGCCTACTGCAAAGGCATAGGGAATACGTCTCATGTCCTCAACCTCTTGAGGTGTCTTAGGACATTATTCCTTAGATATAGTAATTCTGTGCCGGAAAGGTAACAAACCTTTCTTGGAATTTTGCATCTTATATCTAATAAACACCTTATTATATAAGATGCTTGAGACATAGCTAGCGTCTTGTTCTTTCAGTCCCGAATAATTTGGATCCCTAGAACATACTACTGAAAGTGTTAATATCTAAATTATGGAAGCAATTTTTTATCTTAGGTACATAATAAGCTCAATTTGATCATTCATTGCATGTTGTTCATGAGAAGAAAAATAGAGACAGTTTACCAACCTCTTTTCAATGGAGAAATTGGTTGGATTCTTTTGTTGTTTTTCATCACCAATCAATCACGAACCACCACTGGATCTTCCTTGCTATCCTCAAGCCTTTGGAACGGATTGTGTGATCCTCAAGTGATGGAGTTTCAAGAGAAAAGATTGAAGAACAAGCTTATGGAGGTGGGTTTGGTGAGTATCAATTTTGGCAACAATTCACTATCTTTCAAACTCTAATCTTTCAGCCTTCTTCTTCCCTTTTATAGAGAGATCAAAAATGAAGAAAAGCCTCAGAATTTGACACCAATTCAGCCATGTACAAAGTGTGAAATGTTGTCGCTAACATGAGGGGAGTGCATGGGTTTAGTCACCATGCACTCCACCTCCAAAAATTCAAGATTTTTTAATTTAATTAATTCAAGTATTATCTTGAATTAATTAGTTAATTATTTGAGTTTTAATAATCTGAAAAATGAAATATTAAATTTCAATTTTAAATTTTAAATTAATTCAAAATTAATTTAAAATAATTAATAATTAATTTAATATCTAATATTAAATTAATATTTTGCCATCAATCCTGAACATTTTCGAAATGTTATTTTCGAATCATGAATCCCTATTCATGTTCTCGATATTTAAATCATATTTAAATATTAAATATTACACAAACCTGGTTTTCACAAAACCCGACGTATCAACAACGTCAATCACCTTTATTTATTTCCCTAAACATGAATATAAAGTATTCATATTTTATACATGCTATTGTTCCAAAGGTTAGTCTCGAGCTAGCAAGGGGACCTAATGGACCTACAAATCATGGGCTCCCACGGTAGGAGGTTTAATCTAACTAACCAACATCCGTTAACTATCGGGACACTCCACTATAGCCTAGTAGTTGAACTCCTCTCACTGCAGATATATTTTCGTCCACTCGATATAACCATGATTAGTAAGTCAATCCTTCATAGGTCGTTTGTTACTATAGCTAGGTCAAATGTTCGTTTTACCCCTATAGCACATCTTAGTTCCTTAAGTCCACTGGTCCTCTAATGAACAATTTGTTTATGGTCCAACCACTAAAAAGTCCCTCTCGGGCCAATGAGAGGGTGGGGCCCCTTGTTAAAGCCTTGGATTCAGCACTTAAGGGAACAACCTCTCCACTATCCCTGAATTGGGTAGGAGTGAATTCCATCATGCTTTAGTATGTCCCCAGCTATCCATCTAGTCTTATCCCCAAAATGGTAGGATTATTGAATGGCACTTTTGGACCACTCTCACCCATGCAGATCAAAGGATAATTCTGAATGAATAGGAGTTCATAGCAAGCTCAAGATTAAGATCGAGTTACCTAGGTCATCGCATGAAATAGTCAGTCTCAACAGTAAACAACGTTATAAAGTAAGAGTGACTTATTTCTCGGTCTTGTCTTGTGTAAACATCTTTTACACAGGATGCCCCTACTCGCATGTCACTACATTAACGATCCAAGATCACGTCGTTTGCCTCATTCACAAAGTAGGCCACATCCATAGTATTACCAAGATAAGGTACCCAGTCGTATCCATTTACTATAGACTATTTAGGGTATATACTCAAACTTGATCCCTGCCTATATCCACGATATAGTTCGAGTATTTCGTATTATAACCATGGATGTTTCTATAGGATTTAAGATATAAAATAAACAATTTCATGAATAACATGTTTATTATAAAAAAGGAAAACAAAACTTGAGTTCTAGGACATAAACCCCAACAACTACGCCTCACCCAAATCTTTCATTTGAAACTGAGTTGCTACCCAATTTTTAATGTCAGTTAGATAGCCTACATCATTTCCGATTAGTAGGATATCGTCCACATACAGAAATAAGAAAGTTAATGAACTCTTGACGATCCTTTTATAAACACAAGGCTCACCAACGTTCTGTTCAAAGCCATAAGATTTGATCCCAGTATCAAATCTTATATTCCAGGATCTAAACGTTTGTTTCAATCCATAAATTGATCGTTTGAGCTTGCAAACCTTTTGCTCTTGACCCTTGGCAATGAACCCTTTTAGCTGAAACATAAAGATACTTTCTTCAAGATTGTCGTTTAGGAACGCAGTCTTGACATCCATTTTCCATATCTCATAATCATAGAATGCATCAATGGATAGAAGTATCCTTATCGACTTTAACATGACAACCGAGGAGAAGGTTTCTTCATAGTCAATCCCCTCCCTCTGGGTAAAACCTTTTGCCACAAGTTGTGTTTTAAAGGTCTGTACCTTTCCAGCAGCGTCTCGTTTTCTCTTGTAGATCCATTTACATCCTATGGGCCTAACCCGTTCGAGTTGATCTACAAGATCCCAAACGGAATTAAAGTACATGGATTCCATTTCTAGATCCATAGCTTTAATCCACTCGTCTTTGTCAACGTCATCCATTGCCTGTTTCAAGGTTAATGAATCCCCGACCCCATCATCAGGTATGACTGGAGTTTCTGCTAAACCTAAATAGCGATCAGGCTATCTAACAACCCTCCCACTACGTCGATGCTCTCGTATCTCTTGAGAAGGATGTGACTAACTTGAGGTGCCAACTTCATCAACGACTGATAACTCTCCAAGAGGGAGTTATTTAGGCCTTAATTCTATAGTGTTTTGTGTGTCATTTGTGCTAATTAGGGTTGCTTTTAGATGATTATTGCATGTTCTAACCCATTTGGAAGAATGGATGCTTTGGAAGTTATTTTGTGTAGAATATATTGTTGAGCGACTTGAGGGAGCAAAATCTGCGATCCAACAAAACAGGGAGCAAAACTGCCACGTCACAGCTCGTTATCCATTTTAATGAACTGAAGTTAGTTAAGCTATTCTCGGATTTGAGGAGCAAGGAGAGCCATCCACATGTCTAGGACAACCTAATTCAAGCGTGTCTTCATTCTATAAAAGGGAAGAGACGTTCAAGTCAAATTCAATCCACTTGGGGGAGTAGAGATCATTTCTCATTTCCATCATTGGGAGCCGAATAGAGGAGAAAGATTCGAGACCTCAAGAAGACCATCAATTGCGAAGTGTACTAAGGGAACTAGTATTTTCTTATAATACTTTGTAATTATGGATGCACTTACTCAGATTGTAACGTGTGTTGTTATGCACTTTATGAACTAAGTTACTTTAGGTGTTGGTTAGGAGTCATGTAATTGTCGTGCTTGTTCTCTATGCAATAAATGTTGATTTGATGCATCTTGATTAATTGTTGTGCTTATTTATATTTTGTGCCTGTTTGGCCAACCGGTATGAATATCACTTCTTAGTTTCAGGGATGATTTGGGAAGTGTGTGGCATTTAATCACGCTAGATCATTGTGTATTGGTGAACGCCAGTGACTGAGCTA
The DNA here is from genome assembly GCA_017139565.1 of Luffa aegyptiaca. Taxonomy (NCBI): domain Eukaryota; kingdom Viridiplantae; phylum Streptophyta; class Magnoliopsida; order Cucurbitales; family Cucurbitaceae; genus Luffa; species Luffa aegyptiaca. The sequence continues at coordinate 27,049,915 of CM029403.1, read as the reverse complement.
AGGATAGCCAGTTGCCTAGTGCTTGATCAGTAGTGCGTCATTGGAGTTGAAACACATTCTAAAAAATCCAGAGTTTGGGAGGATTCTGCTAATAAGACTGCAAGAGTTTTTCCTGATCAATAATATTGCTAGAGCATCTTTTAAAACAATTACTAAATCCTGACCAACACCTGTTTCTAATTTGTCTGCTTTATTTGTTTACTTTCTGTTCTGTCATTTCTTTTGCTTCAGCATTCTATAAAAACCAATCATTTTAACTACTTTCGAAACCATTAAAGAGTTGCACAAAATAGATAAAGTGAGAGCTAATTCAGACCTTGGATTCGATAAATACTTATTACTTGCTGCGGATTGTGTATGCTTGCACAAGTGTTCTAGAGTTTAATTTCACCTTATTTTTACTCACTCTGGGACCCAACAACGACCCTCGTAGATGTTTTCATAGCTTCGTTCGATAATTCACATAAAACAACTTTACTCCGTGCCTTGTGGTTCCTAACGTGGTCTTCTTTAAAAAATGTAGCATTTTGTCGATACAAATACTTTATTTTCTTCAGGATTGAAGAAGTAACCACCTCTCGTCTCTTTGGGATAGCCTAGAAATAGGCAAAATCTTGAACAAGGTTCTAATTTCTTCGGATTTGCTTCAAGCACGTATGCCAGGCATCCCCAAATTCTGAAATGACGTAAACTTGCTTTACGCCCTTTCCAGAGCTCAAACGGTGTTTTTGAAACACTCTTTGAGGGAACCACGTTAAGAATGTAAACTGCAGTCAATACTGGATAACCCCAAAACGAGTTAGGTAATTGAGCATAGCTCATCATCGAGCAAACCATGTCTAACAGAGTTCTGTTTCTCCTTTCCGATACACCATTCTGTTGAGGTGTACCAGGGGCTGAAAGTTGGGTCGTGATTCCATGCTCTATCAAGTAGTCTTGGAATCTCGAGTCCATATACTCTCCACCTCAATCGGATCAATGTGTTTTTATCGTCTTACCTAACAAGTTCTCAACCTCGACTTTATACTCCTTGAATTTTTCAAGGGCATCAGACTTATGATGCATTAAGTAGAGATAGTCATACCTTGAATAATCGATGATAAAACTAATGAAATATTCGTACCCTCCTCAAGCTCTAACGTTCATTGGTCCACAGAGGTCCGAATGTATGAGCTCTAAGGGCACTTTGGCACAATAACCTTTTCCTCTAAAAGGTCGTTTAGTCATCTTGCCCTGAAGGCATGACTCACAAAGAGGTAAGGAGTTATCTTCTAACTTGTTTAGAAATCCATTTTTAACCAATCTCTCAATCCTATTGAGATTAATATGGCCTAACCTCAAGTGCCAGAGATAGGTGTCTTGAGAAACTTTCGTCTTTTAGGTTGAGTCTCAGTGGTTTTAAACATCTCATGATTTAAAATAGCTTTAGACTCAATTGGTCTTAGAACATATAAATTATTCTCCATGTTTCCAGAGCAAACATCAATACCTCTTTTAGTTATGAACGCTTCATTAATAGAGAAGGATATTGAATAACCTTGTTCAATTAAGCAAGATAGAGGAATCAAATTTCTTTTAATTCTCGGAATTATGTACACATTATCCAATATTATGTAACGTTCTTCCGAGAAGAATAATTTTATGTCTCCCACTGCAGTAGCCGAGATGACTTCTCTTGTTCCGACTTTAAGAGTCATCTCACCAGCTTGTAACTGTGTCCAGGAACTCATTCCTGGAAATGAAGAACATACGTGATCAGTGGCACCTGAATCGAGTATCCAGACTGAACTATCGTTTTCCACTATACACAATTCTAAGACTAATAAATCAGATTTAGAGTCGTGGATTATGTTCCTCTTGGCTTAGCAGTTTGCCTGAGGACGTTCCTCAGTAAAAACCATACCTAAATTGTTTGCCACGTGTTTTAAGTTTTTCTTAGTCGTATGTTTTGAACCGTTTAATTTGGCGTTCGACAAAGCACATACATAATTCGACATATTGCTGAAATAAACAAATAACTTGTATTAAAACCTTGCACCAAACCCATTATACATATTATCCAATCAAATTTAGCAAAAGTAATCATCGACCCAAGTATATCATTTGATACATTTTGCAACGATACTTCAGAGGTTTAGAATAACTGCTACCATAGGGCAGTCGGCTACTCCTCCTCTGAATCGAGACAATCTCAGTCATTTACTATTGCCAAATAACTCTTTATTCCAATAGTGCTTAGCTACTGTCGGTTCGATCAAGACAATCTTGTAAGTGTGACCTGCCATTTTCAGATTCCAAAGGACGGCTCTAACAATGCCAGCATAGGGAAGAGCTAATGTTAGGAATGGCTGTTGGGTTCCTAGAGTGAGTAAAAATAAGGTGAAAATTAGACTCTAGAACACTGTGCAAGCATACACAATCCGCAGCAAGTAATAAGTATTTATCGAATCCAAGGTCTGAATTAGCTCTCACTTTATCTATTTTGTGCAACTCTTTAATGGTTTCAAAGGTGGTTAAAATGATTGGTTTTATTAGAATGTTGAAGCAAAAGAAATGACAGAACAAAAAATAAACAAATAAGGCAGACAGATTAGAAACAGGCGCTGGTCAGGATTTAGTAATTGTTTTAAAAGATGCTCTAGCAATATTATTGATCAGGCAAAAACTCTTGCAAACTTATTAGCAGGATCCTCCCGAAACTCTGGATTTTTTAGAATGTATTTCAACTCCAATGACGCACTACCAATCAAGCACTAGGCAACTGGCTATCCCTACCTCAGTCACTGGCGTTCACCAATACACAATGATCTAGTGTGATTAAATGCCACAGACTTCCCAAATCATCCCTGAAACTAGGAAGTGGTATTCATATCGGCTGGCCAGGTGGGCACAAAATAGAAATATGCACAACAATTAATCAAGATGCTCAACTCAACATATATTGCATAGAAAGTAAAGCACGACAACTACATACTTCCTAACCAACACCTAAGTAAGTTTCGTTCATAAAGCTCATGATAACACACACTACAATCTGAGTATGTGCATCCATAACTACAAGAAATTACAAGAAAAGGTAAATTCCCTCGAAGAAACTCGTAGTTGATGGTCTCCTTGAGTCTCCAATATTTCCTCCTCTATTCGGCTCCCAAAAGTGGAAATGAACTTTCCAAGAGTGGAATGTTCCTCCCCAAGAAAGGAATTGGACTTCTCTCTCCAAGGATGGAATGAATTTGACTTGAGATGGCTCCTCCTTTTATAGAGTGAAGACAAGCTTGAATTAGGTTGACCTAGACACGTGGATGGCTCTCCTTGCTCCTTGAATCCGAGTATAGCTTAACTGAATTCAGTTCATTAAATTGGCTAACGAGCTGTGACGTGGCAGTTTTGCTCCTTGCTTTGCTGCAGCATAGAATTTGCTCCCTCAAGTCGCTCAGCAATATATTATGCACAAAATAACTTCCAAAGCATCTATTCTTCCAAATGGGTTAGAACATATAATAATCATCTAAAAGCAACCCTAATTAGCACAAATGACACACAAAACACTATAAAATTAAGGCCCAAATAACTCCCTTTTGGAGAGTTATCAATGGCCCTAGGAAACCCTATCCATTTCTAGAGTTTGCGTTGTTCCGAATCCCATGCGCCAGCCCTTCGTAGGGTGATCACTCCCAAGGCGACTCGCAGGCGGCGCATTGGAATCTCACGGTGCAACCTAATGGAAGAGACCGTTGAATACGTTGACACGTTTCCTTCACCCACTTACTATGAACACTTTCCTCATTCACCTTGTTATTGACCCATGCAAACACCATCCGTAGGGGGACTCTCCCAGGGCGTTTCGAGGCCAAGCATGGATCTCACGGTGTGAACATAAGGGGACGTGAGAGTAAAAACTTGGTATTAATATCTTGGTTTTATACTTTTTCTCCCACTAAAGTATTCTAAAATTTTAGGGTCCTTTTATTACTTAGGTAAACTTCGGCTAAATGAATCTATCTAAGTCTACACCTTTTATAACTCTTTATGAAGGTCTTTACTCTAATGTCTAGGTGAATTCAACTCTTTTAGTTACCTAGCGACGTTTGCATGGTAATAAGACCATGGTTAATTCAACTCAGGTACCGATCCATTTGTCGGGAGAGTTCCCTTATAACCAAAGTCGTATATCCTACTTAATCATATTTCAAATCTATTAAAATACTAAGTAGGACGTTCTAATCCTATTAGAAACGTGATCTTAGGTCTATTGGATTTTAAACCATTTAAATGTAACTCAATCCCTAAGATCCTATGTTAGCATGCAACTCTTTGTTATAGGTTTGATGGTTTCTATTCATTAACCTTTATAACTATTATAACTTTTAATGAATTAGCCCTAAAACATGCTTCTAATGGTGATGAAAGCATATAACAATCAAAAATCAGGTTTATATAAAGCACCATTTAGAAGCAACCTACGTCTAGGTAGGTATAACACTTTATATTTACGATGTCAAGGTGATAAACTCTTTTTAAACCTTACATTGCTCACGCATGCTCATAAAACTCAGGTTAACCTAACTCAAGTATCGACTTGATGCCCAGGTAGGAGGTGTTCCATAAATCGTCAACTTAAATACCTCCAGCCTTAGACAGCATCTCACCGGGTGAGTTCTCTTGTAACCTTAGTTTTACAAGATATCGACCTATTCTATGCAAATTGTTCGAATTTGTGGTTCGTTAACCCTAAGTGAGCATGCTTTTATCTTGTTATAGATTTTAACGTCTATCTCGGTTTTATAACGATTATAATATAGACAACCTATAACATTCATCTACGTTAAGGTGGTTTCATGTTGTATGCTTGTTCGTTCTCGTTTATTAATGTAACAATTTACACTAAACGAGCTAAATGAATTTAAACATTCAACATGCATCTAATCATGAAACCCTAATCATGCATTTCATTTTTATTACAACACTTATAATAAATTACTAATGTATGAAACATGCTTTCCTATGGTGGGATTTTAAATCTATATGACATACTTTATGCATATTATGATCTACTTTAATTTAAACATCCATTCATAATGCATAATAAATTAAACAGACTAAAGTGGACCGGTTTGGCATCCTAAGCAAGCAAATTAACTAAATTATTACAATAATAATTGAAAACCAGCTTCGAACCGCCCTCGAACCCTTCGAATCAGCCCGAACCATCTTGGATTTGCTTGAACCAGACTTAAATTGGCTTGGAATTGCTGAACCGATCTAATTAAGTCATCATAAAGCTCGAACCGGCCTAGAATCAAGTGAACCGGCCGAGAACCAGACCAGACCGGACCACCGTTTGAAATAACCCGCGCCTTTTGAAAATTCAACAACGTCTCGACGCTGTTCATACAACTGCTCAGAATTTGCAGCGTTCTTCGTGCTCTGTTTTTCCCAACTTCGAGCAGTCTCGGAATTTCATCAAATTGAAGGCCCTAATCAACTCTATTGACTCTCAAATTTTACAGACTTCATATGAACTCATTAATGCCCATAAACATGTAGGCAATTACAAATTATTTCAACAAATTAAAGGGTAATTGATGCCAAACCGAAATTAAATCCACTTTAGCAACCAACCAGTTATCTCATGCAAAATTCATCCCACCATGCCAAAATTAACGAAAATTGAGGGCCCAAATCTGCTCTGATACAAATTCAAAGAGTGTACGAGACACTAGCTGAAGTAATTTGGATCGATGACCTCCCAAATTCATTAATTTTGCTCTAGAAAAACAAGCAAACTAAGAACCGAAAACAGAGGACTTCGGTTACCAACCTTTATGGACGAATTTTTCAACACCGTGGATGATTTCTTTGCACAAACTTGTTGTGGACAACCACGAGAATCTTCCCCGCTATGCTCCGACTTTAAAACGAGTTGTGGGACTCTTATATGTGATGAATTTTGAGAGAAAATGTGAATGAGAGAGATGTAGAATTGTGCTCTTGAGAGAAAATTTCTTTAGCAATTCATGAAGAAATCCAGAAGAGACACATATCTTATATATGTGTAGCATCCCATATGCAAGTCATTGAAGGAGAAGAAGACAACAATTCGTCATGGATTTAGGTGTCAATTGCATAATAAAAGGCATGAAACATTCATGCTTCCACCATCTCCAATAAATCCATAATTATGGATTTTCTTTTAAATTCAATTTCATGTAAAATGAATTTAAATAAAATTTAATTAAACCTTTTAATTATTTAATTTAATATCAAAATACTAAATTAAATAATTACACCAATCCATGTCTCTTAATCCTGATGAACTCGAATCACTATTCAATAATTTCAAACTGAGATTTGTATCCAATACATCATTAATATTTAAATCTTTATTTAAATATTTCCAACTCTCTTGATAGTTTAATACATATTTAAACTTATTAAGCTATAACATTAAATATATCGAATATTATTCAATATGTACTCTCTTATCCGTGTTTGAACGATTCAAACTCTTTCATCACACTTGTTCTAAGGTTCATTCCGTATGAGCTAGCAGGGGGACCTAATGGATCTACAGATCATGGGCTCCAACGATCCGAGATTAACTAATTAAACTCTTTTAACTCAGTTAATCAACATTCGTTAACTACCTAAACACTCCACTATAGCCCGATAGTTGAACTCCCCTCACAGTAGATATATTTCTGTCCACTCGATATAACCATGATTAGTAAGTCGACCCTTCACAGGTTGTTCGTAACTAGAGCTGGATCAAATGTCCATTTTACCCCTGAAGTTACATCTTGTTCCTTAAGTTTCCACTGAGTCCCTAATGAACAATTTGGTTTGTGGTCCCACCACTAAACCTAAAACCTCTCGAGCCAATGAGAGGGTTGGATCCCTTTGTTCACGTTCCAAATTCAGCACTTAAGGGAACTGTTGGGTTTTATGCCCTAAAACTCGTAGATAGTAAATAAAACAAATTAATGGATCTCAATAAAGCGTTATTTGAGTGATTCAGTAATTTGGTTATTGAATAATCGAGTTTGCATTAATAAACCCTAAATCCAATAAACTAAGATCCAACGTTGTTTAAATGAAACTTGGACTAGTATGTGGGGACATACGAGGATCGGTGTCCAAGTAACAACCTAAAAGGTCTATAGTATGGGGATAAGGTTGGGTACCTTATCCTGGTGACACTATGTGATACGACCCACCTTGTATTCGATACAGATGCAATGATCCAAAGCATCCATGTAGGAGACATGCGGGTGGGGGTATCTTATGCAATGAGTTTGCATAAGACCGGACCGCGAAATAGTAACCACTAGATGTAACGTCTTTAACTAGTTTAGGTTTCTATTTCAATAGGATGACCTAGGTAACTCAATCTCAATCTTGAGTCTGTTATTGATAAGCAAATTGCTAACCGCAAGCGCACGGGTCAAGTAATAATAAAGTGTTCGTATAAACGAGTGTCGTCCTCTGGATTGGATGTTTAAGCAAATCAAGTATTGTGAATTATCTTGCCCAATTTTATTTAGGGATCAAAAAGTGATGAATGAATGATAAGAAAACCAAATCAAAGCAAGTAAAAAGTGTGGAATTTCAATTGGGAAAACTACTTAGGGAATTGATTTCGCCGATTTAGTTTAGGATTGATTTTAAGGAATAAGTTATTATGCACAATGAAATTATGAGCCAAAGACCCTTTAATCACAACTACCTCTCCCGAGTATAATTGATTCTCATGCAAATTAACCAACTTGATATCCCTATCTAAGTTTATTAATCATGCAAGGCAATGAGATCTTTTAACCAATTCTAAAGTTAATCTAAAACCGTCACGAATTAGAAACTAAACTTTAGTCATGCAATCTTGAGTAAGTCTAAATCAAATCCCCTCTCCCGAGCTAGATTCGAAACTTAAATCATCCAACTAATGGCCAATTAATTGAAAGCATTAAATCAAGATTACAAACATAATAACATTGCACAACTTAAACCATAAATCAATCCATAAACACAATCAACTACATCAATCCCTAAGCTTACAAGTTTAGATACTCATGATCAAAATTACAAGCTCAACTAAACATGTAAAAGCCATAAAAATCTAACTAAAGTGAGGGAAAGAAGAATTAAACTCGTTGTAGGCCGAGACCGAACGTCCCCGTCACGATCCCCACGAACAATGGGTTGATTTCCGAATTTTCCCCTTTGCTTTAGCCTTCAATTCCTCTGTTTTTCCTCTGTTTACGGCTCTAAGAAGTCCCCAATTTCCATCCCCTAAAAACCTAGCAAAAAAAAATGATTTATACTGATTTTTCGTCGTAGCGTCGAGACGCTGTCAAGACAGCTTCTCGACGCTGCCTCTAAACACGCGTATTCTGGAAAGGAAATTATGCAGCGTCGAGACGCTAAGGTCGCAGCGTCGAGACGCTGTGACCTTTTTGCGCCTATTCTGATATGGAATGCCAGCGTCGAGACGCTCAAGGGATGGCGTCTCGACGCTGGTCAAATGTTGACCGAATGTTGACTTTTTTCTCTTTGATTCTTTTTCATTCCTTAGCATCTTTTGACGTCCCGAGCACCCGATTAACTTCAATATTGCGCTATAGCTCCAATCAACCATTTCCTACAAAATAAACAATAAAGTGCAATAAAATGGCCAATAATCATCAAAGACTAGCTAAATTAAATAAGTAAAGATAGCTAGCTATGCTCGCTATCAAATACCCCCAAACTTAAGCTTTTGCTAGTCCTCGAGCAAACTACAAATCAAACATACAATGGAAGAATGGATGCAATAATCATGACTCAATCCTCAAGGCTCAAAAGTCAATAGTCAAGCAAGCAAGAGCTATGCACACAAGGACCAATGAGGGAGACAAATTAAAATTTCTCCAAAATTAACTTGCATAAGCGAGATCTAACTCAACAAGATCAGACTCTACTAGCCCGGGATTGGATTATTAAACTCTCAGCTCATCTTCCCTCTACACTGGCACTAAGGTTTCACTAATGAGTTAATGAAACAAATTAGTTTGTTTTCCTCCCAACTTAGGTGCTTATAATTAACAATTAAATGAAGCATGTATATGTGGCACTAGCTTTCACACACCCATTGCAGGGACCCTTAACCTGAGTTTTCTCTGGTTGGCCTAACTGATCACAACAGGGGTAGCTCTTTTTGCCTTAATCTTTATTAACCATTGCATATTGTGCGCATAAGTCATGACTTTTTTCTTTTTCAACAATAACAACAAGAATGATTTTTTCTTTCATGATCATGATAAGCAGGTATTCTTTTCTTTTCTCCTAAGCAAGATCAAACATGCTAATTTGCAAAAAATTAACTCTTTAGCTCTACCCTACACCTATCGAGGTGACAACAAGCATATGAACCCAATAATTCGCTCCTAAGCATTCAAATCCAAATCTAGCCAAGACAAATACTCTACTCATGCAAGCCATCTCCTAGAAAATTTTTAAAAAGTCTCCCTTTTTGGGCACTCATGCTTACAACTCATCACAAGCTTGAAAATTGACAAGAAAGCCTATCCTAGGAAATCATAGTCATGCAAAAATACATCCAGACAACAACCATATGCATAATTCAAAGAAAGCTCAAAACTATAGCCCGAACTCAGATGCTCAAGGGCTCCACAAACATGCTAATCCACCCCCAAACTTAAAACATGCATTGTCCTCAATGTATAAAGAAAATAAGGCATAAACAAGCATGAGAACAATAAAAGAATGAGAGGAGTGAATAATACTGGCCTGGATTTATGATGACTTCTTGCTTGAAATCTTGAAAGCTTGAAAGCAAAGGAGAGACAGAAAACAAGACCTACAACACAAAAACAAACAATGAATCAAAAGCAAACAGAAAAGCACAACTACACTTACTTGGGTTGCCTCCCATAAGCGCTTGTTTAACGTCATTAGCTCGACGTGTTGGCCATGCTTCAAGGAGGCTTCTTTTCTGTGAATCCAACAGTGGTGCTCTTTCTTGCACCTTTCTTGTAGCCCATGAAAAGCACGTCCGAGTGTCCCTTAGAGTCTTCAACTGCTTTAAATATTTCTTTGTCATTCTTGACTCTTACAGTGAGCTCCCTGCGCTCAATATCAATAATTACTCGCCCAGTAGCGAGGAATGGTCTTCCTAATATGACAGGCATCGAAGGATTTTCTATCATGTCCATAACATATAAATCAATAGGGAAGAAAAATCTACCTACTCTGATTAAGACATTTTCTACAATGCCAACTGGTCTAACCACAGACTGATCAGCCAATTGGAGCTTTACAGGAGTAGATTTAATCTCACCTATGTCTAACTTTTTGCACAGAGATAGAGGAATGATATTGATGCTAGCACCTAAATCACATAATGCTCTGAAAGAATAAGTACCAAAACTACAAGGAACAGAAAAACTCCCTGGATCTGCTACTTTTTCAGGTACTTTCTGTTGTACTCTGGTGCTGCATGTGGAAGCAAGATATATGGTGTCAACCTTCTTTTCCTTTCGCTTCTTTGCTAACCACTCCTTCATGAACCTGTTATATTGGGGCATCTCTAATGCCTCTGCGAAAGGAATATTAATGTTCAGATTCATAAAAGCATTCATAAATTTATCAAACTGAACCTGATTGTTCTTTTTCTTCTTTTTCTTTTTCTTTTCCTTGGGAACCATCAATGTGGGAGAAGGAATAGGAGGCTCAAGGTTAGGCTTTTCAGCCTCATCTGCTGATGTGTCCTCCTCAGCTTCCCCTGTGGGCGTTTCATAATCCTCAGACTCAGGCTCCTCTTCAGCTTCCTCCTGATGAACGGTGATTGCTTTACAGTACTCCATCTGAGTTTTCTCCTGTTCAGCTGGGGCCTTACCTTTATTCATGGTACTTACAACACTTACCAACTGTCCCAGCTGAGTCTCAATATTCTTGATGGCAGCACCGTGGCCATTCACCGTGGTGTTGATGGCAAAGACTGCCTCCTCTAATTTGGTTGTCCTGTTACTAGACTCTGCAATGAAAGCTCTAACAAGATCTTCTAACTTTTTATTTTCTTGAGTTTGAGGGGCAAAACCAGGAGGGTTAAGAACATTCTTAGTATTTGCATAAGAGAAATTTTCATGGTTCCTATTGTTAGGGTGATAATGTGTAGGTGTAGAATTATTATTATATCCCCTAAAATTAGAATTTGATACATACTGAACCTGTTCAATGGTCTCCTCCTGAGGTCTAGATGCTAAAGCAGCAGCTGATTCAATTGATTGTGCACTCCCTATACCTGAAAATTTCATAAAAGCATTAGCAAGGGAAGTCATCTGGGCCTGGAGTGCACTTACTTTATCAACCTCAAACACTCCAGCAGCAATCTTTTTAGGTGCAGACCGCTCAGATGGCCACTGATAGCTGTTTGTGGCCATATCCTCTAAAAGTATGCGAGCATTTTCCACGGTCTTGGACAACAGAGTCCCACCTGCAGCTGCATCAACAATCGTTTTCGTACTAGGAGTTAAACCATTATAAAACAATTGAACCTGGAGCCAGTCGGGGTAGCCATGTTGAGGACACTTCCTCAGTAGTTCTCTAAATCGCTCCCAAGCTTCGAACAGCTGCTCATCATATTGTTGTTGGAATGTCCCAATCTCGGTCCTCAGCTTGACCGTCTTTGCAGGAGGGAAGAATTTTTTCAGAAAAGCCTGGACCAAAGCATCCCAAGTGGTGATGCTCCCAGGGGGAATGGACTGCAACCAATCTCGTGCTTTATCCTGCAAAGAAAAGGGAAATAACCGTAAGCGAATAGCATCCTCAGACACTCCATTAATTTTTACCGTCCCACAAATGTCCAGAAATGATTTAAGATGAGAATTTGGATCCTCGGTGGGCGATCCTCTATAAGCACAATCTTGAGCCATCTGAATGAGACCGGTCTTCAGCTCAAAGTTGTTGGCATTGATCGGGGCATAGACAATCCCCGATTGTTGCCCCTGAAACACGGGCTGAAAGTAGTCTCTAATAGGCCTAGGCTCCTCAGGTATATTTTGGTCAGCCATTTGAACAATTTCTCTATTTTCTCTTTGAATCCTATGAATTGTTCTCTCGATCTCGGGATCCAAAGGTTCCAAAATTAAATCTTTATTACTTCGCATAAACAATCTATACTAACCTAAAAAAGAAAGAAAACAAATAAGGAAAGAAAACAAAGAAAAGAAAACAACCAATCTAAGTATGGAAAATATAATCTAGAAAAGGAAACAAAATAGCCTAATATGGAATGCGAAAATAAATATGACAACCACAAATAAGGAAACTGACAAATAAAGAAAAACTAATCTACAAAGGATAGAAAACACTAAAAAGGAAAAAAAATCTATCTATGGAAAAAAAAATCAAACAACCTAAACTAGAAAAACAAATATGGAAAGAAAAACAAATAAGGAAAAAAAAATGCAAACAACCTAGAAAAGTAAAAATACACCCTAAATTAAGATCAAACAATTTTTTCACAATATCAATCTAGCTAAATGTGCCAATCCCCGGCAACGGCGCCAAAAACTTGATAAGCAAATTGCTAACCGCAAGCGCACGGGTCAAGTAATAATAAAGTGTTCGTATAAACGAGTGTCGTCCTCTGGATTGGATGTTTAAGCAAATCAAGTATTGTGAATTATCTTGCCCAATTTTATTTAGGGATCAAAAAGTGATGAATGAATGATAAGAAAACCAAATCAAAGCAAGTAAAAAGTGTGGAATTTCAATTGGGAAAACTACTTAGGGAATTGATTTCGCCGATTTAGTTTAGGATTGATTTTAAGGAATAAGTTATTATGCACAATGAAATTATGAGCCAAAGACCCTTTAATCACAACTACCTCTCCCGAGTATAATTGATTCTCATGCAAATTAACCAACTTGATATCCCTATCTAAGTTTATTAATCATGCAAGGCAATGAGATCTTTTAACCAATTCTAAAGTTAATCTAAAACCGTCACGAATTAGAAACTAAACTTTAGTCATGCAATCTTGAGTAAGTCTAAATCAAATCCCCTCTCCCGAGCTAGATTCGAAACTTAAATCATCCAACTAATGGCCAATTAATTGAAAGCATTAAATCAAGATTACAAACATAATAACATTGCAAAACTTAAACCATAAATCAATCCATAAACACAATCAACTACATCAATCCCTAAGCTTACAAGTTTAGATACTCATGATCAAAATTACAAGCTCAACTAAACATGTAAAAGCCATAAAAATCTAACTAAAGTGAGGGAAAGAAGAATTAAACTCGTTGTAGGCCGAGACCGAACGTCCCCGTCACGATCCCCACGAACAATGGGTTGATTTCCGAATTTTCCCCTTTGCTTCAGCCTTCAATTCCTCTGTTTTTCCTCTGTTTACGGCTCTAAGAAGTCCCCAATTTCCATCCCCTAAAAACCTAGCCAAAAAAAATGATTTATACTGATTTTTCGTCGTAGCGTCGAGACGCTGCCTCTAAACACGCGTATTCTGGAAAGGAAATTACGCAGCGTCGAGACGCTAAGGTCGCAGCGTCTCGACGCTGTGACCTTTTTGCGCCTATTCTGATATGGAATGCCAGCGTCGAGACGCTCAAGGGATGGCGTCTCGACGCTGGTCAAATGTTGACCGAATGTTGACTTTTTTCTCTTTGATTCTTTTTCATTCCTTAGCATCTTTTGACGTCCCGAGCACCCGATTAACTTCAATATTGCGCTATAGCTCCAATCAACCATTTCCTACAAAATAAACAATAAAGTGCAATAAAATGGCCAATAATCATCAAAGACTAGCTAAATTAAATAAGTAAAGATAGCTAGCTATGCTCGCTATCAGTTATGAACTCCTTTCAGGGGGGATTGTCCTTAGATTTGTATGGGTGAGAGTGACCAGTTCGTCGACTCAGTAATCCTACCATTTCAGGGGCAAGACCGAATGGGGGCTGGGAACATAACAGTACAAGATGGAATTCACTCCTTCCTCTATTGGGATAAGTAGATGTGTGTTCCCTCAAGGGCTGATTCCGGGGCTTGAACAAAGGTGCGCCGTCCTCTCCTGGCCCGAGAGGAACTCCTGTTTAGTGGTTGAACCCTAAACAACTTGTTCATTAGAGGGATCAGTGGTACTTAAAGAACCATAGGTAACCTAGGGGTAAAACGGAAATTTGACCCAGCTGGTGTTATGAACACATGTGAAGGATTGACTTACTGCATTGGTCGATATCCGTGGACACAGAAATATTCTACAGTGAGAAGAGTGCAGTTGTGGGTCTTTAGTGGAGTGACCCACAATTAAGGAATGTTGCTAACTTGGTTAATGAGTTTAGCCAATTAGTCTCGTATCGTTGGAGCTTCTGATCTGTAGGTCTATTAGGTCCCACTGGTAACTCGTAAAGAGACTTGAGGCAATTAAGTATCAATTGTAAATTGAAAGTTTTCAATTTATTTAGGGGAATCATATAATGTATATTGATACATTATAATATAAAGTTTATGAAACTTTATAATATAATTTTGAATTAATTTCAAAATTAATTCTTGAGAGAAAATATTTGAATGAGTTCAAATAATTAATGTGAATTGGATTCATATTAATATAAATAATTTTATAAAATCCCTAAGATTAAATATGTGATATTTAATTGGGTAATTAATTAATTATGGAATTAATTAATTATTTATTAAAATTAGATATGAATAAGATAATAGATTTGATCTTATTCATGACCTTTTCCTATTAGGAAAAGGTCTTGGGCTTTTTCCTATAAATAAGACCCCTGGGGTGGGGTGAAAGGCATCCATTCATTCTCCTACTCTCAGAGAATTCTCCTGAAGGCTCCCTCTAGACTCCCACCAGCCTCCTGCCTCTAGAAGTCTCAGAGTCATACCGGTGTAGCTATAGTGGTGGTGTTCGCAATAGTTCGTGATTATTTCACAAGCAGTTGGTGAATTTAATCTGAGTGTTCAACGAGAGTAAGTAATTTGTTACTATATAAGTTAAATTTAGTTCTAATATTTTTGTATGCTTAGCTTTAATATAAATTTAGAATAGTTCTAAGATTATTGCCAATGTATTGGTATTTTAGATTAAACAAAATTAATTACAAATCGGTCCCAATCAATCTTCCGCTTTACGGAATTACAAAATTTCAATCCTTCAATTGGTATCAGAGCCGATCGTAGATCTAATCTTGTTTTTCTAAAATTTGCATTGGCTTTTGGTGGGTACCTTTATGCATTTGATGAATGAATGGTTTGCTAGTAGATGTTTTGGGTTTTTGGCATAAGATTTTGCAATTTTTGTTGATTTGATCAATGTAAGGGCCGGTGTTTTGGGCATTGAACTGCAATCGAGTCTATAAGTCCGTGTCGTTGATTTCTGCATCAATTTGGATGAAATCAGTGCAATTTGGAGCCAAATCGGAGAAGAAACGAGGCTGAAAATCGAAGAAAACTGGAAATCCCAAGAGCAGGCATCGAGACGCTGCCTAAATGGCGTCGAGACGCTAGCGGAAAAACCCAGAAACGGAAGAAATTCGTGGATCTGTTCGTGCGATATTAAATAAATAAAACGTGTGTAAACCATGACTCGAAACTAGCACGCGTTTGAGCGGCTGAGGCGTGCGGTTGTTATCCTCAAGGGCATGAGTTCGAATTTGGTCGTGGGTGTTTTTTTAATTTTGTAGAAATTTGGTTATTGAAGTGGTCTATTTGTTAGGCGCGCGGTTCACGGCGGTCTGGGCGGTTCTTGATCGGTTCGAGGTATTGTTGATCGGTTCGCGAGGGTTCAGGTGAAGGTTGACCGGTTCAGTTGGGTTTTGACTTGGTTCGTTTGGTCTGGACGATTTTTGGGCCGGTTGAAGCTTATTTCAGCCCAGTTCAGCGTGGTTCAGCTTGGTCTGGGCAGTTTTGGAGCTGGTTCATGTGGTCTGAAGCTGGTTCGAACTGGTTCACGACTAGATAGGGCATGTAATTTTTCTATTGTATTTTGTCCTAGGATTCCAAAACCCGTCTACTTAGCTATTTAATTTGCTTTATGGATGTCATATAGCTTAAATTCCCACCTTAGGTTAAGCATATTCATGCATATTTATTATTATAAATGTTATAATGTATGAAATATGTATCAATTTTATTTTCATAGATGTTTAATATAAAGTGTTATATTAAATGGATGAAAATTAAAATGCATTGGGCATGACATTACCTTAGTTTGATATAATAGTATATTAATGTATGTCATAAATGCTATTGTATGGTTATAAATTAATTAGAATTCGATTGTTAATTTATGTCACTATAGTAGCAAGTTATAGGATTAATTCATTAAAATTTTATAAGTGTTATAAAATTTAGAATCCGTTAACCTATAACAAAGAATTGTATGCAAACATAGGATCTTAGGAAAATTAGATTAATTTTAAAATGTTTTAAATTAATTAGACCTAAGATCATATTTCTAATAGGATTAGAATTATTCTTACTTAGAATTAAAAATAGTTTTAATTGACTAAGTAGGAAAAACATTACTATGATTATAAGGGAACTCCACTGGTTAAGTTCTGTCTAAGGCTGGGGGTACTTAAGATGACGGTTTACAGAACACCTCCTACCTGGGAACTAACCCGGAATACCGGAGTTGAATTAATCATAGTTAAATGTTAGCATGCAATGTCACTAGTTTTTTTAAAGAGTTTAATTCACCTAGATCTTTAGAGTAAAGAGTTTACATTACTATGGTTATAAGGGAACTCTCCCGATGAAGTTCTTTCTAAGGGTAAATACTGACCCTGATGTGGATAGGGTTTCTTAGGTCCATTTCCAACTTTGACTTTCCCTAAGGTAGCATTGTTGGGGTCGACCTCTGAGATCTGAAAAATGGAGGGTCACACTTACGGGAAATTGTTAATGTGTTTATAATTTCATGACCGAAAAAAACGGTAGCTAAGAACTATTGGAATATGAGTTATTCTGGGAATAGGGATTGGCTGAGATTGTCTCAATTCAGAGGAGGAGTAGCCGACTGCCCTACGGTAGCTGTTGTTGTAAACCTCTGAAGTATCGTTGCCAAATGAATGTTTACTCTATGGGTCGATCATTACTTTTGCTAAATTGATTGGATTAAAATAATATTATTATTTTGTGTAATGGGTTAATGCAACATCACTTATTAAGTTAATTTGTTTGTTATGAGCATGAAACGTTCTTTGTATGCCTCGAATAACGCCAATTACAAAACTGGTATTTCTAATACAACTAAGAAAATGAACTTAAACATTAATTGTGTGGAATTGGTCTTAACTGAGGATGGTCCTCAAGCCCACATGTCTAATTCATCGGAAATTGTTCATGATGAATATGACATAGACTGCTTAGCACATCTGAATGACAATAAATTTGATTTATTGGTCATTGAAACATGTATAGTGGAAAATGATGATACAGCTTGGATCCTTGATTCAGGTGCCACTCATCACGTATACTCTTCCTTTGAGGGAATGAGCTCCTGGCAACAGTTGGATGTTGGGAAATGACTATCAGAGTTAGGACTGGGAAGCTCATTTCAGCTAAAGCAGTGGGAGATATTAAAATATTCTTCTCTAGGGAACGCTATATGTTATTAGATAAATGTATATATAGTTCCCAAAATAAAAAGAAAATTGATTTCTATTTCTTGTTTGCTAGAACAAGGATATTCAGTGTTCTTTTCTATGAATGAAGCTTTCATTAGTAAAAGAGGAACTGATATCTGTTCTGCAAAAATGGAGAACAGTTTGTATGTTTTAAGACCAGTAGAGTCTAGGGCTATTTTGAACAATGAAATGTTTAAAATAGTTGAGACTCAACCAAAAAGGCAGAAAGTTTCTCAAAGTAATTATCTTTGGCACTTGAGACTTGGCCACATAAATCTCAATAGGATTGGGAGATTGGTTAAGAACGGACTTCTAAGCCAAATAGAAGATGGTACTTGACCTCCGTGTGAGTCATGTCTCGAAGGTAAAATGACCAAACGACCTTTTACTGGAAAAGGTTATCGTGCCAAGGAGCCCTTAGAACTCTTACATACGGATCTCTGTGGTCCAATGAATGTAAAAGCTCGAGGAGGGTATGAATATTTCATCTCTTTCACAGATGATTATTCAAGGCATGGTTATTCATACCTAATGAGTCATAAGTCTGAAGCCCTTGAAAAGTTCAAGGAGTACAGGACTAAAGTTGAGAACTTGTTAGGTAAGACCATTAAAACACTTCGATCTAATCAAGGTGGAGAGTATTTGGACTTAAAATTCTAGAACTATTTGATAGAACATGAAATCTCGTCTCAACTCTCAGCACCAGGTACACCTCAACAGAATGGTGTATCTGAAAGGAGAAACAGAACCTCGTTGGACATGGTTCGATCTATGATGAGCTATGCTCAACTGCCTAGTTCTTTTTGGGGTTATGCAGTAGTGACTGCAGTTTATATTTTGAATGTAGTTCCCTCAAAGAGTGTAACGACCCCACTTTCCATGTCTAGATCCTAGGGCCATTACTACATACATATCATTCTACTTCTAAGAACAGCGAGGAAATGACATTTAAAGTAAAACATACTTAGAAATTTTGCGAATCTTTTCAGCCTGGGATCCCAGTTAAAACAGAACAAAAAGAAATCTTTAGCTATTCAAGCAAAACTTAAAGCGGAACAAACCTTAAACAAACGCAATACAAGATCAAAAGAAGAGTTTCGAAAACATAAAATGCGGAAGACTATCCTAAGGAAATCCATGGCTCGCACAGCAGCACTCCGTCACGCGTTCTGTACACCTTTACCTCTACCTACAGTTAAATGATAGGGAAAAGAATGAGTATTTAAGAAAATACTCAGTAAGTAGCAATACTGCTAGACACTTGCAACAACCAAGGTTTCAACATTTTATTTGAGTTAAGGGCCTAAGGGTTAGGTCATCTCATTCTCATTCATTTCATTTCATTTATCTGTAGTTCGGGTCTCGTGTTCAATTAGCTCACCTATATATATAAGTTTGCCAACTCACTGATAGTGCAGAAGTGGGAGTTTTGGGAGGTCTCTACTCCTACTGATGGTAGATGGCACCCAGTCAGTGGAGCTAAGTCTCATCCCTCAAGGCACTAATGGGCGCGTAGCGCTCTAAACTACCATTTCACTGGTGGGGCGTTCATGGGTTTAAGTCAGAAATTAACTTCCACAGTTAGTAAATGGCACCTAGTCTGCGAAGCCAAGTCCCGGCCATTAAGCCCCTCGTTTCAGTCTAATACATCTCAGTCCTAGGTGTTTAATTGACACGACCCTCTTCTAAGGCACTAGCCTATTCCTTTCCCTTTCTTAATCATTTTCCCTTTAGGACCCCTTAACCCTTGCTATTTTTTAACGGCAACCCGGTTAACCAAATCCTTTTCTTTTACAGAGAATATTAACAGGCTAACCGATAAGCACCATCCCAACTCAATCAATCTCAAGAACAAGAAACGAAGGCGACGACAACCTTCCTAAATAGAGAAAAACACAAACTCCCCGTTGTCCACAACATTGCCAGTCAGCCACAAAATATACATCAGACACGCACTCGCTCCTATCACACAACACATATATGCAGTAGCCATATTCTCGAAATTAACGCAACATATCACCTCAGTCTCAATCCGAACAACATATACACATTCTCATGCCAGGAGTAAACAGTCATTTCAAAACATAAACATTTCATTCCAATGCAACAAGTTACTTACCATATTCAGCTACCATACAATGTATCTAAAACATGAAATTTGATTCCAACTAGCTACTTAAATTCCAAGGCAACTTAAGGATTAAATCCGACTCATGCTATTTTAAACCATTCTCAACTAAAATGGGTTTAAAGCATAGAATTTATTCCAAAGGGCTACTTACCTTAGTGAAGGAGATACTTGATTAACCTTCAAGAACTTCCTTAACTCCAAGGTTCTTAAGCAAGCTACAACAAGGAAAGAACTCTTAATAAAATAGGGACTCTAATCCAAGCATTCAACTAAGAACCCATTAAATTTGGGGATAATTTAACAACCAAAACTCACCCAAAACAGAACCACAGCTTGCTGTCCAGCAGTCCCAAATCGCTCAAATTCGACAATTCGGCCTCCAAACGCCACGGGCACCTTGAAATCGGAAGCTAAAATCAATGGGTATCCATGATTAAATATTAAATTGACCAAAACACCTTAAATCCCACTTACAAATTCCTTACTCACTGGCTGAAGGCGTTGCACATTCAAGACACGAGAGTCAGTTTCCTTGAGGCGGAGGTGGCGACGATCGGTTCCGAATGACAGAGACGAACAGGTCTGAAACGACGGACAGATCTGAAAAAAGGCGAACGAGCCTGAGGACGGCAGTGGCTACTCAAATCTGAACGAAAAAGGTGCGGCCATTACTAACAAAGCAGAGAGAGAAGCCGAGAGAGAGAAAGAACTGAGGGGGAGGCGTTATCGGGCGGCGGCTTGCGGCGGTCGGCGATGGCACGGCAGCGGCGGAGCTTGACGGCGAGAGGCGGCGGCGGCGAAAGACAGCTGAGGGAGACGGGTTAGAGAGAGAGACGAAAACGAGAGAGAGAGAGAGAAAGAGCGTACTTACCGACGGCGGCGCGAACAGCGGTGGTGGCGTTGGCGTGCGATTCACGGCGGGAGACGGCGGCGAGCGGCGTCGTCGCGTAGGAGGCGGCGGCACGGAGGTTGCAGAGAGGGAGAGGGAGACGCGAGGGAGAGAGAGAGCGTGAGGGAGAGAGAGAGCTGAGATCTTTTTTTTTTTTTCAAAAAAAGGCTAGTTGACCGAAAAAATTGGGGGAAAGTTTCCCCCCTCTTTTCCTTTTCCCCCTTTTGACCGGGCAATTGCCCATTTCCTTATTTTCTCTTTTTTTTTCAAACTGCTACATCGTTTCTGAAACACCATTTGAGCTATGGAGAGGGCATAAAGCTAGTTTACGTCATTTCAAAATTTGGGGCTGCCCTGCACATGTGCTAGTAGCAAACCCAAAGAAATTGGATTCACATTCAAAATTATGCCTATTCGTAGGCTACCCAAAAGAAACAAGAGGTGGATACTTCTTCGATCCACAAGAAAATAAAGTGTTTGTTTCGACAAATGCTACTTTCTTAGAAGAAGACCACGTTCGAGAACACAAGCCACGCAGGAAAATGGTGTTAAGTAAACTTTTTGGTGAAGCTACAAATGAATCAACAAGAGTTGTTGATGAGGCTGGACCTTCAACAAGGGTTATTGATGAGCCCAGTACACAGACTGGACCTTCAACAAGAGTTGTAGATGAGCCCAGTACATCTGGTCAAGCCCATCCTTCTCAACAGTTGAGAATGCCTTGACGTAGTGGGAGGATTGTTACTCAACTTGAACGCTATCTGGGTTTAGCAGAAAATCCAACTGTCATACCTGATGATGGAGTTGAGGATCCATTGACCTTTGGACAGGCAATGAATGATGTGGGCCATGACTAGTGGGTCAAAGCTATGGACCTAGAGATGGAGTCTATGTACTTCAATCAAGTCTGGGATCTTGTAGACCTTCCTGAAGGGGTTAAACCCATAGGGTGCAAATGGATCTACAAGAGAAAACGAGATGCAGCTGGGAAAGTATAGACTTTCAAAGCTCGACTTGTGGCAAAGGGTTATACCCAATAGGAGGGGGTGGACTATGAGGAAACCTTCTCCCCAGTTGCCATGTTAAAGTCGATAAGGATTCTCTTGTCCATTGCCACGTTTTATGATTATGAGATTTGGCAAATGGACGTCAAGACGACCTTTCTGAATGGCAATCTTGATGAGAACATCTTTATGTCTCAACCGGAGGGGTTCATTGCTCAAGGCCAAGAGCAAAAAGTTTGCAAGCTTAGACGATCCATTTATGGGTTGAAGCAAGCTTCCAGATCTTGGAATATAAGGTTTGACACTGCTGTCAAATCTTATGGCTTTGACTAGAACGTTGATGAGCCTTGTGTTTACAAAAGGATTATCAATAATTCAGTAGCTTTTCTGGTGTTGTATGTAGATGATATTCTTCTCATTGGGAATGATGTAGAATATCTAGCTGACATTAAAAAATGGTTATCGACTGAGTTCCAAATTAAAAGATTTGGGTGAAGCTCAGTATGTTCTAGGGATTCAAATTATCAGGAATCGTAAGAACAGAACGTTAGCCCTATCTCAAGTATCATATATAGACAAGATGTTTTCTAAATATAAGATGCAGAATTCCAAGAGGGGTTTACTACCCTTCAGGCATGAAGTTCATTTGTATAAGGAACAGTGTCTTAAGACACCTCAAGAAATTGAGGATATGAGACGGATCCCTTATGCTCCAGCTGTGGGTAGTCTTATGTATGGCATGTTGTGTACTAGGCCTGACATTTGCTATGCAGTTGGGATAGTCAGCAGGTACCAGTCCAATCCAGGGTTAGACCACTGGACTGCAGTTAAAAACATCCTCAAGTATCTTCGGAGAACGAGGGACTATCAGCTTGTGTATGGCTCTAAGGATTTGATCCTTACAGGATACACAGACTCTGACTTTCAGACTGATAAGGATTCTAGGAAATCCACATCAGGGTCAATATTTACCCTCAACGGGGGAGCTGTAGTCTAGCGTAGCATCAAGCAAGGATGCATTGCAGACTCCACCATGGAGGTCGAATATGTCGCTGCTTGTGAAGTAGCTAAGGAGGCTATATGGCTAAGGAAGTTCTTGATGGATTTGGAAGTTGTTCCAAATATGAACGTGCCAATCACCCTTTACTGTGATAATAGTGGTGTAGTGGCAAATTCTAAAGAACCTCGCAGTCACAAAAGAGGCAAGCACATAGAGCGCAAATATCATCTCATCAGAGAGATCGTGCAACGAGGGGATGTGATCGTCACGAAGGTAACGTCTGAGCACAATATTGCTGATCCATTTACGAAGGCTCTCACGGCTAAAGTGTTCGAGGGTCATCTAGAGGGTCTAGGTCTGCGAGATATGTACATAGAATAATCTAGGACAAGTGGGAGAAGTGTAATGGGTATTGTGAATGCCCTAGTTTTTTGTATTTATCTGTATTTGTACTTTTCATGTATTATACAATATTAATACAAACCACTATTCCTACTTTAATAATTATTCATTCAATTTTGATTGTTGATGTACATTGCCCACTAGAGTTTTAGTTCAAGTGGGAGTTATTGGGTTTTATGCCCTAAAACTCGTAGATAGTAAATGAAACAAATTAATCGATCTCAATAAAGCGTTATTTGAGTGATTCAGTAATTTGGTTATTGAATAATCGAGTTTGCATTAATAACCATAAATCCAATAAACTAAGACCCAAGGTTTTTTAAATGAAACTTGGACTAGTATGTGGGGACATACGGGGATCAGTGTCCAAGTAACAACCTAAAAAGTCTATAGTGAAGGGAATAAAAGTCCCCACGCAGCGGAAGCGCATCGATTGGACCTTACGCCGTATATTAATTAACATTAAAATACCGTTACGATAACTCAAACAAAACTTTAAACAACCTTTAAAGCCGCTGTAAAATTGGTTTAAACATGCTAAAATAAATCTAAATTTATTTTTAATACTTTTCTAAAGAAAAGAGGAAGAACCGTTTCAAACCTTCGTTGAAGACTTGACCGTTCTTCGCCAACGACGCTCCACGAACGAAAACGCAGCAGCCGCCTTTGTTTTTCTTCGCTGGAAATTTCTTCTTTGATTGACACAATCACCACAGAGGTTACACCGGTATGTCTCTAAGTCTAGGAGGCAAAAGACTTGTGGGAGTCTTTCTCGAAGAGGGAGGCTAGAGAGAATTCTAGGTCTTGTCTTTGAGAGTCTAAGAGCAAGAGCAAGAGTGTCAACTCTAGTCTTGACCAATTAGGTCTAGTGTTCTATTTATAGAAGAGAGGCCATGAATAAAATATTCAATTAAATCAATCTTTTCCAAAATTGATTCAATCTTATTCCTTAATTAATCATTCATGATCAATCAATTCCCTAATTGATTAATCTTTTCCATAAATGACTAATTACTTCCATAAGTGATTAGATCATTCCCATAAATGATTAATCACTTCCTTAAGTGATTAATTATTTACATAATTGATTAATTCATGGTTAATGAATTCTTTAATTAATTAACCACCAATTAAATATCACATATTTAATTTCCGGCCTTGAATTAATTAATTTTGCCCAAACACATTTTAGGACTTAAATTAATTAATTCATTATTTGAACTCTTTCAATCTTCCATAAATCTATATTTGAACTTCTTCAAATATTTAATTTCTCTCATAATAATATATCAATATATATTATATTTGTTTCCCTTAGTAAATTGAACATTTTCAATTTACATTTATTACTTAGTTGCCTCAAATTACTTTATGAGCTACCAGTGGGACCTAATGGACCTGCAGATCAGAAGCTCCAACGATGTGAGATTAATTGGTCAAACTCATTAACCACATTAATCAATATTCGTTAACTGTGTGTTCATTCCACTATAGACTCACAGTTGCACTCTTCTCACTGCAGACATATTTTCTGTGTCCACGGATATAGACCAATATCGACTAGTTAGTCCTTCACGAGTGTCCGTAACACCAGCTGGGTCAAATTACCGTTTTACCCCTGGGTTACTTCTATTTCCTTAAGTACCAATTCTCCTCTAATGAACAACCTGTTTGTGGTCCAACCATCAAACAGAAAACCCTCTCGTGCCATTGAGAGGGTAGGGCCCTTTGTTCAAGACTCGGAGTAACCATTTAAGGGAACACTCATCTGCTTCCCTAAAGTCGGGAAGGAGTGAATTCCATCTTGTACAATTATGTTCCCAGCTCCCCATTCGGTCTTGTCCCCAAAGTTGTAGGCTTATTGAGTCGGCGTATTTGCCACTCTCACCCATACAAATCAAAGGACAATCTCTCATGAGCAGGAGTCCATAATCAACTCAGGATTAAGACTAAGTTGTCTAGGTCGTCCTAGTGAAATAGAAAACCAACTAGTTAACGGTGTTATAACCGGTGGTTACTATTTCGCGGTCCGGTCTTATGCAAACTCATTGCATAGGATACCCCCACTCGCATGTCTCCTACACGAACGCGTTGGATCGCAGGGTTTGTATCAAATACAAAGTGAGCCGTATCCATAGTGTCACCAGGATAAGGCACCCAGTCTTATCCCTATACTATAGACCCTTTAGGCTGTTCCTTGAACAATGATCCCATATGTCGCTACATATAGTTCAAGACTCATATTACAGCCTTGGATGTCTAGTTTATTGGATTAGGGTTATTATTAGGCAAAGACAAATATAAAATAACTAATAACAATTAATGGAAAAATATATCAATATTATTTCATTAATATCCGGTCAACATTCACTATCTACGAGTTTTAGGGCATAAAACCCAACATATAGTATGGGGATAAGGCTGGGTACCTTATCCTGGTGACACTATGTGATACGACCCACCTTGTATCCGATACAGATACAATGATCCAAAGCATCCATGTAGGAGACATGCGGGTGGGGGTATCCTATGCAATGAGTTTGCATAAGATCAGACCGCGAAATAGTAACCACTAGATGTAACGTCGTTGACTAGTTTAGGTTTCTATTTCAATAGGATGACCTAGGTAACTCAATCTCAATCTTGAGTCTATTATGAACTCCTTTCAGGGGGGATTGTTCTTAGATTTGTATGGGTGAGAGTGACCAGTTCGCCGACTCAGTAATCCTACCATTTCAGGGGCAAGACTGAATGGGGGCTGGGAACATAATAGTACAAGATTGAATTCACTCCTTCCTCTATTATGGTAAGTAGATGTGTGTTCCCTTAAGGGCTGATTCCGGGGCTGAACTCCTGTTTAGTGGTTGAACCCTAAACAACTTGTTCATTAGAGGGATCAGTGGTACTTAAAGAACCATAGGTAACCCAGGGGTAAAACGGTAATTTGACCCAACTGGTGTTACGAACACACGTGAAGGATTGACTTACTGCATTGGTCGATATCTGTGGACACAGAAATATTCTACAGTGAGAAGAGTGCAGTTGTGGGTCTTTAGTGGAGTGACCCACAGTTAACGAATGTTGACTAACTTGGTTAATGAGTTTAGCCAATTAGTCTCGTATCGTTGGAGCTTCTGGTCTGTAGGTTCATTAGGTCCCACTGGTAGCTCGTAAAGAGACTTGAGGCAATTAAGTATAAATTGTAAATTGAAAGTGTTCAATTTATTTAGGGGAATCATATAATGTATATTGATACATTATAATATAAAGTTTATGAAACTTTATAATATGATTTTGAATTAATTTCAAAATTAATTCTTGAGTGAAAATATTTGAAAGAGTTCAAATAATTAATGTGGATTGGATTCATATTAATTTAAATAATTTAATAAAATCCCTAAGATTAAATATGTGATGTTTGATTGGGTAATTAATTAATTATGGAATTAATTAATTATTTATTAAAATTAGATATGAATGAGATAATAGATTTGATTTTATTCATGACATTTTCCTATTATGAAAAGGTCTTGGCCTTTTTCCTATAAATAGGACCCCTGGGGTGGGGTAAAAGGCATCCATTCATTCTCCTACTCTCAGAAAATTCCCCTAAAGGCTCGCTCTAGACTCCCACCAGTCTCCTACCTCTAGAAGTCTTAGAGTCATACCGGTGTAGCCATAGTAGTGGTGTTCGCAGTAGTTCGTGATTATTTCACAAGCAGTTGGTGAATTTAATTTGAGTCGTCAACAAGAGTAAGTAATCTGTTACTATATAAATTAGATTTAGATCTAATATTTTTGTATGCTTTGCTTTAATATACATTTAGAATAGCTCTAAGATTATTGTCGATGTATTGGTATTTTACATTAAACAAAATTAATTACGAATCGGTCCCAACCACGCTTCCGCTTTACGGAATTACGGAATTCCAATCCTTCAGGAACAACCTCTCTACTATCCCTAAATCGGGTAGGAGTGAATTCTGTCTTGCAGGACTATGTCCCTAGCTATCTGTCCGTTCCTATCCCTGAAATGGGGGGTTTATTGAGTCGGCGATGATGAGCCCTCTCACCCATGCAGATCTATGGATAAGCCCGAATAAACAAGAGTTCATAGTTAGCTTAGGATTAAGATCAAGTTACCTAGGTCATCGCATTGAAATAGTCAGTCTTGTCAGTAAACGGCGATATAAAGCAAGAGTGATTTTTCTTGGTCCTGGTCTTATGCAAACTTATTTCCATAGGACGCCCCCACTCGCATGTCTCTACATGAACGATTCAGGATCACATCGTTTGTACTAAAACAAAGTGGGTCGCGTCACATAGTTTGCCTAGGATTACGGTACCCAGCCTTATCCCTATACAATAGACTGTTTAGGCTATTACTTGAACTTGATCCACTTTTATGTCACTATATATAGTTCAAGTATTTATATCATAGCCAAGGATACTAGTTTATTGGATTTGGGTTATTTAACGTGCAATTCACTTATTAATAACTTAAGTGAACAAAAACTCAATAACGACTGTATCGAAACAAGTTTGTAACTATTTATTTCATTCACTATCTACGAGTTTTAGGGCACCAACCCCAACACAAATCGAGCGCAACCCAAATGTCTTAGAGATGACGTCACCAAATGAGAAACCTATTTAAGGCGATAGCAAGTTGACTTAAGTCACTTTTATTCAAATACCCAACGACTCTCGCTCGAACCAAAGCTCCACGCCAAATTCCAATCGCCTGTTCCGACCATCATATTTGCCAGAAATCGGATATATTCCGACCAGAGAGCGCCGGCGATTGCTTCTCCTTCATACTCATTCAATACAGAAAAGGATGAAGCCTTCATCTACTTCTCAGCCAAAGAAACTAGAGCCTTCAAATAAATCATCCAAGGTTTCTTTTGCTAAGAAGTCAGAAGCGGGTTCATACTCTTCTCCATCTCCTCGATGAATGGGCACACGTTTGACCTCTATACGGTTGAACAAGCAAGGTAATCCCCCACAACAATCTCCTCATGCAGGAATGCAACAGCGAAAGTGGGAGGAAGACATGAGAAAGGTAGCAGAGGTAAGCCGGAAGGCTACTGAGGAAGTTGTTCTCGACTCAGAGGAAGAAAAAGAAGAAATTACGCTAATTCGAAGATCCAAATCCATGAGATTTGAAGAAAAGGATGAGGAAATAGCCGAGCCCAGTTCGCCAATTGCGATCACAGACGAAGAAGAGCAACAAAGAGATTTTCCTACAGGTCAACAAAATTATGTGGTCGCAACTAACGAAGAGATTTCGACTGCCAAGGCACAAGTTAAAGAAGATGCACCCGCATCTGGGCCACATGTGTAGGGACAAGCCACCACTCTTTCTCCGAGGAAGCCACGTATTAAGATGATGGTGAAGCATAAGCACCAATCGAGACTGGAAAGAGAAATGGTTAGTCCTTCAGAGAAGAAGGAGTGGGAGGCCTTAATTGCAAGAGCAGTACAAGAAGCAAAGGCCATGGCTAAAGAATAAGAGGACAAGATGGCGGAAGAAAGAACGAGGAAGCTGAAAGAAGAAGAAGTAAAGGTTGCACTCAATTTCTTAGCTGAACATTTACAAGACTCAGAGTATGCAACTAAAACAAAACAAGAAAAAAAAAAGATTGCACTCGCATCTGAGGGCCAATCTAAGGAACAGTTAGGGGAGTTTGCGATCGCATCCACAACGCAAACAGAGCAGGAAGCACCAACTCCTGAAGTGCGACCGTAAGAGCAAACCCCACCACCACAACAAGAGAATCAGGCCGTGTTCGAGGACCTGTTCGAAAACAAGAACTATAAAATGCCCGAGGACCTGTTCGAGCACAAGGAAGATAAGGAGCAGCAAGCTCCAAAAGATGAAGATGAGGTCGTGGAAATTACCAAAGACAAAATGTCGAAGAAGGGTAGAGAGAAAGACTGATGGATCAATAGTCCCTTCAAAGGTTGCTCGTAAGTCGACATAACCATGATTAGTAAGTCGACCCTTCAAAGGTTGCTCGTAACGACAGAGGGATCAATAGTCCGTTTTACCCCTGAAGTTACTTCTAGTTCCTTAAGTCCCACCGATCCTGTAATTGTTGGGTTTTATGCCCTAAAACTCGTAGATAGTGAATGTAAACAAATTGTATACTTGTCTTAATAAAGTGTTATTAAGTTTCTGCAATAAAATGTTTATTGTTGAATATTGCACAATTTGACCCAAATCCAATAAACTAAGATCGAAGGTTGTTTGTATGTAAATTGAACTAGTATGTGGGGACATACGGGGATCGATGTTTAAGTAACAACCTAAAAGGTCTATAGTACAAGGATAAGACTAGGTACCTTATCCTAGTAACACTATGTGATACGTCCCGTTTTGTATTTGATACAGACGTATTGATCCAAAGCATCCATGTAGTAGACATGCGAGTGGGGGTATCCTATGCAATGAGTTTGCATAAGACCGGACCGCGAAATAGTAACCGCTAGCTGTAACACAGTTAACTAGTTAGGTTTTCATTTCACTAGGATGACCTAGGCAACTTAGTCTGAATCCTGAGTGGATTATGGACTCCTGATCACAAGAGATTGTCCTTTGATTTGTATGGGTGAGAGTGGCTAGTACGCCGACTTAATAAGCCTACCATTTTGGGGACAAGACCGAGTGGGGAGCTGGGAACATAATCACACAAGATGGAATTCACTCCTTCCCGACTTTGGAGGAAGTAGATAAGTGTTCCCTTAAGTGGTGCCTCCGGGTCTTGAACAAAGGGCCCTACCCCTCTCACTGGCCCGAGAGGGCTTTCTGTTTGATGGTTGGACCACAAACAGGTTGCTCATTAGAGGAGCCCTGGTACTTAAGGAGGTAGAGGTAACTCATGGGTAAAACGGTAATTTGACCCAGCTGGAGTTACGAACACTCGTGAAGGACTAACTTGCCATTATTGGTCGATATTCGTGGACACAGAAATATTCTGCAGTGAGAAGAGTGCAGCTGTGGGTGTTTAGTGGAGTGACCCACAGTTAACGAATGTTGACTAAATTGGTTAATGAGTTTAGCCAATTAGTCTCGTATCGTTGGAGCTTATGATCTGTTGGTCCATTAGGTCCCACTGGTAGCTCGTAAAGAGACTTGAAGCAATTAAGTATAAATTGTAAATTGAAAGTGTTCAATTTACTTGGGGAAACGTATAATGTATGTTGATACATTATAATATAAAGTTTATGAAACTTTATAATATAATTTTTGAATTAAATTAAAAAAAATTAATTCATGAGAGAAAATATTTGAAAATTTTCAAATAAATTTAATATGAATTGGATTCATATTAATTTTAATTTTAATAAAATCCCTAAGATTAAATATGTGATATTTAATTGGGTTATTAATTAATTATGGAATTAATTAATTATTTATTAAAATTAGATATGGTTCAGATAATATATTTGAACTTATTCATAGACCTTTTCCTATTAGGAAAAGATCTTGACTTTTACCTATATATAGGACCCCTGGGGTAAGGTGAAAGGCATCCCATTTATTCTCCTTCTCTTAGAAATCTCTCCTAAAAGACTCCCACCAGTCTCCTGCTTCAAGAAGTCTTAGAGATATACCGATGTAACCAATTGGTGGTGTTCACACAAGAAGGCTGCTGCGTTTTCAATCTTACTAGCAAGAAAAGGCGAATCGATCAAGACTTTCTACAAAAGTAAGTTTTCTTTGAAATCCTTGATCACTAGGATCATCTAGATTAGATCTAGTTAATTATTTAGCATGTTTATAGTCGCTGTACAACCCCTTAAATATAGATTTATTGTTGTGATATTTTACAAATTGTATTGGTATTTCAATTAAAAATCAAAGACTATTAGTAGGTCCGGTAATTCCTTCTGCTGCGCAGGGCTTTTATCCCTTCAGTAATGAATAGTTGGTCTGTGGTCCAACCACCAACCTAATCCCTCTCGGGCCAATGAGAGGGCGGGATCCCTTTTGTTCAAGCCCTGGAGTCAATACTTAAGAGAACAACCTATCTACTATCCCTAATTCGGGTAGGAGTGAATTCCGTCTTGTAGGATTATGTCTCCAGCTATCTACCCGGTCTTATCCCCAAATTGGTAGGCTTATTGAGTTGGCGATGATTAGCCACTCTCACCCATGCAAATTAAAGGATAATCCCAAATAAACAGGAGTTCATAGTTAGCTCAAGATTAAGATCGAGTTACCTAGATCATCGCACTAAATAAGTCAGTTTCAACAGTAAACGACGTTATAAAGGAAAGTGACTTATTTCTCGGTCCTAGTCTTATGCAAAATCATTGCATAGGATGTTCCCACTCACATGTCTCTACATGAACGACTCAGGATCACATCGTTTGCACTAACTACAAAGTGGGTCGCGTCACATAGTGTCCCCAAGATAAGGTATCCAGCCTTATCCCTATACTATAAACAGTTTTGGCTATTACTCGAGCTTGATTTATTTTTATGTCTCTACATAAAGCTCAAGTTTACATATTTTATAGCCATGGATCTTTAGTTTATTGGATTTGGGTTATTTAATGTGCGATTCACTTTTTAATAACTCAAGTGAACAAAACCTCGATAACGACTTTATCGAACAAGTATATTACTACGAGTTTTAGGGCACCAAGCCCAACAACTGTAACATTGTTACTCCTTGTAACTAATTATTTATTATTATTATTATTATTATTATTATTATTATTATTATTATTATTATTATTATTATTATTATTATTATTATTATTATTATTATTATTATTATTATTATTATTATTATTATTATTTGAATAGTCGATCAATTTTGTTGGTTCAAATCGACCGGTCGAAGTTAGTTCGACTGGTTTGGGTTTATTAGCTCAGTTTTTCGAGTTGGTTTACTCACCCCTGTTGGGAATGACTTAGGCTTTTGGCCGTTTGAAGGTTTGTCCCACATGGATAAATTTAGAGTTGGGAAGAGTGTTTTTATACAATCACTCTTCCTTGTTCTTGTAAATGTGATTAAGGATGATACTAAGACTTCTTCCCATACGTGTGTCGCTGCCTCCAATCCGTCCGACGGGTGGGTTCTTTTGCTACCGATAAATTGTACATGAGTTTTCTCTCATTTTTTTTTCTCATTATGTTTGTGAGTTTTGTTGCCTTTTCATTAGCTACTTAGACAAACATGCAACTATGAGATGATAGAAAAACAATTTTCGAATTTTTTTCTTTTCATTTTAGATAACTTTTTCTTGTTTATTGAGAACTTTGTATTTATTTATTTATTTGTTTCCTTCTATCTAGGATTACGAAAGCAAAATAATTTTGGATGTTTTTTTTCTTCAAATGTTTGTTGTTTTTTTTTTCTAAGAATTTTGTGGGGGTTTTTTTTTCTTTTTTTGTTTTTGTTTTTTCTCCCTAGTAATTAGAAGAACATGCAAATGTATAAGAAACAAGAGCAAAACCATTTTGTGTCTTTTTTTTCTCATGTTTGCTATATTTTTCTAGTTGCTAAAAACTTTGTAAGTTTTTTTTAGAAAGAATACTAATCATAACGAGAGGAATCAGTCTAGAGTATTTGACTTCTTCCAATAAATAGTTATTTCAACAAATTTCTTATAAGAAACCGACTTAGGTGCAACGTGGATCTAGAAAAAAGAGGAAATTGTCAATCACATGCTCTAATGGCAATTTAAATGAAAAGTTAACCAAATGTCTACATTGCAACACTTATGCACGTTTGGGGTTAAAATTGATACAATTTGTTAAGTTTGAGGTTGTTCAATTTGATGAAATTGAAAGTTTAGGGTTAAAGTTGATACAACCTGCTAAGTTTAGGATCAAAATTGATTTTTTTTCCTAAATTGAAGTCATCTCATCTTAAAAAAAAAAAAAAAAAAAAAAAAAAAAAAAAAAAAAAAAAGTAATTAAAAAGATTATATAATCAATTTTTGTTAGCTACTTTGATGGAAAACTAGCCGCAAGAAATAAAAAAAAAAAAATTTATCCCAAACTTCAAGAGTTAAAATGTCGAGCTTGAAAACTTAGAGACTCAAATGCTTTTTAAGTCAAACATTAGGGATTGTTCTTTTTTTAAAAAAATAAATAAATAAAGAAAAGATAAAGTGGTTCTTCTTTCTTCTTTTCGTTATTTATTATTATTATTATTATTTTATTTTTTTGAGTTTGGGAGTGATGGATTCGAACCTAACTCTGACCTCTTGATCGAAGATACATATCAATTATCATTGAATTATACTCACTTTGACTCGTTGACAAGTGGATTGAATATAAATTGCATTAAGATTATATTACATTTCTTTGGCAAATGAAATATATCCCATTTTTATTATTAGTTTGAAAACAATCATGCCTGTAGGAAATAGTTTTTAAAAGGTTTAAGTTACTTGAAATTTCAATAGTATTTCATTTTAATATGAAACCTTCAAAATAACTTATTCTATTTTTTAGTCAATGAACCTTTAAAAAGTATAACTCTTTTAGTTGTTTCAAAATATTTATTTTAATTTCTTAAATAAGTTATTCTATTTTAATCAATAAACTTTTAAAACGGAAACTATGTTAGTTCATAATGTTATTTGACCTTTTCTTTTCTTTTTTTTTTTTGTTGAGTACATCAACATTTGGGGTGGGGAGATTCGAACATCTGACCTCTTGGTCGAGGGTACATGTCAATTACCACTGAGCTAAGCTCGCTTTGGTTGCATTTTTTATTGGTTGCAGCAAGTAATTAGTGAGCATATGTTAGGCGGTAAAGTAATAGAAAGTCAAAATAATTATTTTTTAAAAAGATTAATGATATAAAAATTTAAAATAGGCCTGTTCACACGAGATTTTCGAAGAGAAATTTGATTCGTGAAAACGACTTCTTGTATGTATTGATTTCTATGTAAGTAATTGTGGAATACAATCTCTAGTTACAATCCTTTGATGTTTTCTCTCAAGGTAGCTTTGATCTACAAAGTCTTCAAGAAACTTTAATCTTCGGAGTCTTGAAGGTTTGTTCGCCTTTGAAGGATTCTCCTGGGTGATTGAAGTAGACTTCAGGCTTCGAGTCTTCAGTCTTTAGATGATTTCACCTCAGTCTTCAAATTTGCAGGAAAATCTAGGTTTCGGTCTTCAAAGTCTTGTGGGAGGATTGAAGCTTCAATCTTCAGGATCTTGCAAAGAGCTTCAATCTTCTAAATCTTCAGAGTCTTGCAGAGGGCTTCGATCTTTTGAATCTTCGAGAGGGTTCAGTCTTCAAAGTCTTGGAGGAAGCTTCAAGCTTTTGAATCTTGCAGAAGCTTCGATCTTCAGAGTCTTACAGCAGGATCTGGACTTCAATCTTCAAGATTCTTGCAGGAGGAATGGAGCTTCAATATTCGAATCTTGTAAGAGGATCAGAGCTTCAGTCTTCAAGTCTTGCAGGAGGATCAGAACTTCAGTCTTCAGAGCCCTCGGAGAGCTTCAATCTTTCTCCTCTTCCTTTCTTTCTGTTGCCTCCTTTCAAATGAGCTAAGACCTCTATTTATAGAGTTTCCAAAGGCCTTCATGGGCTTGGGCTTAAATTGGGCTTGGGCCCATCCATGGGCTTGGATGAATTTTGGGCTTCAGGCCCAATTATCTTAATAATCTTGGGTTTAAATTGAACCCAATTCAACCTAACTTTATGAACTTAATCATACTTTAATTTAATTTCATGAACTTTAGGCTAAATTGAATTTTTAGGCTAAATGATCATTCGATCTTGAGTTTAATCATCGTTGGATTCGATCAAGACCATTAACGCAATTAGACGGCCACAAAAAGGACACGTGGCCTTTCTTATTTTGCGATAATTAATTTTGAGATATGTATTAATTTGTGACGCCCCAAAATTAAATACTCACGTGGCAATTTCTAATTGGTTGGAAAATTTCTATGCCAACAAATGCCCCCTTTTCGAGATTTATGCACAGATAGGTGTGGGTGAATCTCGAAAAAGATGACTTGGCACAAAGGTATAAGAATTTTTTTCATAATTTTGACCACCCCAATTTTTATTTGAACTAGGAGTGGGATTTGAGGCTATTTTCAGGTTTTGAACTTAGAATAAAATTTGAATTCTAGTTCACTCCTGTTTTAAGCCAAATTTTGGATTCTAGGTAAAAATTTGAGATTTACCACGAATTGGTTTCGAAGGAAACTTTGAATTCTACCATTTTTTTTTTTTTAATTTGGAGTAGAATTCGAGGTTATACCCACTTAGCTTGAACTTGGGATTGGTTTCTAATTCAATCATGCGTTGAGTAAAATTTGGATTTGAAGTACAATTCTACCAACTTTTGGTTTGGGTAGAATTTGAATTTGATAAAATTTCAATTTGGGCTAAAATTTTGGATTACCCCCAAATTTTAATTTGAGATGAAATTTCAAACTATGACTTGAGCCTGACATTTGGATTGGTACTTTGATCAAATTTGATTTGGAATAAAATTCGGGTTATGTCCAAATTTTGATTTGATATAAAATTCCAAACTATGAGCTTGAATTTGGAATATAATTTGAATTGGGATTTAAGTCCAACATTGATTTGGGATAAAAAAATTTCTACTCAATTTTAGCTTGGTAGAATTTGAGTTTGGACTTTGGTCAAATTTGATTTGGGACAAAATTTGGATTATGCCCAATTTTGAGGTAAAAATTCTACTCAATTTTAGCTTGGTAGAATTTGAGTTTGGGGCAAAATTTGGATTATGCCCAAATTTTGATTTGCTATAAAATTCCAAATTATGAGCTTGAATTTGAAATTTAATTTGAACGAGGATTTAAGTCCCACATCGATTTTGGGATAAAATTTTGGATTATCCCCAAATTTTTATTTGGAGGGAACTTAAATTCAACCAAGATTTTGATTTTGAATTTCTATATCCAAATCTTGATTTGAATTCGAGTGAATTTTGAACTTGAATTTTAGTCCAATCTTGATCGGGCTTTGGAATGTACCCAAAATTGGATTTGAGACACAATTGAAATTTTATTAAAAACTTCGAATAAAATTTGATTCAACCTAAATTTGGAATTGGACTTGAACACCGTTCCAACTTTAATTTGGAATGATGCTTCTTGAATAATCTATCAGTCTTGAGAATTTAATTTTATCTCTAGTTGATTTGGTGTACAATTTTGGATTTCAAAATCAAATGGAGTGAATCACCAAAATTTAAGCAATTAATAGATTGCTGGACTAAAATTCCAAACGGGTCCTAGCCGTTAGAAGTTTTCTCTCTCGAGGGAGGACAGAAAACAGCTATGAACGAAAGGGGCAACTGCAAGGTTTGCCGATCGGAGGACGAAGACGTTCAAGGGGGCAACCACATGGTTTGCGAACAGGAAATTAGAAGTAAAGAAGCTGGGTCAGAGGCAAAGAGCTCAAATGGGCGAAAGGGATGAAAGGAACGAAGCAAGTAAAGGGAATGGAAAAAACAAGCAACAGACGCATGACAAGGATGAAGATGAAGTGTTTCGTCAGCTGGAAAGACTAAAACTCGATGAAGGAAAAAGAGTAGTGGAAGTTGAGGATGATGACATAGAAGAGCTTGACAGAGAGTACCAGAACTCAATTGCTTGTAAAATCCTCACGTCAAAGTTCATAAACCCAGAAGTATTCTCATACATAATGTCGCGAATATGGGGAATAGAGGGAGCAGTGAAAATAGAAAAAGCAGGAACCAATGTATACCTATGCAAATTCAGAAGATTAAATGATAAAATGAGAATTACAAGAGGAGGGCCATGGACCTACGACGATGCAATCCTAATTTTTGAAGAGCTGAAAGGGAGTTGTAGTGTAGAGCTTTTGGAATTTACATCTGTTTCCTTTTGGATACATTTCTATAAGCTTCCACATGTGTGTTTTGTTCTCCTCTTCTCTGAAACACTCATAAACAAGTTAGAAAGCTCATATGCTTAATCATGATTTTATTATTATTTTTTTTTTAATCTCTCATTTTAAAAAGAATTAAGGAAATGTTTTGATCAATTCAACTTCCAGGTAAGTCCCCAGGTAGAGGTGTTCCCTACGGTCAGCTTAAATACCTCAGCCTAGGCAAGACTTGCCTTAGGCAAAGTTCCCTCTTGATCAAAAATCATTTATTCAAAACAAACTTACACTTTTTACTATTTTTCTGCTTGTACACTAAATAGGGCACAAAATAACATGGACTTTTCAAGACTCCCAAGTAAATCCCCAGGAAAAGGTGTTCCCAATGGTCATCTTAAATACTTTTTCCTTGACAGGATTTTCTTAGACAGAGTCTTTACTCTTTTCTAGAGGTCTTGTCTAGATTATTATTTTATTCCATAATAGATCCAAATAATATACAAAATGAATTCTTTCAAGGTGTAGAAGTCATACCAAATCAATCACGGAGACTTGGGCTTCCTCATCCTCGAAGCCTCTCCCCCAATAAGGTTTTATCCTTTGTCAGTTCATGGGTTGACTGATTTCTTCAACTTCAATCTTTTTTCCACCTTTTTTCTTCTGATTCTTCATCTCCAAGTATATCCTCCAAAGTTTATCTTTTCACTATTTCCTGCAGAGTAGATTGAGAGAGTTCATCAATTTCATTGATCATCGAACATTCCTCAAAATCTCCAGGGTACTTCATAGCATTCATCACGTTAAACGTGATTTGCTGATCGTTGACCCTCATGGTCAATTCTCCTTTCTGCACATCTATTAAAGTTCTGCCAGTGGCTAGGAACGGTCGTCCTAAGATGATTGGAACGTCTTTGTCAGCTTCGCAATCTAAGATGATAAAATCTGCAGGAAAAACAAACTTATCAACTTTAACCAATACGTCCTCAATCTTCCCAATGGGATGCGTAAGTGATCGATCTGCCAACTGTAAGGTCACAGTTGTTGGTCGTGCTTCACCTATCCCTAATTGTTTAAAAATCGAATATGACATTAAGTTGATGCTTGCTCCTAAGTCGCACAGAGCTCTGCCTACATCCCTGCCTCCGATAGAGCATGGAATTGTAAACCTTCCTGGATCTTTAAGCTTGGGAGGAATCTCGTTCTTCACCAGTGCACTGGAACATTCCGTGAGTGCAATCGTTTCGTATTCCCCCAACCTTCTCTTTTTTGATAGGATATCTTTTAGAAACTTCACATATGTAGGCATTTGTTCAAGTGCCTCCACTAATGGTATGTTGATGTGCAACTGCTTCAATACATCTAAAAACTTCTTGAACTATACATCTTGTGAGGCATGTTTGAATCTCTGCGGGTACGGAGGAGGTGGTCTGTAATCTGGGTCTATTACAAATTTCTGAGGTTTTGCGGTCGCATTTCCTTGCTTTTTCTCCAACTTTGATTTTTCTTCTTTTTCCACCAAGGCTTCAGGCTCCTTGATCCTTTCTACTTTTTCTTCGTTATTCTGTAAAACATCTGTGGTAATGTCTGACTTCTTTTCACAAATCTTTTCTCGAGCTTCAATTGGGATCTCTGCTTCTTGACGTCCTGGATACTTTGGTCCATCGTATTCTAATCCACTTCTTAAGGTCACTGCCTTGCATTGTTCCTTTCCTTCCCTGTGTGGGGTCTCGATTTTGCTAGGCAATGTCCCTTGAGTTCTATTCTTCATCTCCTGAGCAATTTGTCCAAGCTGAACTTCCAAATTCCTTACTACAACATCGTTTCTTGCCATATACTCCTTCATAAGAGTCTCTAGATTTGACTCTTGGCTCTGCACTGGAACTTGTTGGAAGTTTTTCTGCAGCTGTTGTTGTGTAGGTTGCTTCCCAAACTGATGAGTGTTGGAATTACTCGACCCGGGTTGTCCTCCCCAAGAAAAATTTGGATGTTGTCTCCATCTTGGGTTGTATGTGGCCGAATAAGGATTCCATCTATTTTGGTTCTGATTTCCTTGTGGACCTACATAAAAAACAGATGCTAGATTTAGTGGACAATTATCAGCGATGTGTTCCTCACCACATATCTCACAGCAGAGAGAAGAAACAGCATTGGTAGGGGCTATGTTGGCTTGATTGTTCATGGACATGCCCATCATCATGCTATGGATGGCCTTGATCTGGGCTTGCATCGTAGAGTTAGCCTCTATCTCCACTGCTTTCACTAGATTTTTCAAAATGGTTGTTGGTTCATTTTCTCCCCAATGTCGATTGTTGGTGGCTATGGTATCTAGAATAGCATGCGCCTCATTAGCAGACTTCTTCAAAAAAGATCCGTTTGCAGATGCGTTTACTAGTGCCTTTGAAGCTTGATCTAACCCACTATAAAAATGCTCCAAAATAATGCAAGCAGGCAATCCATGGTGTGGACACTTTCGAACCAGCCCTTGGAATCTTTCCCAAGCTGCATCCAAAGGTTCATTGTAAGACTGTCTGAAAGCAATGATTTCTGCTCTGTACTTGGCATTTTTATTGGAGGGAAAAAACTTCTCCAAGAATTTCTCCACCAAATCATTCCAAGAGGTGATGGAGTTTGGAGGAAACGAATCCAGCCAAGCTTCAGCATCTCCCTGCAAAGAAAACGAAAAAAGTTTTAAC
Source organism: Luffa aegyptiaca (assembly GCA_017139565.1). Lineage (NCBI taxonomy): Eukaryota > Viridiplantae > Streptophyta > Magnoliopsida > Cucurbitales > Cucurbitaceae > Luffa > Luffa aegyptiaca. The sequence continues at coordinate 27,010,252 of CM029403.1, read as the reverse complement.
TTTAAAGTATCTTCTGGCACTCCTGTTACTTTAAAAGAATTGCAAACTCTCAAGAATAGCTTAATATGCTTGTGTGGATCTTCGTTTGGAAGTCCAAAGAATTGGCCCATCGTATTTAACATCTAGAACATCACTAGTTTAAGTTCAAATTGTGGAGCATCAATCGGTAGCTCCAAGATTCCTGGATTCAATGTCTGGAAAACTGGTAAAGCGTAGTCCCTTATTGCTCGATTTCGATCTTCAGCAATATAGATCGGGTTTTCTTGTTGTGGCACCGGTGGAACTGGAGGAACAGAAGGAATTCTCCCGCCATTCTGCTCCCTTCCACGATCTTGTGGATCAACATGAGGCTCGGCTCCAGGAGGTTCCATTGGAAACTCTTGAATGTAAGATTCTTCCTCTAGAGATTCCCGTGCGTTCAACTCTTGTTGCTCCTTTTTCTTTCGTCTCTGTTCCTTCCTTCGACGACAAAGGTTCTTTCTATCTCTGGATCAATGTCAAGGAGTGGATGCCCCTTGTTCATGCACTAACTCCAACCTGCAAAAGAAAAACAAATGCAAACCGAAGTCAAATTCCCTTTGAGACAGAAATGCGGTCTTAATCTTATCGCAATTTCAAAAACAAATCTGATTTCACTTTTGGTCCCCGGCAACGGCGCCAAAAACTTGGTGCGTCGTCAGCTGAATAGATGGATGTGAGATAAGATGAATAAATAAGCTAACACTTAGTGCAAGTATACACTGTCGCACGTAGTAATAAAAAACCTTAGAAGTATTCCAAGGGTATCGATCCCACGAGGACTAAACTGGAAATTCAGATTTGATTAAGAAACTGCTCACATGATTGCTTTTGAAAAGGTAACCAAAGAAAATAAGTTGATTGATTGGGTTTTTGAAAAGATAAATAAAACATGCAAATAACTAAAAGAATAACAATAAGAAATAAACGAGGTATTCAACATGGATTCATCCCAAAGGCAATAACCATACTCATGCAATACCTAACTTAAGTGTATTCAATGCATTGGGTTAGATTTAACTCCTATTTGGCCATTGTTTCCAAAAACCGTTAAAAGGCTAAGCGAGTACCGTTATGTACATTTCTGTGGCTCGACTCCGACATAGATAATTCACGAATGCAACCTATAACCCTATAGTCGATATAGGGTGCCTTAGGCAGCTTGTCCTATACCGCCGAACAATCTCTTTCGAGCTTTTTCTCCTATATCACCTTTATGAGAACTGATATCGTTTGTCCCTTTCGAGATCAAACTCACATAGCATGCAAAGTCTAAGTGATCAAATTCAACTCAGCAAGATTAGAGTGATAATCAATAAAGAATGACATGCATTGAACACAACTTAAGCAAATAAAGCACTTTCAAGCCATTAAACCCTAAGGGAATTCGCCACATTGAACCCCTCAACGGGATTTAGCTACACATGATGGGATTAAAAGCAAATGAACACATTTTCATTGAAATAAGAATGTAAATAATATAGAATAATGAAAAGATTCAAGAGCTGGAAATATAGGAGATAACTAAATATTATGGGTTTTTCTATTTACTCATCCTTCTAGAGTTCGCTAAGACACTCCACTCTCTCATTTTTACAAGGTGGGAATGGGTGAAACTCTCTACAAACCACAAGGTTTGATGTCTAACTCAGGTTAGAATTTAGTCATCTAAGAAGGACCTCGGGCATCCCTACTCATTGGTGTCGAGTCAGGATTCTGTCACCACCCTTTTCTTCCAAGTGAGTTCTGCTTGAATTTGACTTCGAATCTCAAGCTTATATAGTGTAGAAAGTGGTTGAGGAGCTGCGAAATAGGTGCTAGAAGGTTGCCCAGTCAGTTTTGGGGTCAAAACAGCCATTTAGGTGCGAAGAAGACTCGTCAACAACGACCCGTGGACGACTCGGAACGGCTTCAGATTTTTCCAGAAATGCGATCACATTTCATTTTTGCTTTCGCATTTCTGGGGAATTCCAGCTTTTCCTCTGTTTTTCTGCACAGCAACAAACTTAGTCAAATTCTCTTAAAATCAAGTTTTTTTAAGCACAAATGAGTACAATTTGACAAAAGTGAATCTCAACACCCTAACTTATCGATTTAAACATATTTTGAGCTCGAGAACAGTAAATTGATCACAACATACAACATTTGGCCAAGAAATGAGCTAAATATAAGGGTAAAATGTTGGGTTTTATGCCCTAAAACTCGTAGATAGTGAATGTAAACAAATTGTATACTTGTTTCAATAAAGTGTTATTGAGTTTCTACAATAAAGTGTTATTGTTAAATATTGCACAATTTGACCCAAATCCAATAAACTAAGATCCAAGGTTGTTTACATGTGACTTGAACTAGTATGTGGGGACATACGGGGATTGGTGTTCAAGTAACAACCTAAAACGTCTATAGTACAAGGATAATGTTGGGTACCTTATCCTGGTAACACTATGTGATACGACCCGCTTTGTATTCGATACAGACGTATTAATCCAAGGCGTCCATGTAGGAGACATGCGAGCGGGGGTATCCTATGCAATGAGTTTGCATAAGACCGGACCACGAAATAGTAAACCACTAGATGTAACACCGTTAACTAGTTAGTTTACTGTTTCAATACGATGACCTAGGTAACTCAGTCTTAATCCTGAGTGTGTCATGAACTCCTTCTCATGAGGGATTGTCCTTTGATTAGCATGGGTGAGAGTGGCCAATACGCCGACTCAATATGCCTTCCTTTTTGGGGACAAGACCGAGTGGGAGGCTGGGGACATGACAACACAAGAAGGAATTCACTCCTTCCCACATCTAGGAGAAGTAGATGAGTGTTCCCTTAAGTGGTGACTCCGGGACTTGAACAAAGGGATCCCGCCCTCTCACTGGCCCGAGAGGGACTTTCTGTTTAATGGTTGGACCATAAACAGGTTGTTCATTATAGGAGCACTGGTACTTAAGGAGACAGATGTAACACAAGGGTAAAACGGAAATTTGACCCAGCTGTGATTACGAACACTCGTGAAGGATTGACTTATCGGCATAGGTCTACATCCATGGACACAGAAATGTTCTACAGTGAGAAGAGTTCAGCTGTGGGTCTTTAGTGGAATGACCCACAGTTAATGAATATTGGTTAACCTGATTAATGAGTTTAATCTATTAACCTCATATCATTGGAGCTTCTGATCTGTAGGTCCATTAGGTCCCCCTACTAGCTCGTAAAGAGTAATTAGGAACAAATATATCTTGAGAGAATTTGAATAGTTCAAATTCATATTGGGAATTAAGTTAATTGTACGAGATACAAATTAATATAATGTATAGTGATGCATTAAAATATAAAGTTTAATTTTAGTTTAAACTTTATTATATTGAGAGATTGATATATTTGAAAGAGTTCAAATATATGTCTAATTAAATATATGGTATTTAATTAGAAGATAAATTAATTAATTATGAATTAATTAATTATTCAATTTAGTTTAAATTAAATGAGATTTAATTAAACTATAGTCTATGAGAGAAATAAATATTTGAAGAAGTTCAAATATTAATATGAATTTGATTCATATTAAATTTGTAGGATATAAGAGAATTTGAAGGAGTTCAAATTTTAATATGAATTTGATTCATATTATAGAATTAATTAATTGAAGGTCTCAAATTAAATATATGATATTTAATTGGGTAATTAATTAATTAACTATTAGAAGGTCTGAAATTAAATATATGATATTTAATTGGTGATTAATTAATTAAAGAATTAATTAATTGGAAATTAATCAATTATGAAAATGATTAATCACTTATGGAAGTAATTAATCATTTATGGAAATTATTTAATCACTTATGGAAGTGATCAATCATTTATGGAAAAGATTAATCAATTATTGAATTGATTGGTCATGGAATTGGTTGGTTATGGAATTGATTAATTATGAAAAATATTAAATCAATTATGGAAATAATTGATTTTAAATGAATATTTTATTCATGGCCTTTCTCCTATAAATAGAACACTAAACCTAGGGTTTAAGTACAACAACATAAGGCCACAAGAATGCACTCTTGCATTCTCTCTAGCCTCCCTCTCATATTCTCTCAACTCAGGAACTTTAGGGAGAATTTTCTCTCTAGAGTTTTTCCCATTCAAGATTAGGTAGTCCCACAACTACATTCCTAATCTCAGAGTTATAGCGGGGAAGATCAAATGGTGGTGTTCTTCGTTGTTGCAGAACAATCAAGAATCATCCGTTGAAGTATTCAGAGTCGTCAACGGAGGTTTGCTTCTCTTTTCTTTATTATAGATTTAGATCTAAATTTTGTATGCTTAGCCTTAAGTTTCTATAGAATTTGTTCTATGTTTTAACCAATGCAATAGTATTTTTGGATAAACAAAATTAACTACGAATCGGTCCCAATTACGCTTCCGCTTTAACGGAATTGGGGAATTCCAAATCCTTTCATAAAATAGGTATATTTTTTACCCTTATCAACTATAGTCTTCCCTTTGTCGTGATTTTTTATGACTTGGGTCTGACTTGATTCGGCAATATGTTGGTTCTCAATCTGACTCTTTAGGTGCTCAATTTGAGAATCTTTTTCTTCAATCGCCTTCATCAAGGTGTTGATGTGCTCCTGCATCTCAGCCATTCTTTCTTCCATAGTTCTTGTCTCAGTCATCATGACAGCCACTATGTCAGAATCAAGTTCAAACAGAGGGTTATACTTAACAAGAAACTTGTCATTGGTATATGCCCCCTGCAAGGTTGTTTCTTCGCTTGCAATGATAGAAGCTTTATCTTCTTGCAACCTCAGTTCATTGAAGCAACAATTTGGTCAAATTAATTAATTTGATCAAAATAATTTAATTTTAATTAATTGATCAAATAGAAATTTGGCTCTATAAATTTATAATTGGCCAATTTTGTCTTCAAATTAAATTTGGGACACATGTCAATTTATAATTGGTCCCAAATTTAATTATTTGTAATTTCGTCATTAATTTTAAATAATGACGTGAACATTTGTGATTGGTCAAAATTCCTCCTTCAACAAGGTCATTCCTTCTTTTAGAGAGCTGACTGGTTTGCGGAAGCAGTATCGATACCTTCCAAAGAGCTGTGAGTATCTCTTTAAAGCCTTTTATCTGATATCCACATCAAAGAATGATCGCAGCTCATCTTCGAAGAATGAGTCCCATGTTCGCATTAACTCTTGGATATCTTTCTGGTTTAGAGGAGTTCAAAAGTATGAAAAAAACCCTCAGCGAAAACCAAAGAAAACCTCCCGCTCAAAATCTACTCGCAATCCAAATGGCACGAGTATCAAATATCGGGATTGGTCAAGCGAAGAGCACAAGTTGTTTCACGAGCTTGGCATAGAAGACGAATGGCAAAAGCATACATATTTGGCTGCCTTCCTATCCTGCTGGTTGTGTCTTTTTGTATTTCCTCGTAGGGGCACCCAACTAATTCGCCCCGGAGTCTTTAGAATTGCTAGCCTTATCGCTGATGGCCATATTTTTAGCCTTGTTGTCCCAACCTTAGCTAACATATACCATGGAGATTGGGTCGGATAACGATGGCTTCTAATCTGATCGGACGCATGGAGGTTTGCTTACCCATGCATTACGTTCATGGTTGGTTAGCCCATTATTTTAATACACACTATCCAGTCCCAGTGGAAGTTCGAGGCCCGAGGATGACGAATTTTTCTGATGAGGGTAGATCAAAATACTTTGAAGGGTACGAGGCTCGTGAACTGATCCATAAGGGTGCCTCCATCCTATGGAATGTGAATATTCAAGGCAGAAACAAACATGAGACTCTTAAAGACAACAATACTTTGTCATTTTCTCAATCCTCTTATTTTGCAAGCCTTCGATCATGTTATTTATCATCCGTGTGCGGGGACCAGGTGATCATTGAGTCATATAGTCCTTGCCGATTTGGCCGACAATTTGGCTTTTTCCAAGACATACCAAACGACTTAGATGATATCCCGCCTGTGGCTGACATGGATAACGTATTACGTCTTTGGAGAATTTGCACCCAAGGTAAAACATCTTCTCAAGTATTTTTACCAGCTCGTACCCTAAACCCTCATACTTAGGTTACTTCACGGTATAAAAGGTGGTGGTTGGCAAAACATGGGGATTATCTTGCGGTGAACATGCATAAGTTAGTGGGTAGTGCCATTCCTTCTCCATCTCGTCCTAAACTACCCAAAAATAATGGGGGTAATCACGGAGGAAAAAAAATTCGCTTGCCCGAGGATGACACTTCTGTCCCTGTACAAAATGTTTCAGAACATGGTGAATCAAGCTGCAGCAGTTCCCACGATCATCATTGGAAGAGACCACCCAAGAAAACAAAGGTGTCTTCCCCAAATGTAGATAATTCTTTTGATGGGATTCCAAGGGCATCTCAATTCCCTAGTCCTCCTCCCATTTTGGTTAGCAACTTCCTCTCTTTTTATTATTATTATTATATATATATTTTTTTTAATAATTTTTTTTTTTTGTAGTCACCTCTGAAAGATCCTCTTGAAGGAGTGGAGGAGCAACGCAGCGAGGAGTCACTAACAAGTCCAAATGTTTTTTACAATACTACAAAGCGTATGAGTGACTCCAAGGCGTTGTCCAACGAGAAAGCCATGAGCTCTAATCCTCCTCCTAAGACTTCTGAAAATCATCAGCAGAATCAAAATAGAGCAATTGATGTGGATCCTAAAGCTTCCCATTATTGTGCTGACACCTTGCTCTCTCACCATCGACGGCAAACAGCCCTAGCTTTGTGGGACATCATACAACGAAAAATTGTACGCACTGCTTTTGACAAGGTAGCTGCCCTTGAACCAGAGATACGCAAAATATTCACTGGTATTTCAGAGATCCATCCAAACAACTTGTCCTTCCCTCAAGACTTTGCGAATGACTATTTAAAAAGTGTAGAGACGTACAACAAATTGCAACTTTCATATTCTACACAATTAACTCCGACGAGTAGGAATCACCGCTTAGAGGAGAAAAATTCTGATTTACAGAAAGCACTGCTTGCCGAAAACCATTTACTTAAGAAGCAGGACAAGTTCGAACAACAACTAGCACGATCATCCGAAGAGATAAAGGAACTAGAGGCCAAACTTGAGACAGCAATAGCCGAGCATGAGAAGCTTTCCAATTCGGTTTGTGAGGGAGAGAAAGCTTTGGAGCAACAGAGACTCGAAGTCACTAAAGTCCGTGAGGAGATGGCCAATATTGAATGTGCCCCTCTCATGACTGATGAGGATGCTAAGTCTTTGGACACAGTTCGTGCCAACTTAGAGGGTCTACGTGAAGAGCTGAGGAACTTCAAGTGGACGACTTGATTTGATTGCCCCCACTGCTTTCTAGATTAGATGTCATGACCCATTTTTTTTATTGATCAATTGATGTTTTGTCAAATACTTTGTTCGTTTATTCACTCATGCTATAAATAAAAGTGTTGAGATTCCATTCATTGCTAGAACTTTTTTTTTATTTATTTACCTTAAGTCTTGTCTTCTGTAAGATTTTTTTCAATGCATTGTATCGAGCATTATGCTTCCCTTGTCTATGCCCTAATAAAAGTTCGAAGCTTTATCTGGAACACAAATTTTTTTTATTGCTTTGACTGAACTTAAGTTTTTTTTTTCTTAAGCTGCCTACGTACCCTTCAAATGGGAAGGGATCAAGTCATAACGTAGTTCAATATACAAATTTGTTTTCTCTTTTTTTTTTGGGGTCGTTCACCTTTTTAACTCATGTGGGCCAGGAGTATCATGCAGTTTAGACTCTTGCGATAAGGAGTGTTTACATTTCATGCATAGAATATTTTTAAGGAACTTTCATCTTCTTCAGACGTTTCAGGATTTGTTTCTTCCTCTATGGTGATGTGGTAGCATACGATTGTGTCTTTTTCATCATCAGGGTTTTTCTCTTTCGGTCTTGTGATGACAACATCATGCCGCTTTATTTTTAACGAACCCTCTGTATTTACAGAAACAAGCAATTTTCTCTTCATTCGTGAGGGGACAGCGCTACGAATTTTCTCATCACCCTTTGTCTTGGTTGAAGTTTTTGTTATGTTAGAAACTGATATAGGGGACCATCCTTTACCTTTTGTGGTTACACTCAACCTTTGAAAAGCTGACAGTCGAGTAGTAGGGGTTGAACGCACATTTTCTTTTTCTTCAGAAGTCATACTTAGCCTTTGGAAGGCTGAAGGTCGTGTGGAGCCAGAAGTTGGATGCTGACTTTCACCCACTACTACAATTGTACTCAGCCTTTGAAAAACCGAGGATCGTGTAACAGACGGTCCAATGCGATCAAATGTAGAAGTTCTATGATCTATGTTTTCTTTAGCTTTTTTGGAATCATCGATTTCTTCCACTGTAATGTGAAGCGTATCTGAAACTTTCACTTTCCCTTTTCTTGTGATTCGAACCGGCTCAGGAGATTTATATCCAAGGCCAACTCTTGAGGTGGGTATAGCATAACCCTTTTTTTTGAAGTTTCTTCTGTGTTGAGGAAAGTTCAGGCCTTTGATCAAAGATCCGTAAACTCTTAAACTCAGTATGTGATGTGAAATAATAACCTGCCTTTGCCAAAAGTTTGTATGCTTTAGGATCAAACCCCTCTTCTGTTCGTCTATCAGGCAGAGTTGCTTCTACTTGTTTGTCTTTAACCTCTTGTTTGGATATCTTTGTAAGAGGTGTAATAAAACTTTCTTTCAAAATTTCAATGTCGCCAACTCTTAAATTATTGGAGCATTCTGCAAATGTCGAATCACCCTTCTTGCATTGAGATAAGGGAACATAGTGCAAGACAGAAGCATTTGTCTTCTTCTCTTCTGAACATAGTATCTTCTCATTTATCGCCACTTCAGCTTTTGTTTGGCCAGGAGATACCTTGCTTTCCTGATTATTAGAAGCACCCGCTTTTTCATTCAGCTTTTTTTTCGTGCTTGTTTGTCGCTCTGATTTGTCACCATTTCTTATCAAATGAACTTCTGACGGCATAACTTCTCCTACACTGTCATTCTTCATATAAAACTTTGCGTCTGCATAATGAGACTCAACCTCTGAGAAGGGGTTGGTATCAGCATCAACCTTCTTGATACCACCTTGATAGAATTTAAAACACTGGTGCAGCGTGGAAGTAACTACTCCATTTTCAAGAATCCAGGGACGACCTAGTAACAACTTGTAGGTTGTCCTAGAGTCTATAACATGAAATAGGGTGTTAACCTTTAAATCTCCAATGATGAGCTCTACGCGAATCATGCCAATCGCGCGTTGCCCGCCTTGGTTAAATCCTTGAATCACCAACTTACTATTTGACAATTCTTGCATTAGAATGCCTAGTTGGTTCATGGTAGACTTGGGCATTATGTTAACGGCAGAACCATCATCAATGAGAATTCGGCTAACTTTTTGCTCTCTGATGTAGCTTGAGACAAACAAAGGCCTATTATGAGGCTTCGACCCAAGTAGTAGATCTTTATCGGTAAAGGCTACGGATGTGCAACATGGAACAACATTACTAGTTTGAGAAGTAGATGGTTTGCAATCCTTCAACACCTCAATAAGAGTATTCTTGGTCTCTTGAGGGAGTGACAGTAAATCATCTATACTAAAGGATGGTAGGTCTTCCAGTTTCGTGATTACTTCTGACGCGGTTGATGTAGCATTATCATCTTCTGTCACATTAACGACGTGACATGTAACAGTTTGATTGATTCCTGAAAGAAAAGTTCTTGGGAAGAATTCTTTTAGAGTTATTGGATGTGGAGGTTGGATATGCTCCTCACTTTCCTCTAAGATAGGCTTGAGCCTTCTCGTATGCTTCTTCCCATTTTTCCTTCGTGGCCTACTTTTTCTTTTGTGTTCTTGAAACAAACGAGATTCCTTCTTAACCCAATTTTGCTTTCGATTCTTCCATCGGGTTACGAGTGTCCAGCCTCCAGCTTTGTCTTCAATTTGCCTAATCTTTTCTTGAAGATCTTCATCATAGAGAGCTCTTTCTGGGAAGTCATTTCCTGGAGCCTCTGGTTGAGACCAAACAATAATAGGTTCGAAGGTACCAAATCGGATTAAGAGTCCTCTCTGATCATAAGGTAAACTTATAGGTGACTGGACGTTAGGATGAGTTACTATGGCAGCGTGATTTGCTTGAGCTACTTCATCAAGATCTAGCTCGAATTTCTTTTCCCAGGCTAACTTCAAGATTAACTCCTTTAACACAAAACATTTCTCAACTGGATGACTGACGACCCGGTGATATTTACAGTAGTTGGGATCATTTACTTTTCCCCTGGGTCGTTTGCATTCAGGGAGTTCGATAAGTTTGTTTTCCAACAGTTGTTCTAACATATATGGGATGTCAGTGTCTGGAAAAGGATAGACTTTTTCTTGTCTTTCTTTCAAAGTCAAGCACCGTTTCTCGCCTTCATTTTGTCGCTTCTCTATTTTATTTTCTCTTCTGTTAGAGGTAAACTTTAGAGGGGTCGTAGTGATGACCATGGATTCTCTTGTAGCACCCTTTAAGGCTTTCCCGGTGCTCTTTACTTCTTTCTTCTCCTTCTTCACATCGGGGACTGGAAAGTCCTTATTCCCTCTAGTAGCAATACTCAGCTCCATGTCATGAGCGCGAGTTGCTAATTCTTCAAAGGTGCGGGGTTTTATGCGCTGCAATATATAAAGAAGTTCCCAGTGCATTCCTTGCATGCACATTTCCACAGCGGATAATTCGGTGAGTCGGTCTTTGCAATCAAGACTCAGAGCTCTCCAACGAATAATGTAATCAATGACAGGCTCACCTTTCCGTTGTTTTGTATTTGTGAGTTATGTCATGCTGACAGTTCGCTTTGTGTTGTAAAAGCGATTTAGGAACTCTCTTTCGAATTGTTCCCAACTGTCGATCATCTCTGGCTCTAAATCAGTATACCAATCAAAGGTATTTCCCTTTAAGGTTCAGACGAATTGTTTAACTAGGAGATCTCCACGAGTCCCAGCATTCTCGCATGTCTCAACAAAGTGAGCAATATGCTGCTTAAGATTCCTCTTTCCATCAAATTGTTGAAATTTTGGAGGTTGAAACCCGGTAGGCATCCTCAAGTTGTCAATTCTCTTAGTGTATGGTTTGGAGTACATAAGAGAATTTTGAGTAGGTCCACCATATTGAGCTCTAATGGAGCTCATAATCATATCTTGGAGTTGCTGAACGGACAGCGAAGCAATTGAAGTGGAATGCTGAGGCTGGTTTTCTTGCATAACAGCCTTCCCTTTGTCATTATTCTTTGCAGCGGGTGTGTGGCTTGATTCAGCAATATCACGACTTTCAATGTGATTTTTTAGAGAGGCAATTTCACAATCTCTCTCTTCAACCTCCTTCATCAGCATGTTGATCTTCCTTTCCAGTTCAGCCATTCTTTCTTCGCCTGTACCTATGTCAGCCATCATTACAGACATCACATCAGGATCTGATGTCTCCTTTGCCTGCTCAGAAGATGAAGTATAATAGTCAAATAAAGGATTTTCTTGGATGACCATTCTGCCTTGATTTGGCTCTGCCATCTGGGTCCATATCATATTTGCAATGACAGAGGCTTGTTCTTCTTCTGACTTTTGAATTTCCTTGGAGCGTCCGCGAGTAATTGGTCCCACGTACGGGTCGCTTGAAGTCTTGGAAGTAGCTTTCTTGGATGCCATCGCTTCTTTAGAACTTCTTTTTTTTTTTTTTTTGTAAATCTTGGATGAGAGAAAGATATGAAAGGTAGAGAGGTCCCACTGGGCGTGCCAAACTGTTCACACGAGATTTTCGAAGAGAAGTTTGATTCGTGAAAACGACTTCTTGTATGTATTGAATTCTATGTAAGTAATTGTGGAATACAATCTCTAGTTACAAATCCTTTGATGCTTTCTCTCAAGGTAGCTTTGATCTACAAAGTCTTCAAGAAACTTTAATCTTCGGAGTCTTGAAGGTTTGTTCGCCTTTGAAGGATTCTCCTGGGTGATTGAAGTAGACTTCAGGCTTCGAGTCTTCAGTCTTTAGATGATTTCACCTCAATCTTCAAATTTGCAGGAAAATCTAGGTTTCGGTCTTCAAAGAATTGTGGGAGGATTGAAGCTTCAATCTTCAGGATCTTGCAGAGTGCTTCAATCTTCTAAATCTTCAGAGTCTTGCAGAGGGCTTCGATCTTCTGAATCTTGCAGAGGCTTCAGTCTTCAGAGTCTTGGAGGAAGCTTCAAGCTTTGGAATCTTGCAGAAGCTTCGATCTTCAGAGTCTTGCAGCAGGATCTGGACTTCAATCTTCAAGATTCTTGCAGGAGGAATGGAGCTTCAATCTTCGAGTCTTGTAAGAGGATCAGAGCTTCAGTCTTCAAGTCTTGCAGGAGGATCAGAACTTCAGTCTTCAGAGCCCTCTGAGAGCTTCAATCTTTCTCCTCTTCCTTTCTTTCTGTTGCCTCCTTTTAAATGAGCTAAGACCTCTATATATAGAGTTTCCAAAAGCCTTCATGGGCTTGGGCTTAAATTGGGCTTGGATGAATTTTGGGCTTCAGGCCCAATTATCTTAATAATCTTGGGTTTATATTGAACCCAATTCAACCTAACTTTATAAACTTAATCATACTTTAATTTAATTTCATGAACTTTAGGCTAAATGATCCTTCGATCTTGAGTTTAATCATCGTTGGATTCGATCAATACCATTAACGCAATTAGACGGCCACAAAAAGGACACGTGGCCTTTCTTATTTTGTGATAATTAATTTTGAGATATGTATTAATTTGTGACACCCTAAAATTAAATACTGACGTGACAATTTCTAATTGGTTGGAAAATTTCTATGCCAACAAGGCCTTTTGAAAATTTTGAAAACAAAATACTTATTTTCTAAAAGTTTAAATAAAATAGACTAAAATTAAAACTAACCAAATAGAATTAATTAGGTTAAAAATTATTTTTGGTTCTTTAACTTTCATTAAAGTAACAATTTAGTCTCTATAGTTTAAAATTTGTAAAATTTAGTCCCTATCATGAAAAAACATTGTTAGAGATCAAATGTATATATCTACAAGGATCAATCTATTAAGAGGTTAGAGGGACACGTGTCCCTCCTCAATTTATCGATTCTTCTTCTTTTTTTCTTTTTTTTTGACACAAATTCTTCTTCTTTTAGTACAGAATTGAAATGCTTATTAACTAATTATTATTATAAATTAATTTTATACATAAGTGTTTGCCTTGTTCATTGGTGGCAGCGCGTTTTTCGTCTCTTTAGGGCATTAGTTCGAAACTTCTAACTATATTTTTTCGTTGAGAAGTTTTTAATGTCAACTGTTTTTCATTTATTTATTTAATATATCTGTTTATGTGATATTTTGTTAAAAAAAAACTTATAACTATATTTAATTTATACATATATAATAATAACTCCTAATCCGTAAATGATTTCTCATTAATAAACTAATATAAAACTACTTTCTAATTAATAAACTAATATCAAACTAATTATTGGTTAAAGCTGGGTAATTTTTTTTTTTTTTTTTTTTTTTGATAACAAGCTGGGTATTTTTTTATTTATTTTTTTAGAAGAACAGCTGGGCAATTAATATTACTTAATTTGAATATTATATATCATAACTATTTTGCATCAATATATTTAAGATTATAGTTGAAAACTGATTTGTGTCCCTCTAACCTAAAATTCTAGATCCGTCACGTAATCTATACACTGATTAGGGACCAAATGTGTTTATGACTACAAACAAACTAAATTGTTACATAATAAAAATTGGGAAAATTGTAATGGGTAGCAAAAAATATTAGGACGTTTGTAAATTTAGCTATGCTTTTTGAGATTTGCAAATATAGCAAAAATTTTAAAATCTGAATTTCGCTTTTTTTTTATTATTCCAGTTTTACCCTTGTTGGTATATCAACTAATATATTATTAGTATGTCTAATATACTTTATATTTATTGATATACGAAATATAAAGTATATCAATTAACTGATATACCAAATTTAAAAAGATATACCTGATATATGGAATATTATTTTTCTTTACTTATATTTGTTATGTTTCATTTTCTCTTTATTGAATTGTGTTGTGTTATTTACGTATTTTAAATGAAATGTTTGTTTTTTATAACATAAAATGTTTGTCTTATATACTTGTTATGAACGTTGATATACCGTTGATATACCTCTTTTGTTATACTACTCAAATAATTAATAACATTGATATACTTGATTGTGAGTGCCTAAATATATCAATGCTAGACTTGTTATTTTTTAAAAAAAGATCATTAATATATATTTTTAATTATCAGTGACATAGTTTATTTTAAGTATATTTTTTATATTAAATATGAAGTGTTGATATACTGTTGATATATAATTCATATTAGGAATATCATTTCACTGATATATAGTATATGTATTTCAATTTAGGTATATCTAATATACTGAATATATAAAATAACGATATACTGTTAATATATTTCATATTAGGAATATCATTATACTAATATATCATAGTAAAGTATATCGACTGTATATCCGATATATTTCATTTTAAGTATATATATCAGTAGTATATCAATAGTATATCTGATATATTTCATTTTAGGTATATCAGTAGTATATCAACAATTTAATTTGATATACCAATGATATACTTCATAATAGTAAAACACGGGAAAATTTTGGAAAGGGTATTTTTGACTTTTTCTATTTGCGTTTTAGGTTGGGCTGAATATTTTTGCCATAATTACAATCCTCAAAAAGTGAAGGCACGCTTACAATTGAAAATTTCCCTGCAGCCACCCCCAAAAATCGAGACTTAATTTTAACAGAAATTTTCATGGTAGGATTAAATTGTTATAAATTTAAGGAACTAAATTGTTACTTTTTATTAAATTTCAAGGGACCTCATGTGTAAATCTAACTAAAAGATGAGATAACATGAGCACATTCACTTATTTTTATTTTTTTATTTTTATTTTTTTATTTTTTTATTTTTTTTGAGAAGAAAGATATCATTTCATTAATTCATAGAAAAAGAAGTATTACATCAGCAATGAGGAAAACCACTCATTGGAACAATTTGTTGAGGAACATTCCCTATCCAAAGCATAGAAGTTCGGTGCTCTAGAGCATGCTTTGCCAAGCGATCCACCCGTTCATTGTGCTCTCTAGACACATGAATGAAAGATAAATCTTGAAAAGATGTAATCATTGCCCGAATTTATTGGATCCAATGATAAACCTCAGATTTAATTCCAATTTCTCCACTTATCATCTTGATTGCATTTGATGAATCCGAATGTACAATTGCCTGAGAAATTTCCATTCGTTGAAGCAACCGAATACCTTCAATAATCGCCTTCACCTCTGCTGCCAAAACCGTGAGTGTTGCGGAATCCAGAACTTCCATCGTAGCTGCTATTTTCCCATAATTATCGATAACAATAGCTCCAAACCCAGCACCAGTCAATGAGGAACGAACAGCAGCTTCCGTAAACAAAGATACCGCCGACGCTTGGGTTCCAAATGACTGCCCATAAGCCACAGCAGATTGATTCTTCTCCTCCCGCAGCCCTTGAACAGCATCATTATTCATCTTTCGTTGATTTTCCAACCAATAATCATGAATCCACTCACACCGTTTATACCAGTCCATGATAGGAATGTTATGATGAAAATTGTTTCTATCATTCCACAAAGACCAAAAGGTAATACAGATTCGTTCAAAAACTTCCATCTGAAGGCATTTGGCAAGGCATATGATGCGATCTGCAAAATTATTGGCAATTAGAATTTGGGCATCTAGTCGTTGAAACATATTATCACATATCCGTTTGGACCTACTACATCCACACAAAGCATGGTCAACGGTCTCCCATTTTGCCTTACAAATTTGGCACATGGGTGAGAGGTCCACTCCTCGCTTCCAGAGACCATACATAGTAGGTAAGCAACCATGGAAAGCTTTCCAGATAAATAATTTTATTTTTTGTGGAATTTTTGCTTTCCATAACATCTTCCACCATATTCTCTGGTCATCAGTACAAGTGGATTCCTGATCAACAGACAAACTTCTAGCAAGTTTATATCCACTCTTAACAGTGTACGTGCCATTTGAACAGAAGTGCCAAATCCATTTATCTTCAGCATTTGTTGTGCTAATCGGAATTGTCTCTATGACATTCACATCTTCCTATATCACCACAGATTTCAATTTACACACATCCCATCCCATTGTAGGAGTGAAGAAATCAGAGACTAAAGTAGTCTCTGGTCGTGAAGTACCAGGGATTGAAACTGGTTTAAAAGTACTTTCCTTTGGAATCCATGGATCTGTGAAAAAATGGGTAGAAAGGCCATTCCCAATTTGTTTCCTTAGCCCTTTTTTCAACAGATCACGTGCCCACACAAAACCCCTCCCAAAAACTGAGCAATTACCTTTGATTGGTGCATGCATAAGGGACATCTGATTTGCATATCTCCCCTGAATGACCTTGGATGCTAACAACGTTGGGTACGAAACAGCCTCCACACTTGTTTTGCCAATAGAGCTTTGTTAAAAAGCTCTAAATCTCGAAAATTTAACCCACCCTTCTCTTTAAGGAGGCAAACTTGGGACCATTTCTTCCAATGAATCTTCCTTTTTGAGTTTGTTGATCCCCACCAAAACCGAGCCATCATAGCATGTAAATCATCACAAAGAGTTTTTGGAAGGCGGAAACAACTCATAATGTATGAAGGATGGACTGGGCGATGCTCTTGATTAAGATTTCTTTACCACCAACTGAAAAAAAAAAAAAAAAGTTTACCTTTCCATCCTTGAAGAGTCTGCCATAATCGTTGCCTTATCTCCCTAAAGTCATCTCTCCGTTTCCTACTAAAAGTTGACGTTAGTCCCAAATATCTACCAAGATTGTCCACTATAGGCATACGCAATAAATCAGCAAGCACCACACGAAATTCAGAATTCACATTAGGGGAGAAAAATAAAGCTGATTTATCCATATTAATCATCTGCCCAGATGCGTTCTCATATTGCGAAAAAATATTACGTAAAGCCCACACATGTTCAATCGATGCATTGCAAAATATAAGGCTATCATCTGCAAAGAAAAGATGTGAAATAGCTGGGCAAAATTTCCCTGGTTTAAACACCGTGATATTTTGCCTCGACATGGCTCCTGAAATGAGAGAGGATAAAACTTCCGAAACAATCAGGAATAAATATGGAGACAAAGGATCGCCCTGACGTAAGCCCCGCTTCGGTATAATCTTACCTGTTGGTACACCATTTAGCAAAATGGAAAAGTTTGGAGTACAAACACAATCCATAATTAGGCTAACCCATTTGACATCAAAACCAAGTTTTGTCAATAAACGCTCCAGAAATGACCATTCAACTCGGTCATAGGCTTTACTCATATCTAACTTCATAGCTGGCCAACCACACCGACCCCTTTTCCTATTCTTAATCGCATGCAGGCATTCATGACCCATAATCACATTATCAAAAATTGAACGCCCAGGAACAAACACCGATTGATTCTCAGAAATAACATCTTGCAAAATCCACTTCATACGATTCACTATGACTATAGAGATTATTTTATAAGACACATTACACAAACTAATTGGTCGAAAATCTGAAAGCAAGCTTGGATGTTTCACTTTTGGAATCAAAGCAATATGGGTATCATTCCAATCCTTAACTGACTTATTTCGATTCAAAATATCCAAGCAATTTAAAGTGGTAATATCACCTACCTCATTCCAGAATTTCTGATAGAAGAGAGCTGGAAAGTCATCTGGGCCTGGTGCTTTAGTTGGATGCATTTGTTTAATAGCTCTCACAACCTCCTCTTTTGTGAAAGGGGCCAATAGTTTGTCATTCATCTCCGGTGTAACCATTGCCTTGATGTCCTGTAAAGCCATATCTATATATTCCACATCGGGGTTAGTGGAGGAAAATAAATTAGAGAAATAGGAATTGAAAGCCTGCTCCATTGAATGTTTGTCTGTAATTAAAACTCCATTGGAATCATAATCGATCGAATCTCGTTTCTTTTCTTTCTCTGAGTAGCTTGCTTATGGAACCATTGAGTATTCCTGTCACCCCATTGAAGCCAACTTTCTCGCAAACGTTGTTTCCAATAAATCTCTTCATCCTCTAAAGCCTTATCTAGAAGAAACTCTACTCGTTTGATTTCATCAAAATCCCATGGGGTCGGCTTGTTGTACAACTCCTGAAGCATGCATTGGTGTATCAGGATATTTTGCCTAATGGAGAAAGAAGTACCTTTACCCCACTTTTGAAGTCGACTTCTACACTGCTGTAGACACTCTTCCAACCGAGGGGGACCGTTTTCGTGATTGATTCCACACACTGTATCCAAAATAACACGTTTACAATCCTCATTTTGAGTCCAGACCTCCTCAAAATGAAACTTACTCTTTTAATTAGTCCTAACTCCTAATCATTAAGTTTGAAATCTCCGTTTCAATGTTTTTTGTTTTAAAAAATTTAATAACTTATAGATTTTTTACCTTAAACTTTCGATAATCAAATTCGACCTTAGACTTAAATAAGTGTTGCAATTTTTACTCCTTATTAAAATTCCATTAATTAACCCACTAATTTTAACCAAAAAACAATGTATTTTTTTTTATAAACTCACTGATTCCAATAAAATCAAGTTTTGCACAAGTTTAAGCTCTATTAATTCACAAATAAATCAATGAATAACTTTATAAAACACTTACAAATTTTCAACCAAAAAAATTAGATCTAAGGTTGTTTTTCTTTGAAATCCTAACAACTTTGTATCGTATATATTTCTTGTAATTCATTGAAAGCATATGAGAGTATACTTTTTTTAAACCATCTTTCAAATGAAAAAAACTTATCAAATGGTCAAAATTATGTCATTTTTCAAGTTTTAGGTTAAGGGATTGTAACACTCATTTAGTTTTTTTTTTTTTTTTTTTTATGAATATGTGGAGAGTGGGAGATTCAAACCATAGACCTCTTGGTCGTTAGTACAATTGAACTATGCTCAATTGGCTAACACTCGCCTAGTCTTTTGACGAAAATGAAAATTTATGATATAAATGGATACAAACTACAAGCTTTAGAGGCAAATTTTGATTATATATAAATCATAACACATGTGAGGGCTACAGTTTCTTCCTTTAATCACGCTTGTAGCCAGCTGGTGACCTATTTTATCGTATTCCCTCTCCGGCGGTAATCGAAACAAACAATAATGATGATGATGATAATAATATATACAATGATAATGATAATAAATTGTTTTAAAAAAATAAATAAAAAAAGGAATAAAATCGTGTTTAGACTTCAAACCTATATAAAACAAAACTCCAAATCCACGTACTTGAATTCTAAAATAAGGAAAATAGAAATTTTCCCGAGAAAAAGGGATACTACATACTGGTCTAGGCTTTATACACAAATATTTTAATAGTGGTGTTGTAGTACGCATTGCTGTTATAAAAAAAAAGGTAAGAAAATGATGTTTAAAGAGCTATATAAAATGTTGTCTAAAAAGTTCCCTCCGTTCACCCATTGCTTCTCAAGAATCCACCAAAGCTTGTCAATGGAAGGCCCTCGTTACGATCTCATAATTCTGGGTGCCACTGGTTTCACAGGCAAGTACGTTGTCCGAGAAGCTTTGAAATTCCTCAACGCTTCTCCTTCTTCTCCAATCAAATCTCTCGCTCTCGCCGCTCGAAGCCCCACAAAACTGACCGAAACCCTCAAATGGGCAGCCCATCCCCACCCCCCGCCGCCGGTTCCGCTTCTAATCGCCGATGTCGCCGACCCCAAATCCCTCCGCCGGCTCTGCACCCAAGCCAAGCTCATTCTCAACTGCGTCGGACCGTTCCGCCGCTACGGCGAGCCCGTGGTTGCGGCGTGCGTGGAGGCAGGGTGCGATTACTTGGACATCTGTGGGGAGCCTGAGTTCATGGAGAGAATGGAGGCTGAGTATCATGAGAGGGCGGTGCAGAGTGGTTCGTTGGTGGTTTCGGGATGTGGGTTCGATTCGGTTCCTGCTGAATTGGGTTTGATCTTCAATTCGAGGCAGTGGGTTGGGAAATCGGCGCCGAGCTGTGTAGAGGCGTATGTGAGCGTGGAGTCCAAGAAAAAAATGGTTAGCAACTTTGCGACTTTTGAATCGGCGGTTTTGGGTGTCGCTAATGTTAGCCAGCTGCGGCGATTGAGGCGTTTGAGGCCGAAACCTCGACCCACGGTGAGAAGTTTTCTTCCCACTTATGTAACTTACAACTTTGGACTCATATTATTTATCATAACTTCGTAGAATAATACTTAAATTCTTGTTAATATTTTTTATAGTTCATGATACAATAAAAATATAGATTGACCTCGTATTAGGGTAGAAATATTGATCTGTTGATGGAGATTTAATGGATTGATTGGGAATGAGTTTATTAAATTATTTGGTTTATAAATCCTATGTTTGGATTAGGTTAAATTATATAAATTGCTCATTGGTATAGTTTCTAGCTTTGAACTTGATAAAGAAAAAAAAGTTTGAAGCATACTCTTAAATTTGGAAAAGTTTTCATTTTACCATTGTATTTTGAAATTATTTAAAAAACTAATCCGAGAAAGTCTTTTTTGGGGGCTAAAGTGCACGTATCTCAAAAATTAGAAAACAAACTCAGTTTCAATTATATAAAAAATTAAAATTGTTGCTAAAAAAATATCTCAAAAATTAGAAAGCATGTGCACAACATTCATTTCCACTAAAAAAAAATATATCATTGGCGTCATTTACAACCAACTATTCACCAAATCAATTCTTCCACCTTAGTTGTCACGTCAATTTACATGAATAATGTTGTGTATGATGTCATGTATGCATTTCTATTTTCATACATCAAACTTTTGTGTAAAATTTCATTCATCATTGTAATGGAGAATCTATCAGAATTTTTTTTTTGAACAATTTCAAACTTTAAGAGTTAAAATGAAACTTTTCAAAATTTAGAGACATAATTGAAACATACCTTAAAGTTCAGGGATACTTTTTATAATTTGATTTTTTTTGGTTAAGTTTAGGGTATTTAGTATGTGTTTTTGAATTTTCCATTTGATAAGTTTGAATTTGTTGATTTTAAACCAAGCTCCGGGTGTGAATTTTGTAGATTCCTGGTTCTTCTCCTCCAAAAGGACCTCTAGTAGAGCACCAAAAGGAGATCGGACTTTGGGCTGTAAAAATACCTTCAGCCGATTCGACTGTAGTTCGAAGAACACTCTCTACTCTAACACAAAATCCCCAAGGTCTTCAAGGTCTAAACGAAACTGCCGAAGAGATGGAGCAGAGGAAGAAGTTTTGGTCGTCAGTGAAGCCAGCTCATTTCGGAGTAAAAATTGGCAGCAAATCGTTGATGGACATTCTAAGATTCATCACCATTGGGATTTTTATAGGGCTGCTTGCTAAAAAATCATTTGGAAGGTGGCTTCTCTTAACCTTCCCTTCCATTTTCAGCCTTGGATTGTTCAAGAAGAAGGGTCCCTCCGAAGATGAAATCAATAGTGCCTCCTTCAAAATGTGGTTCGTCGGTCGTGGTTTCGAGAATAGAAATAATGGAGATCGACTGGATAAGGAAATTGTGACGAGAGTGATGGGGCCTGAGTCTGGGTATCTGACCACCTCTATAATCCTTGTTCAATGTGCATTGGTTGTTCTAAGCAAACGCCAGGTTCTGCCGAAAGGAGGAACTCTCACTCCAGCCATTGTGTTTGGACCAACGGATCTCCAACAAAGACTCCAACAAAATGGGATATCTTTTGATGTCGTTTCAAGGATTCGGAAGTTGCAATGATGTGTTTGGAACATGTATTGTAATTGTTGTTGCATATTTGTTTCTTTATCATCTTTTTAGAATAAAATAACAAAAATGAAAACTTCAAAGAGGAAAATTAGAACACACTAAACTCTAAACAAGTGTTGCAATTTTTACTTTTGGTTCAATTTCTGCTAACTCACCCACTAATTTTAATAAAAAAAATAGTGTACAAATCTTCATAAACTCGTCAATTTAAACATAATATAATTCTGCACAAAGATAAGTTTATAACCCAAGTACAATTAATTATTAAATAACTTTGTCAAAATTCATAAGTGCAACAGAAAATCTAGTGTTAACGTCATTTTTCTCTAAAGTCTTATCAATTTCATATGTTATGTATGGTCTATAATTCATTGAATGCATGAGAGAAAACATTTTATGAAGATATTTGGAGCGAGAACTTATTAGAGGATTAAAATTACAATTTTTAAGTGTAAGGTTTAAATTGCAATATTTATCTCAATTTGAGGTACATTTTGATGAAACTGGAAATTTAAGGTATAAAGCAATACAACCTAACAAGCTTGCCACTACCAGAGTCTAAATTGATTTTTTTTTTTTTTTTTTTAAAATAAAAGTTATCATCATAGAATATTCCTTCGAAAAAAAAAGTTATCATAGAATATGGGCCACGTGGGGGAGCAAAGGCTTGTTCGGTGGTTTGAGGGCAAGCCTACACGTGAGAGAGGAGTTTTTTCTTTTAAAAAAGAGGAAATTTTTTAATAAGCAAAAAAAAAAAAAAAAAAAAAAAAAACGTGGGACAGAAAATTAGGAAACAGAGGGAGGGTTGAGAGTGTAAACTCTACTCGAGTTTTGAGGTAGATCTTTGGGGGTGGTAAGTTTATTTGTGAAAAAAATTGGAAATTTGAAATTTTAATGGGTTTTTTTTAATCGGTTATAATCTTTAATTTAAATAGTGAGTTTTTTTTCTTTTCTTTTAATATAGATTTTAATCTTTAATCTTGAAAGGACAGGGCATGAGGGGAATAAAAGTAGATTTCATTGAAAGTTTGGGTGTTTAAAATTTAAGAAAACTTTGTGGCAAGTTTAGGGGAAAATTTGAGTACACCGTAGTACCTACTCCCTCCATTCAACATTTGACACGTCATTTAATGAGCATTTAATGATATAATATTTTATTGTATGAGTCTCACATCATTCTTAAATACTTCCTACATGGCAAATAATGAATGGAGGTAGTATGGAAAATTTTCCATACTACCGTAGTACTAGAAATTTCCTCCAAGTTTAGAGGTGTAAACACTCAACCTTAAACCAATATATATATATAATAATAATAATAAATAAATAAATAAATAAATAAATAAATAAATACAGATACAAGTTCTTGATGAAGGGTTGGAATGTGTGGACTGTGTGTTCTGGGGATGAAAGTAATTTGGAATTGGAATTTGGGATTTTGTGATTAAAGATTTATTTTCAATTTGGGGGGAGATTCAAGTAATTACGTTTAATTAGTACAAGCTTATAAAAAAAAAATGTTTAATTAGTACAAGAGAATTAAATGAGGAGAGAGAAGGCTAAGCATTTATTTTTTTAAAAAAAAAAAAGAGGAGAGAGGAGGCTCTCATGCCATTGGTATTCACGTGGAACTATGGAGTTGGCGGTAGATGGAAAATTATTCTATTTGGAGGAAAACTTAATGGCGTGTGGAGAGAGGAGAAATATTATTAAATGAAAATGAAGAAAATGATAAGATGTAATTTGTAATAAATGGGTGAGAGAGAGGTGTAATTTGAAGGTTTTGTCTAATGGATAATATTTAGGTTGAATTATTAAAAATACTCTTGAACTTTGAGGTTGGTTTTAATAATACTCCTAGACTTTCAAAAGTTTCAATTTAATTCTTCAAGTTTGAAGTTTGCTTCCACATAATCCTAAGAAACGTTCTCTCTTAATTTTATGGATGAAAAATGATTGTTGAATGAGAAATTTCGATCAATTACAAATTGTCATGTCATTATTCAAAATTAATGACGAAATTACAAATAACTAAATTTGGGACTAATTATAAATTGACATATGTCCCAAATTTGATTTAAATACAAGGTTGACCAATTATAAAATTTTAAAGCCAAATGGATCATTTGATCAAATAATAAAAAATTTTATTTGATATGGGACATGTGAGTGGGGTATCCTATGCAATGAGTTTGCATAAGACTGGACTGCAAAATAAAAACCGCTGGTTATAACACTGTTAACTAGTTAGGTTTCTATTTCCCTAGGACGACCTAGACAACTTAGTCTTAATCCTGAGTTGGTTATGGAGTCCTGTTCATGAGAGATTGTCCTTTGATTTGTATGGGTGAGAGTGGTCAATACGCCAACTCAATAAGCCTATCATTTTGGGGACAAGACCGAGTGGAGAGTTGGAAACATAATCACACAAGATGGAATTCACTTCTTCCCGACTTTAGGGAAGCAGGTGATTGTTCCCTTAAGCAGTGTCTCCAAGTCTTGAACAAAGGGTCCTACCCTCTCATTGGAACGAGATGGTCTTTTGTTTGGTGGTCGGACTACAAACATGTTGTTCATTAGAGAAACACTGGTACTTAAGAACATATAGGTAATCTAGGGATAAAACGGTAATTTGACCCACCTGGTGTTACGGACACTCGTGAAGGACTAACTTGTTGTTATTGGCCTATATCCGTGGACACAGAAATATGTTTGCAGTGAGAAGAGTACAACTATGAGTCTATAGTGGAATGTACCCACAATTAACGAATAATGATTAATTTGGTTAATGAGTTTAACCAATTAATCTCATATCGTTGGAGCTTCTGATCTGCAGGTCCATTAGGTCACACTGGTAGCTCATAAAGTAATTTGAGGTAACTAAGTCATGAATGTGAATTGAAAGTGTTCAATTTACTAAGGGAAACAATATAATGTATGGCAATGAATTATGATAAATTATGAGAGAAATAAATATTTGAAGAAATTCAAATACTAATATGAATTTGATTCATATTAAATTTATAGGATATAAGAGAATTTGGAGTTCAAATTTTAATATGAATTTGATTGATATTATAGATTTAATTGAAGGCCTGAAATTAAATATATGATATTTAATTAGGTAATTAATTAATTAATTAATTAATTGAAGGCCCGAAATTAAATATATGATATTTAATTGAGAAATTAACTAATTATAAAATTAATTAATTGGGTAATTGATAAAACTCATTTATGTGCGTTATTTAACCTTAAAAACCTAGGTTATTGTTTGGAAAGTAAGGACTTTGTGTTTAAAATCTTATCATTTCAAGTCATTTTAGCAAAAGTTGTAGAATCATGAAGAAAATCTTAGAAATATAGAATTTAAGCTTAAAATGTACAAAAAGAGATTATTTTTGTAAGAATTGATACAAGTTAATGTTTTTGTGCAGAGGACTTTGTGAGGAAGATGCGCCTGTAAGTGGAGATTAAAGGTTAGCGGAGCAAAAAGAAGTAAAGCTGAAAATTTGAGCCTGCATATGGACTTGAGGATGTGGGATATGCGATCAAGATGCGCCCGCAAGCCATATAAGGAAAGTAACCTGATAGGACCTAAATAGTCATATTTTATGACCTCTAATCTAAGCTTGATAGAGGAATTTTATGCTTTACTTGTCTTACTTACAGGTTCTTTGAGCTTAGGCAATGTCGGAAGCCAATCGCACTAAATTGGTGTTAATTTGGGCCAATTATGGAGTTTTTGAGTCATCTCGATGTCTTGAACGACGAGGAGGTGAAAAGACCCAACTGTATTGAAGTGGGCTTGAAGAACGACACCAAGAGCCAAAGATTGAAGCCCAGTACCGAGATGTAACGAGACAAGACCAAGAAAAAAAGACAACATGCTCGGATTAGGGATGACGCCGACGTGATTTCGAAGCGGAATAAAAAGTCTGTGGCGTCGAGACGTCGAGTTTGGCGTCTCGACACTGCAACATTTTCTATAAATATTAGACTTCGGTTTAGTCCGTCGTTAGGTTAGAATTTTGGTCTCTTTTCGATTTGTTTCGTCTTCTTTACTTTCCAGCTGCTGTATATACATTATTAGGTCATATCTTATGCAATTCCTTGTATTTGTTTATGGTTTTACCTTGTTTATGAGTAGCTAAACGTCTTTGTATCGTTAGATTGAGATTATGTCTTGATTTTTATTAAACTTGGCTGAGTTTTCTAGTACTTAAATTCTGTTCTTGCTGTATTTTTGTTGAGTTTGCATGTTATCCCGTTTAAACCAATACATGAGACTAGTTTCTTAGGCTTGACGACCATAGGAGATTACTACTTGTGTATTCTATCAGTTATTTTTAGATAGCCACTAGGCATAGACAAGACAATCTCTACAGAGTGACGACCCTTGATAGGCCTAGGATGCATGCTAAAGGTTGTATGAATTACATTTAAATTAAGTTTAAGTTTAGTTAATACAATTTCGGACCCACGATCCTAAAGCAGCTAGTTTAAGTAGGTAATTGCGAGATTGCTTATTCTAGATTAGTTAGATATAATTTAGTGGCTATTGCGAAGTCTCGGATGATTGCTACTTTATGTATGAGGGGTGACGATCGATAATGATAAAATTGATTAATCTTGTTAATTGCAGAATTCTGGGTTAACAGGTTAATTAAACACAGGTTAGTGTAGGGGGTTCCTCTGAGTAACCAAGAAGCTAACCAAACTAATAAAAATCGGCACAGAATAATTTTTAGAGAAAACTAGGAAGCCAAGTGAAATAACATTCAGACATAAGAAATCCCAATCCAGCGATTCCTTTTTATGATATTGATTTTTGCTCTATTTTTCCATCGTATGCTTTATTCTGTTCTCTTTATTTTCAGCATTTATTTTGTTTGTCCTGCTTTTCCAAAAACCCCCCCGTTACATAAGCACAAAATTCTGCATCTGCTAGATCCCCTTCCCTGTGTTTGACCCCCGTGAAGGATTGGAATTCCCTAATTCCGTTAGCAGAAGCGTAATTGAGATCGATTCGTAGTTAATTTTGTTTAATCTAAAATACCAATACATTGGCAATAAACTTACAACTATTCTAGATTTATATTAAGGCTAAGCATACAAAAATATTAGATCTAAATCTAATAGGGAGAAGCGAATATACCGTCGTTGTCATCTCTGAAATATCAAGAACGCCTTTCTTGATTTGCGTCAACAATTGGGACTCCACAATTTTGATCTTCCCCGCTATGACTCTAAGATTAGGAACGTAGTTGTAGGACTACCTAATCTTGAATGGGAAAAACTCTAGAGAGAAAATTCTCCCTAGAGTTCTTGAGTTGAGAGAATATGAGAGGTTGGCTAGAGAGGAAGCAATAGTGCATTCTTGTGGCCTTGTGTTGTAGTACCTAAACCCTAAGTTTAATGTTCTATTTATAAGAGAAAGGTCATGAATAAAATATTCATTTAAAATCAATTATTTTTATAACTGATTTAATCTCTTTCATAATTAATCAATTCCATAACCAATCAATTTCATAATTGATTAATCTTTTTCATAAATGATTGATCACTTCCATAAGTGATTAATCATTTCAATAATTGATTAATTTCCAATTAATTAATTCTTTAGTTAAGGGCCCGTTTGATAACCATTTGGTTTTTTGTTTTTGGTTTTTGAAAATTATGCTTGTTTTCTCCTAAATTCCCTACCATGACTTTCATCCTTGTTAAGGATCCATCTGAATTCCTAGCCAAATTCTAAAAACAAAAACAAGTTTTTGAAAACTATAGGCCCCGTTTGATAACCATTTGGTTTTTTGTTTTTGGTTTTTGAAAATTAGGCTTGTTTTCTTTAAATTTTCTTACCATGGTTTTCATTTTTGTTAAAGACACACTTGAATTCCTAATCAAATTCTAAAAACAAAAACAAGTTTTTGGAAACTACTTTTTTTAGTTTTCAAAAATTGGCTTGGTTTTTGAAAACATGGAAAGAAGATAAGTGAAAAGCCAAAGAAACTTAGAGTTGGAAATGATGTTTATAAGCTTAAAAACCAAAAATCAAATGGTTATCAAACGGGGCCATATTTTTTTTGTTTTCAAAATTGGACTTGGTTTTTGAAAACAAGGAAGAAGATTGATACTAAAACAAAGAAACTTATGGGTGGAAGTAGGTGTGTATAAGCTTAATTTTCAAAAACTAAAAACCAAAAACCAAATGGTTATCAAACGGGGCCTAATTAATCACCAATTTGAATATCATATATTTAATTTCAGACCTTCTATTAGTTAATTAATTAATTACTCTATTTCAAAAAGAAAAAAAATTAATTAATTACTCAATTAAATATCATATATTTAATTTCAGGCCGTCAATTAATTAATTCTATAATATGAATCAAATTCATATTAAAATTTGAACTCTTTCAAATTCTCTTATATCCTATAAATTTAATATGAATCAAATTCATATTAATATTTGAACTTCTTCAAATATTTATTTCTCTCATAATAATAAAGTTTAATTTCAAACTAGACTTTATATTTTAATGTATCACTATACATTATATTAATTTGTATCTCATACAATTAACTTAATTCCCAATATGAATTTGAACTATTCAAATTCTCTCAAGATATAATTGTTCCTAATTACTCTTTACGAGCTAGCAGGGGGACCA
Organism: Luffa aegyptiaca; assembly: GCA_017139565.1. Taxonomy (NCBI): domain Eukaryota; kingdom Viridiplantae; phylum Streptophyta; class Magnoliopsida; order Cucurbitales; family Cucurbitaceae; genus Luffa; species Luffa aegyptiaca. Next base: position 26,981,634 of record CM029403.1, on the reverse strand, counting down.
AATAGACCTATAGATCAGAATCTCCAATGATATGAGGTTAACTGATAAAACCCATTAATCAAGTTAACCAATATTCATTAATTGTGGGTCATTCCACTAAAAACCCACAGTTGAACTCTTCTCAGTGTAGTACATTTATGTGTCCACGGATATAGACCTATACCGGTAAGCAATCCTTCACAAGTGTCCGTAATCACAGCTGGGTCAAATTACCGTTTTACCCCTGTGTTAAATCTGTCTCCTTAAGTACCAGTGCTCCTCTAATGAACAACCTGTTTATGGTCTAACCAATAAATAGAAAGTCCTTCTCGGGCCAGTGAGAGGACGGGATCCCTTTGTTCAAGTCCCAGAGTCACCACTTAAGGGAACACTCATCTACTTCGACTAGAAGTGAGAATGAGTGAATTCCTTCTTGTGTTGTCATGTCCCAAGCTTCCCACTCGGTCTTGTCTTAAAAAAGAAGGCATATTGAGTTGGCGTATTGGCCACTCTCACCCATGCTAATCAAAGGACAATCCCTCATGAGGAGTTCATGACACACTCAGGATTAAGACTGAGTTACCTAGGTCATCCTATTAAAACAGTCACCTAACTAGTTAACGGTGTTATATCTAGTGGTTTACTATTTCATGGTCTGGTCTTATGCAAACTCATTGCATAGGATACCCCCGTTGGCATGTCTACGACATGGAAGCTTTGGATCAATATGTCTGTATCAAATACAAAGTGGACCGTATAACATAGTGTTACCTGGATAAGGTACCCAACCTTATGAAGGATTGGAATTCCGTAATTCCGTAAAGCGGAATCGTGATTGGGACCGATTCATAATTAATTTTTGTTTAATCTAAAATACCAATACATTGGCAATAAACTTACAACTATTCTAGATTTATATTAAGGCTAAGCATACAAAAATATTAGATCTAAATCTAATTTATATAGTAACAAGTTACTTACTCTCGTTGACGACTCTGATTAAATTCACCAACTGTTTGTGAAATAATCACGAACTATTGTGAACACTACCACTATGGCTACACCGGTATGACTCTGAGACTACTAGAGGCAGGAGACTGGTGGGACCCTTTGGGAGAATTCTCTGAGGGTAGGAGAATGAATGAGATGCCTTTCACCCCACCCCAAGGGTCTTATTTATAGGTAAAGATCAAGACTTTTTCGTAATAGAAAAAGGAAGGCCTTTTCCTAATAGGAAAAGATCTCTAATTTTAATAAATAATTAATTAATTTCATAATTAATTAATTACCCAATTAAATATCATATATTTAATCTTAGGGATTTTATTAAAATTAAAATTAATATGAATCCAATTCATATTAAATTTATTTGAACTCTTTCAAATATTTTCTCTCAAGAATTAATTTTTGAAATTAATTAAAAAATTATATTATAAAGTTTCATAAACTTTATGTTATAATGCATCAATATACATTATACGATTCCCCAAATAAACTGAACACTTTCAATTTAAAATTTATACTTAATTGTCTCAAGTCTCTTTACGAGCTACCAGTGAGACCTAATGGACCTACAGATCAGAAGCTCCAACGATACGAGACTAATTGGCCAAACTCATTAACCAAGTTAGTCAACATTCGTTAACTGTGGGTCACTCCACTAAAAACCCACAACTTCACTCTTCTCATTGTAGAATATTTCTGTGTCCACGGATATCGACCAATGCAGTAAGTCAATCCTTCACGTGTGTTCGTAACACCAGCTAGGTCAAATTACCGTTTTACCCCTAGGTTACCTCTAGTTCTTTAAGTACCACTGATCTCTCTAATGAACAAGTTGTTTAGGGTCCAACCACTAAACAGGAATTCCTCTCGGGCTAGGAGAGGACGACGCACCTTTGTTCAAGCCCCAGAATCAGCCCTAAAGGGAACACACATCTACTTTCCTAAATAGAGGAAGAAGTGAATTCCATCTTGTATGTTATGTTCCTAGCCCCCATTCGGTCTTACCTCTGAAATGGTAGGTTTATTGAGTCGGCGACCTGGCCACTCTCACCCATACAAATCTAAGGACAATCCCTCCTGAAAGGAGTTCATAACAGACTCAGGATTGAGATTGAGTTACCTAGGTCGTTCTATTGAAATAGAAACCTAAACTAGTTAACGACCTTAGATCTAGTGGTTACTATTTCCCGGTTCTGTCTTATGCAAACTCATTGAAGGATTGGAATTCCATAATTCCGTAAAGTAGAAGCGTGATTGGGACCGATTCGTAATTAATTTTGTTTAATCTAAAATATCAATACATTGGCAATAATTTTAGAACTATTCTAAATTTATATTGAGGCTAAGCATACAAAAATTAGATCTAAATCTAATTTATATAGTAACAAATTACGTACTCTCGTTGACGACTCAGATTAAATCACCAACTGCTTGTGAAATAATCACGAACTAGTGCGAACACCACCATTATGGCTACACTGGTATGACTCTGAGACTTCTAGAGGCAGGAGACTGGTGGGAGTCCAGAGGAAGCCTTGAGGGGAATTCTCTGAGAGTAGGAGAATGAATGAGATGCCTTTCACCCCACCCCAGGGGTCCTATTTATAGGTAAAGGCCAAGACTTTTTCCTAATAGGAAAATGTCTCTAATTTTAATAAATAATTAATTAATTCCATAAATAATTAATTTCCCTAATTAAATATCATATATTTAATCTTAGGGATTTTATTAAAATTAAAATTATTATGAATCCAATTCATATTAAATTTATTTGAACTCTTTCAAATATTTTCTTTCCTAATAGGAAAAGGTCTCTAATTTTAATAAATGATTAATTAATTCCATAATTAATTAATTTACCCAATTAAATATCATATATTTAATCTTAGGGATTTTATTAAAATTAAAATTAATATGAATCCAATTCATATTAAATTTATTTGAACTCTTTCAAATATTTTCTCTCAAGAATTAATTTTTGAAATTAATTCAAAAATTATATTATAAAGTTTCATAAACTTTATATTATAATGCATCAATATACTGTTGGGTTTTATGCCCTAAAACTCGTAGATAGTGAATGTAACCGTTGACCGGATATTAATGAAATAATATTGATATATTTTTCCATTAAATGTTATTAGTTAATTTATATTTGTTTTTGCCTAAAAATAACCATAATCCAATAAACTAGACATCCCAGGCTGTAATATGAGTCTTGAACTATATGTAGCGACATATGGGATCATTGTTCAAGAAACAGCCTAAAGGGTCTATAGTATATGGATAAGACTGGGTGCCTTATCCCGGTGACACTATGGATACGACCCACTTTGTATTTGATACAAACGCTACGATCTAACGCGTTCGTGTAGGAGACATGCGAGTGGGGGTATCCTATGCAATGAGTTTGCATAAGACCGGACCGCGAAATAGTAACCACTAGTTATAACACCGTTAACTAGTTGGTTTTCTATTTCACTAGGACGACCTAGACAACTTAGTCTTAATCCTGAGTTGATTATGGACTCCTGCTCATGAGAGATTGTCCTTTGATTTGCATGGGTGAGAGTGGCCAATACACCGACTCAATAAGCCTACCATTTTGGGGACAAGACCGAATGGGGAGCTGGAAACATAATCGTACAAGATGGAATTCACTCCTTCCCGACTTTAGGGAAGCAGATGAGTGTTCCCTTAAGTGGTTACTCCGAGTCTTGAACAAAGGGCCCTACCCTCTCAATGACACGAGAGGGTTTTCTGTTTGATGGTTGGACCACAAACAGGTTGTTCATTAGAGGAGAACTGGTACTTAAGGAAATAGAAGTAACCCAGGGGTAAAACGGTAATTTGACCCAGCTGGTGTTACGGACACTCGTGAAGGACCAACTAGTCGATATTGGTCTATGTCCGTGGACACAGAAAATATGTCTGCAGTGAGAAGAGTACAACTGTGAGTCTATAGTGGAATGTACACACAGTTAACGAATATTGATTAATTTGGTTAATGAGTTTGACCAATTAATCTCATATCGTTGGAGCTTCTGATCTGCAGGTCCATTAGGTCCCACTGGTAGCTCACAAAGTAATTTGAGGCAACTAAGTAATAAATGTAAATTGAAAATGTTCAATTTACCAAGGGAAACAAATATAATATATATTGATATATTATTATGAGAGAAATTAATATTTGAAGAAATTCAAATATTAATATAAATTTATGGAAGTTTGAAAGAGTTCAAATAATGAATTAATTAATTTAAGGCCTAAAATCTATTTGGGCAAATTAATTAATTCAAGGTCGGAAATTAAATATGTGATATTTAATTGGTGGTTAATTAATTAAAGAATTCATTAACCGGGAATTAATCAATTATGGAAATATTAATCACTTAAGGAAGTGATTAATCATTTATGGAAATGATCTAATCACTTATGGAAGTAATTAGTCATTTGTGGAAAAGATTAATCAATTGTGGAATTGATTGATCATGGATTGATTAAATAAGGAATGAGATTGAATCAATTTTGGAAAAGATTGATTTAATTGAATATTTTATTCATGGTCTCTCTTCTATAAATAGAACACTAGACCTAATTGGTCAAGGATACTCTCCTCTTGCTCTTAGAATCACAAGACAAGACCAAGAATTCTCTCTAGCCTCCCTCTTAGAGAAAGACTCCCACAAGTCTTTTGCCTCCTAGACTTAGAGACATACCGGTGTAACCTCTCTGGTTATTGTGTCAATCAAGAAGAACTTTCCAGCGATTATAAGACAAGGAGGCTGCTGCGTTCTCGATCGTTGGAGCGTCGTTGGCGAAGAACGGTCAAGTCTACAACGAAGGTTGGTAACGAATCTTGCCATTTTCTTTAGAAAAGCATGAAAATAGATTTAGATTTATTTTCCAGCATGTTTAAACCAATTTTCCAGCAACTTTAAAGTGTGTTTAAAGTGTATTTGAGTTTTTCGTAACGGTATTTTAATGTTAATTAATATACGGCGTAAGGTCCTTTCGATGCGCTTCCGCTGCGTGGGGACTTTCATTCCCTACATATACATTATACGATTCCCCAAATAAATTGAACACTTTCAATTTACTATTTATACTTAATTGCCTCAAGTCTCTTTACGAGCTACCAGTGGGACCTAATGGACCTACAGATCAGAAGCTCCAACGATATGAGACTAATTGGCCAAACTCATTAACCAAGTTTAGTAAACATTCGTTAACTGTGTGTCACTCCACTAAAGACCCACAACTGCATTATTCCCAATGAGTAGGATAGATATCCTACATTATTCCCAATGAGTAGGATGTCGTCAACATAAAGTACAAGGAAAGCTACTTTAGTCTTGTTGATTTTCTTGTATACACAAGATTCATCTGAAAGGATTTGGAATTCCCCAATTCCGTTAAAGCGGAAGCGTAATTGGGACCGATTCGTAGTTAATTTTGTTTATCCAAAAATACTATTGCATTGGTTAAAACATAGAACAAATTCTATAGAAACTTAAGGCTAAGCATACAAAATTTAGATCTAAATCTATAATAAAGAAAAGAGAAGCAAACCTCCGTTGACGACTCTGAATACTTCAACGGATGATTCTTGATTGTTCTGCAACAACGAAGAACACCACCATTTGATCTTCCCCGCTATAACTCTGAGATTAGGAACGTAGTTGTGGGACTACCTAATCTTGAATAGGAAAAACTCTAGAGAGAAAATTCTCCCTAAAGTTCCTGAGTTGAGAGAATATGACAGGGAGGCTAGAGAGAATGCAAGAGTGCATTCTTGTGGCCTTATGTTGTTGTACCTAAACCCTAGGTTTAGTGTTCTATTTATAGGAGAAAGGCCATGAATAAAATATTCATTTAAAATCAATTATTTCCATAACTGATTTAATCTTTTCCATAATTAATCAATTCCATGACCAATCAATTCCACAATTGATTAGTCTTTTCCATAAATGATTGATCACTTCCATAAGTGATTAAATCATTTCCATAAATGATTAATTACTTCCATAAGTGATTAATCATTTCCATAATTGATTAATTTCCAATTAATTAATTCTTTAATTAATTAATCACCAATTAAATATCACATATTTAATTTCAGACCTTCTATTAGTTAATTAATTAATTACCCAATTAAATATCATATATTTTATTTCAGGCCTTCAATTAATTAATTCTATAATATGAATCAAATTCATATTAAAATTTGAACTCCTTCAAATTCTCTTATATCCTATAAATTTATTATGAATCAAATTCATATTAATGTTTGAACTTCTTCAAATATTTATTTCTCTCATAGACTATAGTTTAATTAAATCTCATTTAATTTAAACTAAATCAATTCATAATTAATTAAGTCATCTTCTAATTAAATACCCTATATTTAATTAGACATATATTTGAACTCTTTCAAATATTGTCTCTCAATTTAATAAAGTTTAATCTCAAATTAGACTTTATATTTTAATGCATCATTATACATTATATTAATTTGTATCTCATACAATTAACTTAATTCCCAATATGAATTTGAACTATTCAAATTCTCTCAAGATATATTTGTTGCTAATTACTCTTTACGAGCTAGCAGGGGGACCTAATGGACCTACAGATCAGAAGCTCCAATGATATGACGTTAATAGATTAAACTCATTAATCAGGTTAACCAATATTCATTAACTGTGGGTCATTCCACTAAAGACCCACAGCTGAACTCTTCTCACTGTAGAACATTTCTGTGTCCACGGATATAGACCTATGCCGGTAAGTCAATCCTCCACGAGTGTTCGTAATCACGGCTGGGTCAAATTACCGTTTTACCCTTGTGTTACATCTGTCTCCTTAAGTACCAGTGCTCCTATAATGAACAACCTGTTTATGGTCCAACCATTAAAATGAAAGTCCCTCTCGGGCCAGTGAGAGGGCGGGATCCCTTTGTTCAAGTCCCGGAGTCACCACTTAAGGGAACACTCATCTACTTCTCCTAGATGTGGGAAGGAGTGAATTCCTTCTTGTGTTGTCATGTCCCCAGCCTCCCACTCGGTCTTGTCCCCAAAAAGGAAGGCATATTGAGTCGGCGTATTGGCCACTCTCACCCATGCCAATCAAAGGACAATCCCTCATGAGAAGGAGTTTATGACACACTCAGGATTAAGACTGAGCTACCTAGGTCATCGTATTGAAACAGTAAACTAACTAGTTAACGGTGTTACATCTAGTGGTTTACTATTTCGTGGTCCGGTCTTATGCAAACTCATTGCATAGGATACCCCCGCTCGCATGTCTCCTACATGGACGCCTTGGATTAATACGTCTGTATCGAATACAAAGCGGGCCGTATCACATAGTGTTACCAGGATAAGGTACCCAACATTATCCTTGTACTATAGACCTTTTAGGTTGTTACTTGAACACCAATCCCCGTATGTCCCCACATACTAGTTCAAGTCACATGTAAAGAACCTTGGATCTTAGTTTATTGGATTTGGGACAAATTGTGCAATATTTAACAATAACACTTTATTGTAGAAACTCAATAACACTTTATTGAAACAAGTATACAATTTGTTTACATTCACTATCTACGAGTTTTAGGGCATAAAACCCAACAAACTCCCACTTGAACTAAAACTCTAGTTTAGTGGGATGTACAATAATCTATACAGCAGCAGGCGTATAAATACATGTATAAAACATATACAATGTACAAATACAATAAACTAGGGCATCACTATACCCATTACATAATGGTATCACTATACCAATTACATTTCTCCCACTTGCCCTAGATTTCATTTTTGTACATAACTCGTAGACCTAGACCTTCTAGATGACCCTCAAACACTTTAGCCGAGAGAGCCTTCGTGAATTAATCAGCAAAATCTCATTCAATTCAATGTGTCTGTTTGTCTTGGGCTGTGAGGTTCTTTTGAATTTGCCATAACACCACTGTATCACTATAAAGTGTGATGGGCAAGTTCACATTTGGAACACATTCCAAATCAGTCAAGAACTTCTTAAGCCATACAGTCTCTATCGCTGCTTCACAAGTAGCTATATTTTCGGCCTATATGGTCAAGACTGTAACTATGTCATACTATAGCTCATTTGTAAAGATTGACCATAGATGCTGATGTAGATTTCCTTAAATCCTTATCAGTCTTAAAATCCATGTCAGTGTATCCTGTAAGGATCAAATCCTTAGTCCCATACACGAGCATATAGTTCCTCGTTCTCCTAAGATGCTTGAGGATATTCTTAACGGTTTTCCAGTGATCAAATCTTGGATTAGATTGATACTTACTGACAATCCCTATTGCATAGGGCATTCGTCTCATGTCCTCAACCTCTTGAGGTGTCTTAGGAAACATTTTCTTAGACAAAAGAATTCCATATCTAAAAGGTAGTGAACCCTTATTGGAATTCTGCATCTTATATCTAACTAACATTTTGTAGATATAAGATACTTGAGACAAGGCTAGCTTTTTGTTCTTACGGTTCCTAAACAATTTGGATCCCAAGAACAAACTCAGCTTCTCCCAAATTTTCATTTGGAATTGAGCTGCTAGCTCCTTTTACTAGTCAGTAAGATAACCTACATCATTCCCAATGATTAGGATATCAATCATATACAACACTAAGTAAGCTACTGAACTATTGATGATCACTTGTAAACACAAGACTCATCAATGTTCTGATTAAAGCCAAAAGATTTGGTCACTATATCAAATCTTATATTTCAAGATCGAAATGCTTAGGTCAATCCATGAATGGATCACTTAAGCTTGCAAACCCTTTTGCTTTTGATCTTGTTGTATGAACCCTTCTGGTTAAGACATGAATGTCTCGTTTCCTCTCGTAAATCCACTTGTAACTAATAGGTGTTACCCATCAAGCAGATCTACAAGATCCCAGATGGAAGTGAAATACAAAAGACTTCATTTCTAGGTTCATGGCTTTAATCCTCTGATCGTTGTCAACATCATTCATTTTCTTTCTAAAAGATAATGAATCCTCTAATGCCATCATCAAGTATGATGACCTAGGCTTCAATCAAGCCCATGTAACGTTCAGGTTATAATATAACCCTCCCACTACATCGAGGCACTCTCAACTATTGAGATGGATGTGTCTGACTAGATGCATTGATCCATCAACAACTCTTGTTGAACAGCCAACCTCATCAACAACTCTTGTGGATGTTACTGTAGCTTCATTAGTTAACTTACTTAAACCGACTTTACTCTTGTGGTTTATGATTTTTGATGTGGACTTCTTCTGAGAATTTAGCATTTGTCGATACAAATTCTTTATTCTCTTGTGAATTGAAGAAGTATCCACTTCTCGTTTTCTTTGGGGTTGCCTACTGCAGTATGCAATGCAGTCAACACTGCATGACCCCAAAACGAGTCAGACAATTGAGCATAGCTCAACATGGAATGAACCATATCCAATAGGGTTCCATTTCTCCTAAATGAGATTTAGGGTGTGATCCCATGTACAATCAAATAGTCCTGGAATCTCAAATCCCTATACTCAACACTTTGATCAGATCGAAGTGTTTTTATCATCTCACCTAACAAGTTTTCAACTTCAGTCTTAAGCCCCTTCGAATATCTCAAGAGCTTCAGACTTAAGTTGCATTAGGTAAAGATACTCATACCTTTGAATAATCATCCAAAAAAAAAAAAAAGAATTATTCATGCCCTCCCACTGCTTTAACATATTGAACCACAAGGATCCAAATGTACAAGCTCCAAGGGCTCTTTAGCTCTTAGATCTTTTCCAGTAAAAGACCTATCAGTCATATTGCCCATAAGACATGACTTACAAGGTAGTAGAGAGTCATCTTCTAACTTGCTTAGAAGTTCACTCTTGACCAATCTCCCAATCATATTGAGATTAATATGGTCTACCTTAAAACCAAAGAAATGTATTTTCCTTTAGGAGAAACTTTGCCTCTTTTCACATCGAGTAGTAGCAGTCTTAAACAACTCAGTGTTCATGACTGCTTTACTCTTGATTAGTCTTAAAACATTTAGGTTACTTTCCAGTAAAGCTAAACAAATGTCAACTCCCTTTCTTGAAACAAAACTGCGTTAGCAGAGAAAGGTTAAAGAGTAACATTGTTCCAGCAAATAAGACACAGAAATCAAATTTCTTTTGATCTTAGGAATTACATACACATTATCTAATAATATGTATTTTCTCCCACTAAGAAAAATAACTTAATGTTCCCCACTGATATAACCAAAATAATCTCTCTAATTCTAACTTTGAGAGTTATTACACAAGCAGCAAGCTTTTGCCAGGAACTTATTCCTTTAAAAGAAGAACACACGTGATTTGTGGCCCCTGAATCAAGTATTCAGGGAGAATCACTATTCTTCACTAATCACATTTTCAAGACAGGTAAATAAAAATTACGGTCTTGAACAAGTTCTCTTTTTGCTAAGCAGGGTTCTATGTCATATTCACCAAGACCAATTCTTAATGAATTAGACATATGGGGCATGAGGACATTCCTCAGTTAAGAATAATCCTAGACTTATTTACCACAATTTGTCGTTTAAGCTTGTTGTATTACCGTTATTTATAAAATGACGTAAGACAATACATAAAATTATTATATAATTGCTGAAGTAACAAATTACTTAATAGCACTAACCCATTACAAATAATCCAATCAAATTCTGCAAAAACAAATAAGCAATCAAAGAAACCCTATAAAACTATTGATTTAGTTTTTGCAACGGTACTTCAAAGGTTTAGAACAACAGCCACCGAAGGGTGGTCAGCTACTCCTCCTCTGAATTGAGACAATCTCAACCAAACTCTAACACCAGAATAACTCATATTCCGTTAGAGTTTAGTTACCGTTGTTCGGTCAAGGGTTAGTTAACACATTTAACTCATCCCCGTAAGTGTAACCCTCCCACTTTCAGATCTCAGAGGCACGCACCAACAGGCTACGGAAGGGAAAGGCAACTGTTGGTAATTAGCCTAAGAGTTCCTATCCCATTCAGGAGTTCACGATGTTCCGAATCCTATGATCAGGCCCTCCGAAGGGATGGTTGCGCCAGGACAACCTGCAGGCGGATCATAGGACTCTCACGGTGTGAACTAGGGGCGGAGACCGAGGGATACGTTGACACATGTCCCGCTCCCACTTACTCTAGACATTTTTCCCATTCACCTTGTTATTGATTCATGCAAACACTTTCCGAAGGGAGGCCGCTCCTAAGGCGACTCGAAGCCGAGCATGAACCTCACGTTGTGAATATAGGGACGTAGGAGCAAAACTTGATTTAAATCTCGTTTTGTAATTTTCATCCCAATGAAAATGTCCTAAGGTTAATTTAGGGTTGTTTAACTTAGATAAAATTCGGCTAAGTCAATCTATCTAAGTCGGATCCTATTATAACAATTATGGAAAGGATTCAACCGCAATGTTTTAGGTGAATTAAACTTCTTTTAATAAACCCAACTTTGCAAGTCAACATTACTATGGTTAATTCAACTCAAGGTTCGGATCAGTTCCCAGGTAGGAGGTGTTCCGTAAACCGTCATCTTAAGTACCCCCAGCCTTAGACAGAACTTTACCGAGAGAGTTCCCTTATAACCACAGTAATGTAAGGTCTTTACTCTAAAGATCTAGGTGTATTAAATACTTTTAACAAACCTAGTGACCTTGCATGCTAACATTTAACTATGATTAATTCAACTCCGGTATTCCGGGTTAGTTCCCAGGTAGGAGGTGTTCCGTAAACCGTCAACTTAAATACCCCCAACCTTAGACAGAACTTTACCGGTGGAGTTCCCTCATAATCATAGCAATATTTTTCCTACTTAGTCAATTAAAACTAATTTTAATTCTAAGTAAGAATAATTCTAATCCTATTAGAAATGTGATCTTAGATCTAATTAATTTTAAACATTTTAAAATTAATTCATTTATCCTAAGATCCTATGTTTGCATGCAATTCTTTGTTATAGGTTAACGGTTTCTATTCATTAATTTTATAACTATTATAAATTTTAATGAATTAACCCTATAACATGCTACTATGGTGAATAAATTAACAATCAAATTCTAATTAATTTATAAAACCATACATTAGCATACATGACATACCAAAAATATAACAATTATATTAATCTAAGGTAATGTCATGCTCAATGCAATTTAATTTCCTTTTAATTAACCTAACTCTTAAATTAATTATACAAGAAAATTAAAATTAGGCATTACCATTTTCATACATTAACATAACACTTATATTAATAGCTCATGAAAATTAAGCATGTAAATTACTAATATAAATATAACTCTTATATTTTTTAAACTAAAGTAATTTCATGCTCAATGGAAATTAATTTTCTTTAATTAATCTAACTCTTAAATTAATTACCCAAGAAAATTTTCATACATTAACATAACACTTTATATTAATAGCTCATGAAAATAAATAAGCATATAAATTACTTTCATAAATATAACTTTTTATATTTTTAAACTAAAGTAATTTCATGCTTGATGCAAATTAATTTTCTTCAATTAATCTAACTCTTAAATTAATTACCCAAGAAAATTAAAATAAGCATTCACATTTTCATACATTAACATAACACTTTATATTAATTGCTCATGAAAATAAATAAGCATATAAATTACTTTCATAAATACAACTCTTTATATTATTTACTAAAGTAATTTCATGCTCAATGCTTCTCAATTTTCATCCATTTAATCTTAACAATTTATATTAAATACTCATGAAAATAAAATTCATGCATATTTCATACATTATAACATTTATAATAATAACTATGCACGAATATGCTTAACCTATGGTGGGATTTTAAGCTAAATGACATACTTTATGCAACAATCAATTAATTTAATACATACATCACATGCATAATTAAATTAAAAGTACCAAAATTGACCGGCATATTTGGTATATCCTAAGAAATTGAAAGCAATTTAAATTACAATAATTTAAATCCAAGACATATCTTGGTCTTCAAATATTTTCCTTTTTGGCATTTACAATTGATCTAATCAAAAGTATAAATCTAATGCCAACAAATATGCCTAAATAATCAATTTTGTAAATTAAAACAATATCACATATATGAAATTAAAATACCCACCATTGAACCAATGCTAATTTTAGAGAAACGAAATTAAATCTACGATCGGCTCTGATACCAATTGAAAGGATTTGGAATTCCCCAATTCCGTTAAAGCGGAAGCGTAATTGGGACCGATTCGTAGTTAATTTTGTTTATCCAAAAATACTATTGCATTGGTTAAAACATAGAACAAATTCTATAGAAACTTAAGGCTAAGCATACAAAATTTAGATCTAAATCTATAATAAAGAAAAGAGAAGCAAACCTCCGTTGACGACTCTGAATACTTCAACGGATGATTCTTGATTGTTCTGCAACAACGAAGAACACCACCATTTGATCTTCCCCGCTATAACTCTGAGATTAGGAACGTAGTTGTGGGACTACCTAATCTTGAATGGGAAAAACTCTAGAGAGAAAATTCTCCCTAAAGTTCCTGAGTTGAGAGAATATGACAGGAAGGCTAGAGAGAATGCAAGAGTGCGTTCTTGTGGCCTTATGTTGTTGTACCTAAACCCTAGGTTTAGTGTTCTATTTATAGGAGAAAGGCCATGAATAAAATATTCATTTAAAATCAATTATTTCCATAACTGATTTAATCTTTTCCATAATTAATCAATTCCGTGACCAATCAATTCCACAATTGATTAATCTTTTCCATAAATGATTGATCACTTCCATAAGTGATTAAATCATTTCCATAAATGATTAATTACTTCCATAAGTGATTAATCATTTCCATAATTGATTAATTTCCAATTAATTAATTCTTTAATTAATTAATCACCAATTAAATATCACATATTTAATTTCAGACCTTCTATTAGTTAATTAATTAATTACCCAATTAAATATCATATATTTAATTTCAGGCCTTCAATTAATTAATTCTATAATATGAATCAAATTCATATTAAAATTTGAACTCCTTCAAATTCTCTTATATCCTATAAATTTATTATGAATCAAATTCATATTAATGTTTGAACTTCTTCAAATATTTATTTCTCTCATAGACTATAGTTTAATTAAATCTCATTTAATTTAAACTAAATCAATTCATAATTAATTAATTCATCTTCTAATTAAATACCCTATATTTAATTAGACATATATTTGAACTCTTTCAAATATATCAATCTCTCAATTTAATAAAGTTTAATCTCAAATTAGACTTTATATTTTAATGCATCATTATACATTATATTAATTTGTATCTCATACAATTAACTTAATTCCCAATATGAATTTGAACTATTCAAATTCTCTCAAGATATATTTGTTCCTAATTACTCTTTACGAGCTAGCAGGGGGACCTAATGGACCTACAGATCAGAAGCTCCAATGATATGACGTTAATAGATTAAACTCATTAATCAGGTTAACCAATATTCATTAACTGTGGGTCATTCCACTAAAGACCCACAGCTGAACTCTTCTCACTGTAGAACATTTCTGTGTCCACGGATATAGACCTATGCCGGTAAGTCAATCCTCCACGAGTGTTCGTAATCACGGCTGGGTCAAATTACCGTTTTACCCTTGTGTTACATCTGTCTCCTTAAGTACCAGTGCTCCTATAATGAACAACCTGTTTATGGTCCAACCATTAAACAGAAAGTCCCTCTCGGGCCAGTGAGAGGGCGGGATCCCTTTGTTCAAGTCCCGGAGTCACCACTTAAGGGAACACTCATCTACTTCTCCTAGATGTGGGAAGGAGTGAATTCCTTCTTGTGTTGTCATGTCCCCAGCCTCCCACTCGGTCTTGTCCCCAAAAAGGAAGGCATATTGAGTCGGCGTATTGGCCACTCTCACCCATGCTAATCAAAGGACAATCCCTCATGAGAAGGAGTTCATGACACACTCAGGATTAAGACTGAGTTACCTAGGTCATCGTATTGAAACAGTAAACTAACTAGTTAATGGTGTTACATCTAGTGGTTTACTATTTCGTGGTCCGGTCTTATGCAAACTCATTGCATAGGATACCCCCGCTCGCATGTCTCCTACATGGACGCCTTGGATTAATACGTCTGTATCGAATACAAAGCGGGCCGTATCACATAGTGTTACCAGGATAAGGTACCCAACATTATCCTTGTACTATAGACCTTTTAGGTTGTTACTTGAACACCAATCCCCGTATGTCCCCACATACTAGTTCAAGTCACATGTAAAGAACCTTGGATCTTAGTTTATTGGATTTGGGTCAAATTGTGCAATATTTAACAATAACACTTTATTGTAGAAACTCAATAACACTTTATTGAAACAAGTATACAATTTGTTTACATTCACTATCTACGAGTTTTAGGGCATAAAACCCAACATCATCAACATTTTGGTCAAAGCCGAAAGATTTGATCGCTGTATCAAATCTAATATTCCAAGATTTGGAGGCCTGTTTCAACCCATAAATGGATCGATTTAGTTTACAAACCTTTTGCTCCTGACCTTGGGTTATGAACCCTTCGGGCTGAGACAAAAAAAATACTCTCGTCAAGATTGCCATTCAAAAAAGCAGTCTTGACATCCATTTGCCATATTTCATAGTCATAAAACGTGGCAATGGATAAGAGAATTCTTATGGACTTAAGCATAGCAACTGGAGAAAAGGTTTCTTCATAGTCCACCCCTTCTCTTTGGGTATAACCCTTTGCTACAAGTCTTGCTTTGAAAGTCTGTACTTTCCCAGCAGCATCTCTTTTCCTCTTATAGATCCATTTACACCCAATGGGTTTGACCCCTTCAGGAGGATCTACAAGTTCCCAAACTTGATTGAAGTACATAGACTCCATCTCAAGGTCCATAGCTTTGGCCCATTCGTCTTTATCTACGTCATTCATTGCCTGACGATAAGACAATGGATCTTCTACGCCGTCATCAGGTATGACTACTTGTGTTTCCGTTAAACCCAAGTAGCGGTCAGGTTGTATCACAACCCTCCCACTGCGTCGAAGCTCTCCCACTACGTGAGGAGGACTAGATTGACGAGAAGAACTGGCTTCTCCAACAACTCTTGTGGAAGGACCAGGTTCATCAACAACCCTTGTTGATCCTTCTGTAGCTTCTCCTAATACTAACTTACTTCGTGGTTTATGATCTCGAATGTGGTCTTCCTCCAAGAAAGTTGCATTTGTCGATACAAATACTTTATTTTCTTGAGAGTCGTAGAAGAGACCACCTCTCGTTTCTTTCGGGTATCCAACAAATTGGCATATTCTAGTACGAGATTTCAATTTCTTAGGATTTGTCACTAACACATGTGCAGGACAACCCCAGATACGGAAGTAACGCAAACTAGGTTTACGCCCCTTCCATAACTCAAAAGGAGTTTCAGAAACACTTTTTGAGGGAATTGTTAAGAATATGTACTGCAGTCTCTACTGCATACCCCCAAAATGAGATAGGCAATTGAGCATAGCTCATCATAGAACGAACCATGTCTAACAGGGTTCTATTTCTCCTTTGTGATACACCATTCTCCTGAGGTGTACCAGGTGCTGAGAGTTGGGATTGGATTCCATGTTCTATCATATAGTCCTGGAATCTTTGATCCAGATACTCTTCACCTCGATCTGATCGAAGTGTCTTAATCGTTTTACCTAACAGGTTTTCTACCTCAGTCTTAAACTCTTTAAACGTTTCGAGAGCTTCAGACTTATGGCCCATTTGGTATAAGTAATCATATCGAGAATAATCATCTATGAAAGAGATGAAATATTGATAACAACCTCGAGCCTTTACATTCATTGGACCACAAAGATCCGAATGTATCAGTTCAAGTGGTTCTTTGGCCCTATAACCTTTTCCAATAAAAGGCCTCTTGGTCATTTTACCCTCGAGACACGATTCACAGGGTGGTAAAGATGTATCTTCTAGATCAGTTAGAAGTCCATCTTTAACCAAACGATCGATCCGATCGATGTTAATATGACCAAGACGAAGGTACCAAAGATACGTATTGTTACTTAGAGGAGAAATCTTTCGCCTTTTATTTTGAGTTTCGGCCGTTTTAAACATTTCATGACTTAAAATAGCCTTAGCATCGGTAAGGTCTTAACACATACAAATTATTCTCACGCTGAGCAGAACATATAAAAATACCATTTCTTGAAACAATAGCTTCATTAAGCAGAAAAGAAATTGAGTATTCTTGTTCTAACAAAGATGAAATAAAAATAAGGTTCCTTTTAATTCTAGGAACCAAATACAAGTTCTCCAAAATTAAATACTTATTTCTAAAAAATAATTTTGCAGCTCCCACTGCACGAGCTTAAACGACCTCTCCTGTTCCAACCTTGAGAGCCATTTCACCATCAGCAAGCTGCTGGAAATCATTTCCCTGAAAAAAAGAGCATAAGTGGCTCCCAAATCCAATATCCAGGCGA
Organism: Luffa aegyptiaca; assembly: GCA_017139565.1. Classification (NCBI taxonomy): domain Eukaryota; kingdom Viridiplantae; phylum Streptophyta; class Magnoliopsida; order Cucurbitales; family Cucurbitaceae; genus Luffa; species Luffa aegyptiaca. Next base: position 26,964,097 of record CM029403.1, on the reverse strand, counting down.
ACTCATCATGTTCTACAAGATAGGTTTCTAAAACCAGTAAATCGAATTTACGTTCTTTTTCTCTCTTCTTCTCAGCGAGGTAACGGGGAAAGTTGCGCTTCCAGTGACCATCCATATTGCAGTGGAAGCATCTGCCTTTGTCGGCCACGACCTTGGCCTTGCCCTTACCTTGCACAGCTTGTGCAGGAGCCTTCCCCTTGTCTCCCTTCCTCTTCTGAATTTGCTTCGATGAAGAAGCTTGAGGTTCAGATTTAGTCCCTGAGGATGAACCCTTCAGGAACTTCTTTTTGGAATGGGCCACGTTGGCCTCTCCTTTCACCACATTTTTGCCCTTGCTCTTCAGCATGGACTCATAAATCTGTAACTCCGAGAGGAGGGTAGTCAGGTTGAACTGTATTTTGTTCATACTCGCATTCATCCTAAATGGCATATAGCTCGTAGAAAGCGAGTGAAGGATGAACGCTACCTGACTGCGCTCGCAGACTACCCCGCCATTCGCCTCAGCAATGTTGAATTGGTTTATCATATCCAGGACACGTTCCCGGACAGACTGACCTTCTTGCATCTTGGCGTTGAAGACGTTCTTCCAGGCATCGTGGTGGAGCTGGTAGGACGGGAGTCCAAACATCTCCTGCAGGGAATTCATAATCTCCCTGGTAGTTTCCACGTTCTCGTAACGCTTGGCCAAGACTTCAGATAAGCCGACCAATATGTAAACTTTGACCTTTTCATTGGCCTTCATCCAGCGTTCGTGGGCATCTTTTACTGCCTAAGCGGCAGTGCGAGGGAGAACGGGAGGACATTCCTCCGTTAAGACGAACCTAAGATCCTCTACCACGAGTATGGTATTTAGATTCGATTTCCATGTTGGAAAATTCTCGCCCGTTAGTCGTTCGTTTTTAAGCAAGGAAATTATAGAGGAAGACATTGCTGAAAAACAAACAATTGACCGTATTAGTTATCTTTGCCTTAACCCATCACACAAGCAATACAAACAATTGCAAACATCCAATCAATTTTGCAAACAATCAATCAAAGAACCCTAATAAAACTATTGATTGTGTCTTGCGACGATGCTTTAGAGGTTTAGAAGAACAGCCACCGAAGGGTTATCAGTTGTTCCTCCTCTAAAATGAGACTCTTCTCAGTTAATTTCTAATACCAGAATAACTCATATTCCATTAGACATTAACCACCGTTGTTTGGTCAAGGATTTGTTAACCAATTAACTCCTCCCTGTAAGTGTAACCCTCCCACTTTCAGATCTCAGAGGCACAGACCAACAGGCTACCGTTAGGAAAGACAACTGTTGGTAATTAGCCTAAGCGATCCTATCCTATACAGGAGTTCACGGTGTTCCGAATCCTATGATCAGGCCCTCCGAAGGGATGGTTACTCCAGGGCAACACGCAGGCAGATCATAGGAATCTCATGTTGTGACCTAGGGGTGGAGACCGAGGGATACGTTGACACGCGTCCCGCTCCCACTTACTATAGTCACTTTCCCTATTCACCTTGGTATTGATCCATGCAAACACTTTTCGAAGGGAGGCCGCGCTAAAACGACACGAAGCCGAGCATGGATCTCACGGTGTGAACTATACAGGGACATATGAGCAAAACTCGATTTAAATCAAGTTTTGAAATATTTCCTCCCACTAAAGTAACCTATCGGATATTTTAGGGTTTGATTAAACCTAGATAAATCCGGCTAAGTCATTTATCTAAGTCTAGTCCTATTATAACTATTATAATAAGACCTAATGTCTAGGTGTATTAAACAAATTTAATTAACCTAGCGACATTAATCTAATATTAACCTACAATTAATTCAACTCCGGTGTTCCAGATTAGTTCCCAGGTAGGAGGTGTTCCGTATATCGTCAACTTAAATACCTCCAATCCTTAGACAGAACTTCACTGGTAGAGTTCCCTTATAATCTTTGGAATGTTGTCCTACTTAGTTCATTAAAATTATTTTAAAACTAAGTAAGAATTTCTAATCCTATTAGAAAATGATCTTAGGGCTAATTAATTTTAACTCATTAAAATTAATTCATCTTAACCTAAGATCCTATGTGAGCATGCATATCTTGATTATAGATTGACGGTTTCTAATCATAAATTTTAAACTATTTCAAAATTTTAATGATTAACCCTATAATCATGCATACTATAGTTTTAAAAACAATTAAAAATCATATTCTAGTTAATGAAATTAAAACTATACTACAACATAGCATGTATTTAATATAACTCTTATATTAAACTATGGATGTTACATGCTCAATGCTTCTTTGATTTCCATTTTTAATAAATTAACAATTAATTATTGCCAAAAATGGTAAATCACAGTAGCATGCTGCAAACAATTCATTTTAAATATAACTCTTATATTAAAACTATGTAATTGCATGCATCATGCTATCTCATTTTCATGATATTAATACAATTCAACTATATATTAATCAATCATGAAAAACCATGCATCTTCAACCATACATTATAATCACATTATAACATACATAATGCATGAACTTGCTTTATAACCTAAGGTGGGATTAAAATTTAAATGACATCCACAAAGCATTTAAATAGCGAATAAACCGATTTAATTGGCCCCTAGGATAAATTAAAGCAAAATTACATTAATAAAGCTTTAAAACTATCCTATTACAAGAAACTGCAACTCCAAAACCGGACCAACAAGCATGAACCGACCCGAACCACTTCGAACCGACCTTGAAGAACCCGAACTGAACCAAAAACGGGCTGCCGCACGAAATCGTACTGCCGCACGAAATCGTGACAGCGTCGAGACGCTTAAGGAACAGCGTCCCGACGCTGGCACGATTTCAACCCGTCCGCAGCGTGAAATCGTGATAGCGTCGAGACGCTTAACGCCAAACGTCCTGACGCTAACGCGTCTGGAGCAATTGTCTGGGCAAAAACAGCGTCTGTCTTCTCCAAATTGGCCTCGAATTCTATCGTGTTCTACACTGATCTTCATGCCTAAACTAGACACGGACTTACAGACTCGATTTACAGTATAATGCCCAAAACGCAGGGGCCCTTACATGATCAAATCAACGAATAATTGTAAATCTAAGGCCAAATTAAATCAAAACAATTTATCGCAAACCATAATCATACATTATGCAATTAATCCCACCTATGAACAAATTGCAAATTTTAATCAATAAGAAAAAATACAAAGATGGCTCTGATACCAATTGAAAGGGATAAAGCCCTAGTGCAACGAAAACAATCATGAGACCATACTGTATTTTCTTAAGATTAAAATACCGATACAATTTGCAAACAAATTTTACAGCAATATAGACTACTTTAATCATGCTGGAAAACGTATAAAGCATGCTGAAAATTTATTAAAAAACATCTAGATCTAATCTAGATATGGACCCTAATGATCCTAGATCAAGAAATACCTACCGTAGATGAAATTCTTGATCTTTTCGCCTAATTCCCTTTGAATTGTGATAAAATCCAGCAGCCTTAGAAACCTTTCTTCGCTGCAAATTTCCCACGAACACCACCACGTAGTAGCACCGGTATTCTCCTAGGATTTGGAGTTGAGTGGCTTGTGGGAACCAACTAAAATCTCTAAGGTATTGAGAATAATTTTGTTCTCTGTTTTTCTTGAGAGGGAAAACACAGAGAGTCTGTTGATTGAGAGAGCTTCACGATAGAGAGAGGGAGAGAGCGTTTCTCAAGAATAACCAATCGTAAAAATCAAGGGGGAAGGTTAAGCAACCGTTGAAGGAGACCCACTCCCCTTATTTTTCTCCCTTCTATGCGTGAAGACCTAGGTAAGTGGAGAGTTGATCAATTCTCCTAACTGATCAATTAATAAATAATATTAATCAATTAAATTAAATCATTATTTAATTTAACAACATTTATATAAAACATTTTAATATAAATGATTCACTTAACCTATAGTTTTAATGAAATTTAATTAAATCAAATTTAATTAAATTAAATTAAAACAAAAAAAAATATTAATTAATTCAACAATTAATTAACATTATTATTAAACATCATATATTTAATTATAACTCTCTCAAATAAATTATAGTATTAATGTACATCAAATGTGCATTAATTATAACCTATAGTTTTAATATGAATCAAATTCACATTTTAATTTAATATTCGAACCCCTTCAAATACTCAAATTCTGCTTAGAAATTTACCTCAACGCCCTTAGTGAGCTACCGGTGGGACCTAATGGACCTACAGATAAGAAGCTCAAACGATATGAGATTAATTGGCTAAACTCATTAACCAAGTTAATCAATGTTCGTTAACTGTGGTTCATTCCACTATAGAACCACAACTACACTCTTCTCACTGCAGATATATTTCTGTGTCCACGGATATCGACCATCAACAACAAGTCAGCACTTCACGTGTGTTCGTACCCCAGCTAGGTCAAATTATCGTTTTACCCCTGGGCTACCTCTTGGTCCTTAAGTACCAGTGCTCCTCTAATGAACAACATGTTTGAGGTCCAACCAACAAACAGAAGTCCCTCTTGTGCCATAGAGAGGGCAGGTCCCATTGTTCAAGACCTGGATGTTGGGTTTTATGCCCTAAAACTCGTAGATAGTGAATGTAAGCAAATTGTATACTTGTTTTCAATAAAGTGTTATTGAGTTTCTACAATAAAGTGTTATTGTTAAATATTGCACAATTTGACCCAAATCCAATAAACTAAGATCCAAGGTTGTTTACATGTGACTTGAACTAGTATGTGGGTGTTGGGTTTTATGCCCTAAAACACGTAGATAGTGAATGTAACCGTTGACCAGATATTAATGAAATAATATTGATATATTTTTTCATTAATTGTTATTAGTTATTTTATATTTGTCTTTGCCTAATAATAACCCTAATCATATAAACTAGACATCCAAGGCTGTAATATGAGTCTTGAACTATATGTAGCGACATATGGGATCATTGTTCAAGAAACAGCCTGAAGGGTCTATAGTATAGGGATAAGACTGGGTGCCTTATCCTGGTGACACTATGGATACGACACACTTTGTATTTGATACAAACGCTGCGATCCAACGCGTTCGTGTAGGAGACATGCGAGTGGGGGTATCCTATGCAATGAGTTTGCATAAGACCGGACCACGAAATAGTAACCACTGGTTATAACACCGTTAACTAGTTGGTTTTCTATTTCACTAGGACGACCTAGACAACTTAGTCTTAATCCTGAGTTGATTATGGACTCCTGCTCATGAGAGATTGTCCATTGATTTGTATGGGTGAGAGTGGCCAATACGCCGACTCAATAAGCCTACCACTTTGGGGACAAGACCGAATGGGGCGCTGGGAACATAATCGTACAAGATGGAATTCACTCCTTCCCGACTTTAGGGAAGCAGATGAGTGTTCCCTTAAGTGGTTACTCCGAGTCTTGAACAAAGGGCCCTACCCTCTCAATGGCACGAGAGGGTTTTCTGTTTGATGGTTGGACCACAAACAGGTTGTTCATTAGAGGAGAATTGGTACTTAAGGAAATAGAGGTAACCCAGGGGTAAAACGGTAATTTGACCCAGCTGGTGTTACGGACACTCGTGAAGGACTAACTAGTCGATATTGGTCTATATCCGTGGACACAGAAAATATGTCTGCAGTGAGAAGAGTGCAACTGTGAGTCTATAGTGGAATGAACACACAGTTAACGAATATTGATTAATGTGGTTAATGAGTTTGACCAATTAATCTCACATCGTTGGAGCTTCTGATCTGCAGGTCCATTAGGTCCCACTGGTAGCTCATAAAGTAATTTGAGGCAACTAAGTAATAAATGTAAATTGAAAATGTTCAATTTACTCAGGGAAACAAATATAATATATATTGATATATTATTATGAGAGAAATTAATATTTGAAGAAATTCAAATATAAATTTATGGAAGTTTGAAAGAGTTCAAATAATGAATTAATTAATTTAAGGCCTAAAATGTGTTTGGGCAAATTAATTAATTCTAGGCCGGAAATTTAATATGTGATATTTAATTGGTGGTTAATTAATTAAAGAATTCATTAACCGGGAATTAATCAATTATGGAAATAATTAATCACTTAAGGAAGTGATTAATCATTTATGGAAATGATCTAATCACTTATGGAAGTAATTAGTCATTTGTGGAAAAGATTAATCAATTATGGAATTGATTGATCATGATTGTTTAATTAAGGAATAAGATTGAATAAATTTTGGAAAAGATTGATTTAATTGAATATTTTATTCATGGCCTCTCTTCTATAAATAGAACACTAGACCTAATTGGTCCAGGACACTTGACACTTTGCTCTTGCTCTTGGACTCTCAAGACAAGACCTAGAATTCTCTCTAGCCTCCCTCTTAGAGAAAGACTCCCACAAGTCTTTTGCCTCCTAGACCTAGAGTCATACCGGTGTAACCTCTGTGGTTATTGTGTCATTCAAGAAGAATTTTCCAGCGATCACAAGACAAAGGAGGCTGCTGCGTTTTGTTCGTTGGAGGATCGTTAGCGACGAACGGTCAAGTCTACAACGGAGGTTTGTAACGGTTCTTCCCCTTTTCTTTAGAAAAGCATGAAAATAAATTTAGATTTATTTTTAAGCATGTTTAAACTGATTTTCTAGCAACTTTAAAGAGTGTTTAAAGTTTGTTTGAGTTTTCGTAACGGTATTTTAATGTTAATTAATATACGGCGTAAGGTCCAATCGATGCGCTTCCGCTGCGTGGGGACTTTTATTCCCTTCAATTGGTATCAGAGCCATCGCTGTCCCTATTTATTAATATTAAAAGTTGCGATAGGCTCTAATAGGTGGGATTTATGCATAATGTATGTTCGGTTTGCGTTGAACTGTTTAGGTTAATTTTATGGCCATAGATTTTATTTTTATGTGATTTTGATCATGTAAGGCCCGGTGTTTCGGGTATTTTATGTAAAATCGAGTCCTATGTAAGTCCGGGTCTAGAATAGGTTTTTATGAGATGAAAATCGAAGCAATCGTCGCTGAAATAGAGGCCAAAACCAAAGAAAACACTGCTGTTTTGCCCAGATTCTGCCTCCAGACGCAACAGAGTCGGGACGCTACCTCAACAGCGTCTCGACGCTGTCTCGATACCGCAGGCGCCAGATATGGAAAGCGCACAGCGTCGAGATGCTATCAACACAGCGTCGAGACGCTGTCACGATGGCGGCGCGCATTAGGGCTTCAACAGGCGCGGTTCAAGCTGTGGGCGGTCCGGTTCGGCTGGGCTGGGACCTATTTGGTTTGGTTCAGCCAATTTTTGGCATGGTTCGTGATTTTGGAAGCCGGTTCGAGGAGGTTCGGGGCGGTTCGTGCTGTCTAGACCAATTTTGGGAGCTGCAGAGGGATTTTAGGATAGAATTTAGCTAAAATTATTGTAATTTAATGCTTTATTTTATCCTAGGGGCCAAAATTAACCGGTTCAATTGCTATTTATATGCTTTATGGATGTCATATAGAATATTTAATGCCACCTTAGGTTATAAACATGCTCATGCATTTTTATATTATAAATTGTTATAATGTATGTTTAAATGCATGGAATTGTTTTCATATTTTTAATATAAGTGTATATTAATTATATGAAAAATTGGAAAGCATGAAGCATGTCATTACTTAAATTAAATACAAATAGTTATGTTTAATGTGATGAATGAAGCATGCTTGATTGATTTCTTGATTGACTTATAATTGTTATATTAAAAGAAAATCAAAATTGCATGAAGCATGAAACATCCATAGTTAATAATATAATTGTTATATTATTCATGCAATTAGTGTGGTTTAATTATTTAATTTGAATGAGATTGTTAAATGAATTAAACCCTAGATTCTTGATTATAGGATTAATCATTAAAATTTGAAATAGTTCTTTAATATTAATGATTAGAAACCGTCAATCTATAATCAAGATTTGCATGCAAACATAAGATCATAGGATAAATTGGATTAATTTTAAATTGTTTAAAATTAATTAGACCTAGATCAGTTTCTAATAGGATTAGAATCTTTTCTTACTTAGAATTAAAAATAGTTTTAATTGACTAAGTAGGAAAATCATTGCTGTGATTATAAGGGAACTCCACCGGTAATGTTCTGTCTAAGGCTGGGGGTATTTAAGTTGACGGTTTACGGAACACCTCCTACCTGGGAACTGACCTAGAATACCGGAGTTGAATTAATCATAGTTAAATGTTAGCATGCAATGTCACTAGGTTTATTAAAAGTGTTTAATGCACCTAGATCTTTAGAGTAAAGACCCTACATTACTGAGGTTATAAGGGAACTCTCTCGGTAAAGTTCTGTCTAAGGTTGGGGGTATTTAAGTTGACGGTTTACGGAACACCTCCTACCTGGGAACTGACCCGAACATTGAGTTGAATTAACCATAGTAATGTTGACTTGCAATGTTGGGTTTATTAAAAGAAGTTTAATTCACCCAAAAGATTGCAGTTGAATCCTTTCCATAATTGTTAAAATATGATCAGACTTAGATAGATTGACTTAGCCGAATACTATCTAAGTTAAACAACCCTATATTAACCGTATGACATTTTCAGTGGGAGAAAAATTACAAAACGAGATTTAAATCAAGTTTTACTCCTACGTCCCTATATTCACAACGTGAGGTTCATGCTCGGCTTCGAGTCGCCTTAGGAGCGGCCTCCCTTCGGAAAGTGTTTGCGTGAATCAATATCAGGGTGAATGGGAAAAATGTCTAAAGTAAGTGGGAGTGGGACACGTGTCAACGTATCCCTCGGTCTCCGCCCATAGTTCACACCGTGAGAGTACTATGATCCGCCTGCAGGTTGTCCTGGCGCAACCATCCCTTCGGAGGGCCTGATCATAGGATTCGGAACATCGTGAACTCCTGAATAGGATAGGAGCTCTTAGGCTAATCACCAACAGTTGTCTTTCCCTTCGGTAGCCTGTTGGTGCGTGCCTCTGAGATCTGAAAGTGGGAGGGTTACACTTACGAGGATGAGTTAAAAGTGTTAACAAATCCTTGACCGAACAACGGTGGCTAATGTCTATAGGAATATGAGTTATTCTGGAATTAGAATTAGCTGAGAGGTGTGTCATTTCAAAGGAGGAGTGCCTGATCACCCTTCGGTGGCTGATATTCTAAACCTCTGAAACATCGTTGCAAAACTAAATCAATAGTTTTAGGGTTCTGTGATTGTCTGTTTTGCTAAATTGATTGGATTGTGTGCAATTGTTTGCTTGTATGATGGGTTAAGGCAAAGATAACTAATACGGTCATTGTTTGTTTAAATTTCAGCAATGTCTTCCTCAATTGTCTCTCTGCTTAAAAATGAGAAATTAACCGGCGAAAATTATGCTACGTGGAAGTCGAACCTGAATACGATTCTTGTTGTCGATGATCTGCGGTTCGTCTTAACGGAGGATTGTCCTCCAGCCCCTGCTCGTAATGCATCCCAAGCAGTTAAGGATGCTTATGACCGTTGGACAAAGGCCAATGATAAGACTCGCGTCTATATCCTAGCCAGCTTATCTGAAGTTTTGGCTAAAAGGCATGAGGGCATGGTAACAGCGAGGGAGATTATGAACTCTCTCCAGGAGATGTTTGGACAACCGTCCTACCAACTCCACCATGACGCTCTCAAATACGTTTATAGCTGTCGCATGAAAGAGGGCACGTCTGTTCGGGAGCATGTCCTGGATATGATGGTCCAATTCAACGTGGCAGAAGCAAACGGGGCGGTCATAGATGAGCGTAGTCAGGTTGCATTCATCTTAGAATCTCTTCCGAAGAGTTTTCTGCAGTTTCGAAGCAATGCAATGATGAATAAAATAACATTCAACCTGGCTAGCCTCCTGAATGAGCTACAACTCTATCAGTCTCTTCTTAAGAACAAGGGACAGATAGAAGGAGAGGCAAACGTTGTTCACTCTAAAAGAAAGTTCGAGAAGGGTTCATCCTCTGGAACTAAATCTGTAGCCACTTCTTCAAAGAAAACTCAGAAGAAGAAAGGAAACAAGGGGAAAGCTCCCAGTACTGCTGCTAAAAGAAAGGGAAAAGCCAAAGCTATGGCAGATAAGGGCAAGTGTTTCCACTGCAATGTAGATGGACATTGGAAGAGAAACTGCCCAAAGTACCTTGCTGAGAAAAAGAAGGAAAAGGAAGGTAAATTTGATTTACTTGTTTTAGAAACATGCCTGGTAGAACATGATGAGTTTACCTGGATACTTGATTCAGGAGCAACTAATCATGTTTGCTCTTCTTTTCAGGAAAATAGTTCCTTTCGGCAGTTGAACGATGGGGAAATGACACTCAGGGTCGGAACTGGAGAAGTCATTTCAGCTAAAGCAGTGGGAGCTGCGAAGTTATTTTTTAGAAATAGATTCTTACTTTTAGAAAGTTTGTTAATTGTTCCCAAGATTAAGAGAAACTTAATTTCTATTTCATGTTTGATTGAACAATCGTATACATTTACTTTTGATATGAATGAAGCGTTCATTTATAAAAATGGTGTACTTATTTGTTCAGCCAAATTGGAAAATAACTTGTATGTTTTAAGACCAACCGAAAACATAGCACTTTTAAATCACGAATTATTTAAAACTGCTGAAACTCAAAGGAAAAGGCAAAAGATTTCTCCAACAAGTAACAATACTCATCTTTGGCATCTTAGACTTGGTCATATAAACATCGATAGGATCGGTCGTTTGGTAAAGAATGGATTTCTAAGTAAGTTAGAAGATGATTCACTACCACCTTGTGAATCTTGTCTCGAGGGAAAAATGACAAAGAGACCTTTTACTGGAAAAGGTTACAGAGCCAAAGAACCCTTAGAGTTAATACATTCGGATCTATGTGGTCCAATGAATGTAAAAGCTCGAGGAGGGTACGAATATTTCATCTCATTTATAGATGATTATTCAAGATATGGTTACTTGTACCTAATGGGACATAAGCCTGAAGCCCTTGAAAAGTTTAAGGAGTTTAAGGCTGAAGTTGAAAACCTATTAGGTAAATCTATTAAAGTACTTCGATCTGATCGAGGAGGGGAGTATATGGATCAAAGATTCCAGGATTATATGATAGAACATGGAATCCAATCTCAACTCTCAGCCCCTGGTACACCTCAGCAGAATGGTGTGTCAGAAAGGAGAAATAGAACCTTGTTAGACATGGTTCGATCAATGATGAGCTATGCTCAATTGCCTAGCTCGTTTTGGGGGTATGCAGTGGAGACTGCAGTATACATCTTGAACAATGTTCCCTCGAAAAGTGTTTCTGAAACACCTTTCGAATTATGGAAGGGGCGTAAACCTAGTTTGCATCACTTTCGCATCTGGGGTTGTCCAGCACACGTGCTTGTGACAAATCCTAAGAAACTGGAACCTCGTTCAAAACTGTGCCAATTTGTTGGTTACCCTAAAGAAACGAGAGGTGGTTATTTCTACGACCCACAAGAAAATAAGGTGATTGTATCCACAAACGCCACTTTCTTAGAGGAAGACCACATGAGAGATCATAAACCACGCAGCAAAATAATATTAGGAGAAGCTACTGAAGAATCATCAAGAGTTGTTGATGAAGTTGGACCTTCAACAAGGGTTGATGAAGGAACTAGTTCTTCAGATCCATCCCGTCCATCTCAAACGTTAGGAATGCCTCGACGCAGTGGGAGGGTTGTATTACAACCTGACCGCTACTTGGGTTTAACTGAAACTCAGGTTGTCATACCTAATGATGGCATTGAGGATCCATTGTCCTATCGACAGGCAATGAATGACGAAGATAAGGATGAATGGGTCAAAGCCATGAACCTGGAAATAGAGTCAATGCACTCCAATTCTGTATGGTAACTTACAGATCTACCAAATGGGGTAAAACCCATAGGGTGCAAATGGATCTATAAGAGAAAAAGAGATGCAGCTGGAAAGGTACAGACCCTCAAAGCTAGACTAGTGGCAAAGGGTTATACCCAAAAGGAAGGGGTTGACTATGAGGAAACCTTTTCTCCTGTAGCCATGTTAAAGTCCATAAGAATTCTCTTATCCATAGCCACATATTATGACTATGAAATATGGCAAATGGACGTCAAGACTGCCTTTCTGAATGGTAATCTTGAAGAGAATATCTTCATGTCTCAACCCGATGGGTTCATAGCCCAAGGTCAGGAACAAAAGGTTTGTAAGCTCAATCGATCCATTTATGGATTGAAACAAGCGTCCAGATCATGGAACATTAGATTTGATACCGCAATCAAATCTTTTGGCTTTGACCAAAACGTTGATGAGCCTTGCGTATACAAGAAAGTCAACAAAAGGAAAGTAGCTTTTCTAATACTTTATGTAGATGATATCCTACTCATTGGGAATGATGTAGGATACCTCACTGACATTAAGAAATGGCTAGCAGCCCAATTCCAAATGAAAGATCTGGGAGAGGCTCAATATGTTCTGGGAATCCAAATCATTAGGGATCGTAAGAACAAAACGCTAGCTTTGTCTCAAGCAACGTATATTGACAAGATGTTGTCTCGATATTCGATGCAAAACTCCAAGAAGGGACTACTACCCTTCAGACATGGGGTACACCTGTCTAAGGAACAATCTCCTAAGACACCTCAAGAAGTTGAGAACATGAGACACATTCCCTACGCCTCAGCTGTGGGCAGCTTAATGTATGCATGCTCTGCACTAGGCCTGACATATGTTATGCAGTGGGAGTAGTCAGTAGCTATCAGTCTAATCCAGGGTTGGACCACTGGGGAGCGGTTAAGAATATCCTCAAGTATCTTCGGAGAACGAGGGACTACATGCTTGTGTATGGAGCTAAGGATTTGATTCTTATTGGATACACTGACTCTGACTTTCAAGCTGATAAGGATTCAAGGAAATCCACATCAGGGTCAGTATTCACCCTCAATGGAGGAGCAGTAGTGTGGAGAAGCATCAAACAAGGATGCATAGCAGACTCAACCATGAAGGCTGAGTATGTAGCAGCTTGCGAAGCAGCTAAGGAGGCAGTATGGCTTAGAAAATTCTTGACTGATTTGGAAGTGGTTCCGAATATGAACGTGCCCATAACACTATACTGTGACAACAGTGGGGCTGTAGCCAACTCAAAAGAACCTCGAAGCCACAAACGGGGTAAACACATCGAGAGGAAGTATCACCTGACACGGGAAATTGTGCAAAGAGGAGATGTGATCGTCACTAAGATCGCCTCGGAGCACAACATCGCTGATTCATTTACGAAGGCTCTCACGGCTAAAGTGTTTGAGGGTCATCTAGAGGGTCTAGGTCTACGAGATATGTATGCCATCTAATCTAGGGCAAGTGGGAGAAATGTATAATGGGTATAAGGATGCCCTAGTTCATTGTATTATTTTAATATACATGACATTTCCAGCTTTAGATTATTGCATTTACATCCCACTAACTAGTGTTTTAGTTCAAGTGGGAGTTTGTTGGGTTTTATGCCCTAAAACTCGTAGATAGTGAATGTAACCGTTGACCGGATATTAATGAAATAATATTGAAATATTTTTTCATTAATTGTTATTAGTTATTTTATATTTGTCTTTGCCTAATAATAACCATAATCCAATAAACTAGACATCCAAGGCTGTAATATGAGTCTTGAACTATATGTAGCGACATATGGGATCATTGTTCAAGAAACAGCCTAAAGGGTCTATAGTATAGGGATAAGACTGGGTTCCTTATCCTGGTGACACTATGGATACGGCCCACTTTGTATTTGATACAAACGCTGCGATCCAACGCGTTCGTGTAGGAGACATGCGAGTGGGGGTATCCTATGCAATGAGTTTGCATAAGACCGGACCACGAAATAGTAACCACTGGTTATAACACCGTTAACTAGTTGGTTTTCTATTTCACTAGGACGACCAAGACAACTTAGTCTTAATCCTGAGTTGATTATGGACTCCTGCTCATGAGAGATTGTCCATTGATTTGTATGGGTGAGAGTGGCCAATACGCCGACTCAATAAGCCTACCACTTTGGGGACAAGACCGAATGAGGAGTTGGGAACATAATCGTACAAGATGGAATTCACTCCTTCCCGACTTTAGGGAAGCAGATGAGTGTTCCCTTAAGTGGTTACTCCGAGTCTTGAACAAAGGGCCCTACCCTCTCAATGGCACGAGAGGGTTTTCTGTTTGATGGTTGGATCACAAACAGGTTGTTCATTAGAGGAGAATTGGTACTTAAGGAAATAGAGGTAACCCAGGGGTAAAACGGTAATTTGACCCAGCTGGTGTTACGGACACTCGTGAAGGACTAACTAGTCGATATTGGTCTATATCCGTGGACACAGAAAATATGTCTGCAGTGAGAAGAGTGCAACTGTGAGTCTATAGTGGAATGAACACACAGTTAACGAATATTGATTAATGTGGTTAATGAGTTTGACCAATTAATCTCACATCGTTGGAGCTTCTGATCTGCAGGTCCATTAGGTCCCACTGGTAGCTCATAAAGTAATTTGAGGCAACTAAGTAATAAATGTAAATTGAAAATGTTCAATTTACTCAGGGAAACAAATATAATATATATTGATATATTATTATGAGAGAAATTAATATTTGAAGAAATTCAAATATAAATTTATGGAAGTTTGAAAGAGTTCAAATAATGAATTAATTAATTTAAGGCCTAAAATGTGTTTGGGCAAATTAATTAATTCTAGGCCGGAAATTTAATATGTGATATTTAATTGGTGGTTAATTAATTAAAGAATTCATTAACCGGGAATTAATCAATTATGGAAATAATTAATCACTTAAGGAAGTGATTAATCATTTATGGAAATGATCTAATCACTTATGGAAGTAATTAGTCATTTGTGGAAAAGATTAATCAATTATGGAATTGATTGATCATGATTGTTTAATTAAGGAATAAGATTGAATAAATTTTGGAAAAGATTGATTTAATTGAATATTTTATTCATGGCCTCTCTTCTATAAATAGAACACTAGACCTAATTGGTCCAGGACACTTGACACTTTGCTCTTGCTCTTGGACTCTCAAGACAAGACCTAGAATTCTCTCTAGCCTCCCTCTTAGAGAAAGACTCCCACAAGTCTTTTGCCTCCTAGACCTAGAGTCATACCGGTGTAACCTCTGTGGTTATTGTGTCATTCAAGAAGAATTTTCCAGCGATCACAAGACAAAGGAGGCTGCTGCGTTTTGTTCGTTGGAGGATCGTTGGCGACGAACGGTCAAGTCTACAACGGAGGTTTGTAACGGTTCTTCCCCTTTTCTTTAGAAAAGCATGAAAATAAATTTAGATTTATTTTTAAGCATGTTTAAACTGATTTTCCAGCAACTTTAAAGAGTGTTTAAAGTTTGTTTGAGTTTTCGTAACGGTATTTTAATGTTAATTAATATACGGCGTAAGGTCCAATCGATGCGCTTCTGCTGCGTGGGGACTTTTATTCCCTTCAGTGGGGACATACGGGGATTGGTGTTCAAGTAACAACCTAAAAGGTCTATAGTACAGGGATAAGGCTGGGTACCTTATCCTGGTAACACTATGTGATACGACTCGCTTTGTATTCGATACAGACGTATTGATCCAAGGCATCCATGTAGGAGACATGCGAGCGGGGGTATCCTATGCAATGAGTTTGCATATGACCGGACCGTGAAATAGTCAACCATTAGTTGTAACACCGTTAACTAGTTAGGTTGCTGTTTCAATAGGATGATCTAGGTAACTCAATCTTAATCCTGAGTGTGTCATGAACTCCTTCTCACGAGGGATTGTCCTTTGATTAGTATGGGTGAGAGTGGCCTGCACGCCGACTTAATAAGCCTACCTTCTTGGGGACAAGACCGAATGGGGGGCTGGGGACATGACAGCACAAGATGGAATTTACTCCTTCCCGCTTCTAGGAGAAGTAGATGAGTGTTCCCTTAAGTGATGACTCCGGGACTTGAACAAAGGGATCCCGCCCTCTCACTGGCCCGAAAGGGACTTTCTGTTTAATGGTTGGACCATAAACAAGTTGTTCATTAGAGGAGTGCTGGTACTTAAGGAGACAGATGTAACACAGGGCATTTTGATTGCAAAAGAGTCTGTGAGTCCGTGTCTTTGATAATGTATATATTGAGGATGAAATCGATGTAATTTTGAGCAAAATCGGATGAAAACCGCGCTGAAAAAATTGACGATTTCTGGGATCCCGAGAGCAACGTACGAACTGCAGCAACCATACATTAGCATACATGACATACCAAAAAAAATCGTACATAATATTTCGAAAGTGTTTGCGGCTGGTTGGTTGGGTTAGTGCTTGTGAAGTCGTATGGCAGTGGATTGAGCCTTGCCATGTGCAGTTTTGATCGCTTCAAAATATTTTTACCCGTGTGCAGTTCGATTGGCCGGCTGGAGCAGGACACGTGTCGAGCGTCGGTTGGCCTTCGGCTGGATCGTGCATCAGGCGTGGAACTTCCGTGCGGTTCAGTCTGGTTCGGCTTTGGTTTATGAGCATTTGATCGGTTCAGGCATTAGTTGATCGGTTTATCTGGGTTTTGACTGGTTCGTGAGGTTCACGCGGTCTGGGTTGTTTTCCGTCCGGTTTAGCGTGGTTCAAGCAATTTTGAGCTGGTTCAAGGTGTTTTGAAGCTGGTTCAGTGCGGTTCAGCTCATATTCTTGCCAGTTCGAAGGGTTTCAATGTGGTTTGAGGCTGTTTTGAGCTGGTTCACGGCAAGATAGGACTTTATTAGATAAATTAATGTAATTTTTCTATTGTTTTGAGTCTTAGGATGCCAAAACCCGTCTACTTAACTATTTAATTGCTTTATGAATGTCATATAGTATTTAAAAACCACCATAGGTTAAGCATATTCATGCATATTTAATTATAATTGTTATAATATAAGTATTATGCATGAATTTAATTTTCATGGGTATTTAATATAAATTGTTATGATTAAATGGATGAAAATTGAGAAGCATTGAGCATGAAATTACTTTAGTAAAAATATAAAAAGTTATATTTATGAAAGTAATTTATATGCTTATTTATTTGCATGAGCAATTAATATAAATTGTTATGTTAATGTATGAAAATGTGAATGCTTATTTTAATTTTCTTGGGTAATTAATTTAAGAGTTAGATTAATTGAAGAAAATTAATTTGAATTGAGCATGAAATTACTTTAGTTTAAAATATATAAGAGTTATATTTATATAAGTAATTAACATGTTTAATTAATTTTCATGATATATTAATATAAATGTTATGTTAATGTATGAAAATGGTAATGTTTAATTTTAATTTTCTTGTATAATTACTTTCAGAGTTAGGTTAATTAAAAGGAAATTAAATTGCATTGAGCATGATATTACCTTAGATTAATATAATTGTTATATTTTTGGTATGTCATGTATGCTAATGTATGGTTTTATAAATTAATTAGAATTTGATTGTTAATTTATTCACCATAGTAGCATGTTATAGGGTGAATTCATTAAAATTTATAATAGTTATAAAATTAATGAATAGAAACTGTTAACCTATAACAAAGAATTGCATGCAAACATAGGATCTTAGGATAAATGAATTAATTTTAAAATGTTTAAAATTAATTAGATCTAAGATCACATTTCTAATAGGATTAGAATTATTCTTACTTAGAATTAAAATTAGTTTTAATTGACTAAGTAGGAAAAACATTACTATGATTATAAGGGAACTCCATCGGTTAAGTTCTGTCTAAGGCTGGGGGTATTTAAGTTGACGGTTTACGGAACACCTCCTACCTGGGAACTGACCTGGAATACCGGAGTTGAATTAATCATAGCTAAATGTTAGCATGCATTGTCACTAGGTTTGTTAAAAGTGTTTAATGCACCTAGATCTTTAGAGTAAAGACCTTATATTACTGTGGTTATAAGGGAACTCTCTCGGTAAAGTTCTGTCTAAGGTTGGGGGTATTTAAGTTGACGGTTTATGGAACACCTCCTACCTGGGAACTGACCCGAAACTTGAGTTGAATTAACCATAATAATGTTGACTTGCAATGTTGGGTTTATTAAAAGAAGTTTAATTCACCTAAAACATTGTGGTTGAATCCTTTCCATAACTGTTATAATAGGATCAGACTTAGATAGATTGACTTAGCCAAATTTTATCTAAGTTAAACAACCCTAAATTAACCTTAGGACATTTTCAGTGGGAGGAAAATTACAAAACGAGATTTAAATCAAGTTTTGCTCCTACGTCCCTATATTCACAACGTGAGGTTCATGCTCAGCTTCGAGTCACCTTAGGAGCGGCCTCCCTTCGGAAAGTGTTTGCATGAATCAATAACAAGGTGAATGGGAAAAATTTCTAGAGTAAGTGGGAGCGGGACACGTGTCAACGTATCCCTCGGTCTCCGCCCCTAGTTCGCACCGTGAGAGTCCTATGATCCGCCTGCAGGTTGTCCTGGCGCAACCATCCCTTCGGAGGGCCTAATCATAGGATTCGGAACACCGTGAACTCCTGAATAGGATAGGGTCACTTAGGCTAATCACCAACAGTTGTCTTTCCTTTCGGTAGCTTGTTCGTGCGTGCCTCTGAGATTTGAAAGTGGGAGGGTTACACTTACGGGAATGAGTTAAATGTGTTAACTAACCCTTGACAGAACAACGGTAACTAAACGCTAACGGAATATGAGTTATTCTGGTGTTAGAGTTTGGTTGAGATTGTCTCAATTCAGAGGACGAGTAGTTGACCACCCTTCGGTGGCTGTTGTTCTAAACCTTTGAAGTATCGTTGTAAAAACTAAATCAATAGTTTTATAGGGTTTCTTTGATTGCTTATTTGTTTTTGCAGAATTTGATTGGATTATTTGTAATGGGTTAGTGCAATAAATAATACAAGTAATTTGTTACTTCAGCAATTATATAATAATTTACGTGTATTGTCTTATGTCATTTTATAAATAACGGTAATACAACAAGCTTAAACGACAAATTGTGGAAAATAAGTCTAGGATTATTCTTGGCTGAGGAATGTCCTCATGACCCATATGTTTAATTCATTAAGAATTGTTCTTGGTGAATATGAACATAGAACCCTGCTTAGCAAAAAGAGAACTTATTCAAGACCGTAATTTTCATTTACCTGTCTTGAAAACGTGATTAGTGAAGAATAGTGATTCTCCTTGAATACTTGATTCAAGGGCCACAAATCACGTGTGTTCTTCTTTTAAAGGAATAAGTTCCTGACAATAGTTTGCTGCTTGTGTAATAACTCTCAAAGTTAGAATTAGAGAGGTTATTTTGGCTATAGTAGTGGGGAACATTAAGTTTTTTTTCTCAGTGGGAGAAAATACATACTATTAAATAATGTGTATGTAAGATCAAAAGAAATTTGATTTCTGTATCTTATTTGCTGGAACAATGTTACTCTTTACCTTTCTCCGCTAACGCAGTTTTGTTTCAGGAAAGGGAGTTGACATTTGTTTAGCTTTACTGGAAAGTAACCTAAATGTTTTAAGACTAATCAAGAGTAAAGCAGTCATGAACACTGGGTTGTTTAAGACTACTACTACTCAATGTGAAAAGAGGCAAAGGATTTCTCCTAAAGGAAAACATCTTTCTTTGGTTTTAAGGGAGACCATATTAATCTCAATTTGATTGGGAGATTGGTCAAGAGTGAAATTCTAAGCGAGTTAGAAGATGACTCTCTACTACCTTGTAAGTCATGCCTTATGGGAAATATGACTAATAGGTCTTTTACTGGAAAAGATCTAAGAGCCAAAGAGCCCTTGGAGCTTGTACATTTAGATCCTTGTGGTTCAATATGTTAAAGCAGTGGGAGGGCATGAATAATTCATCTATATTATAGATAATTATTCAAGGTATGGGTATCTCAACCTAATGCAACTTAAGTCTAAAGCTCTTGACAAATTCAAAGGGGCTTGGGACTAAAGTTGAAAACTTGTTAGGTGAGATGATAAAAACACTTCGATCTGATCGAGGTGTAGAGTATGTGGGACTTGAGATTCCAAGACTGAACATGGAATTACATCCCAACTCTCAACCCCTGGAAACACCTTAGGAGAACGGTGTATCAGATAGGAGAAATGGAACCCTATTGGATATGGTTCAATTCATTATGAGCTATGCTCATTTGCCTGACTCGTTTTGGGGTCATGCAGTGTTGACTGCAGTGTGTATTTTGAAGAACGTTCCATAAAAAATGTTTTTGAAACATCTTTTGATTTGTGGATAAGGCGTAAAAGTGGTTTACGTTATTTTTGAGTACATTGTTCAAAAGTATACCTATTCGTAGGCTGCCCCATGGAAACGAGAGATGTGGATACTTCTTCAATCCACAAAAGAATAAATAATTTGTACTGACAAATGCTACATTCTCAGAAGAAGACCACATGAGAAATAATAAGCCACAAAGTAAGGTCGTTTTAAGTAAATTAATTGATGAAGCTACAGAAATATCAACAAAAGTTGTTGATAAGTCAACAAAGGTTGTTGATGATGCTGAACCTTTAACAAGAGTTGTTGATAGGGTCAATACAATTGGTTAGTTACATCTATCTCAAGAGTTGAGAATGCCTCGATGTAGTGGGAGAGTTGTTCTACAACCTGAGCGTTACATGGGCTTAACAGAAGCCCAGATCATTATATCTGATGATGGCATTGAGAATCCATTGTCTTCAAGCAAGGCAACGAATGATGTTAACTAGGACCAGTGAATTAAAGTCATGAACCTAGAAATGAAATCTATGTGTTTCAATTCTATCTGGGACCTTGTAGATCAACCTTATGGGGTAAAACCTATAGGTTGCAAATGGATCTACAAGAGAAAACGAGACGTTAAGAGTATCTACATGTCTCAACCAGAATGGTTCATTTATCAAGATCAAGAGCAAAAGGGTTTGCAAGCTTAAGGGATCCATTCATGGATTGACCTAAGCAATTCTATCTTGGAATATAAGATTTGATACTGTGATCAAATCTTTTGGCTTTGATAAGAACATTGATGAATCTTGTCTTAACAAGAATATCGTCAATAGTTCAGTAGCTTTATTAGTGTTATAAATGATTGATATCCTAATCATTTGGAATGATGTAGGTTATCTTACTGACTAGTAAAAGGAGCTAGCAGCTCAATTTCCAAATGAAAATTTGGGAGAAGCTGAGTTTTTTCTTAGGATCCAAATTGTTAGGAACCTTAAGAACAAAAAGCTAGTCTTGTCTCAAATATCTTATATCTACAAAATGTTAGTTAGATATAAGATGCAGAATTTCAATAAAGGTTCTCTACCTTTCAGACATGGAATTCTTTTGTCTAAGAAATTGTTTCCTAAGACACCTCAAGAGATTGAGGGCATGAGACGAATGCCCTATGCAGTAGGGATTGTCAGTAAGTATCAATCTAATCCAAGATTTGATCACTGGAAAACCGTTAAGAATATCCTCAACTATCTGAGGAGAAAGAGGAACTATATGCTCGTGTATGAGACTAAGGATTTGATCCTTACAGGATACACTAACACAGATTTTAAGACTGATAAGGATTTGAGGAAATCTACATCAGTATCTATGGTCACTCTTTACGATGGAGTTATAGTATGACATAGTTACAGTCTTGACCGTATAGGCCAAAAACATAGCTGCTTGTGAAGCAGCAATAGAGACTGTATGACTTAGGAAGTTCTTGATTGATTTGGAATGTGTTCCAAATGTGAACTTGCCCATCACACTTTATAGTGATATAGTGGTGTTGTGGCAAATTCAAAAGAACATCGCAACCCAAGACAAGCAGGCACATTAAATTGATTGAAATATTGCTGATTCATTTACAACGACTCTCTCGGTAAAGTGTTTGAGGGTCATCTAGAAGGTCTAGATCTACGAGTAATGTACAAAGATGAAATCTAGGGCAAGTGGGAGAAATGTAATGGGTATAGTGATACCATTATGTAATGGGTATAGTGATGCCCTAGTTTATTGTATTTGTACATTGTATATGTTTTATACATGTATATTATACACCCACTGCTGTATAGATTATTGTACATCCCACTAAACTAGAGTTTTAGTTCAAGTGGGAGTTTGTTGGGTTTTATGCCGTAAAACTCGTAGATAGTGAATGTAAGCAAATTGTATACTTGTTTTCAATAAAGTGTTATTGAGTTTCTACAATAAAGTGTTATTGTTAAATATTGCACAATTTGACCCAAATCCAATAAACTAAGATCCAAGGTTGTTTACATGTGACTTGAACTAGTATGTGGGGACATACGGGGATCGATGTTCAAGTAACAACCTAAAAGGTCTATAGTACAGGGATAAGGCTGAGTACCTTATCCTGGTAACACTATGTGATACGACCCGCTTTGTATTCGATACAGACGTATTGATCCAAGGCGTACATGTAGGAGAAATGCGAGCGGGGGTATCCTATGCAATGAGTTTGCATAAGACCGGACCATGAAATAGTCAACCATTAGTTGTAACACCGTTAACTAGTTAGGTTACTGTTTCAATAGGATGACCTAGGTAACTCAGTCTTAATCCTGAGTGTGTGATGAACTGCTTCTCACAAGGGATTGTCCTTTGATTAGTATGGGTGAGAGTGGCCTGCACGCCGACTCAATAAGCCTACCTTCTTGGGGACAAGACCGAATGGGGGGCTGGGGACATGACAACACAAGATGGAATTCACTCCTTCCCGCTTCTTGGAGAAGTAGATAAGTGCTCCCTTAAGTGGTGACTCTGGGACTTGAACAAAGGGACCCCGCCCTCTCACTGGCCCGAGAGGGACTTTCTATTTAATGGTTGGACCATAAACAGGTTGTTCATTAGAGGAGCGCTGGTACTTAAGGAGACAGATGTAACACAGGGGTAAAACGGTAATTTGACCCAGCTGTGATTAAGGACACTTGTGAAGGATTGACTTACCGGCATAGGTCTACATCCATGGACACAAAAATGTTCTACAGTGAGAAGAGTTCAGCTGTGGGTTTTTAGTGGAATGACCCACAGTTAATGAATATTCGTTAACTTGATTAATGAGTTTAATCAGTTAACCTCATATCATTGGAGATTCTGATCTGTAGGTCCATTAGGTCCCTCTGCTAGCTCGTAAAGAGTAATTAGGAACAAATATATCTTGAGAGAATTTGAATAGTTCAAATTCATATTGGGAATTAAGTTAATTGTATGAGATACAAATTAATATAATGTATAGTGATGCATTAAAATATAAAGTCTAATTTGAGATTAAACTTTATTATATTGAGAGATTGATATATTTGAAAGAGTTCAAATATATGTCTAATTAAATATATGGTATTTAATTAGAAGATGAATTAATTAATTATTCAATTTAGTTTAAATTAAATGAGATTTAATTAAACTGTAGACTATAAGGGAATTATTAGAATATGATTCTAATATGTAATTAATTTAATATGGGAGATATTTAATTAATTGTAAAATTAATTAATTATTGAAATTAATTAATTGATTAGTTTAATTGAATTAATTAAATGTGATTTAATTAAGTTTAATTAAAATATATTATGTGAGGAAATTACATTTAAATAAGATTTAAATGTGCATGAGATTAATTAATTAATATGATTAATTAATTAACATTTAATTAATTAATATGATTAGTTAATTAACATTTAATTAATTGATCTTGATCTAACGGTCAAGATTGTTTCCTAACCTCACATTAGGGTTTCCTCTCCTATAAAAGGAAAGGTTATGAGAACCCTAGCCCTAAGGTCTCATTCTAGCCTCCCTCACATATTCTCTCAAGAACTCCAAAGAGAAATTTTCTCTCTAAGAGTTTTTCCCAATCAAGATTAGTAGTCCCACACAACTACGTTCCTAATCTCAGAGAATAGCAGGGTAGCCTCGTGGCGGTGTCCGTTGAAGTATTCAGAGTCGTCAACGGAGGTATGTTTTTCACCGCTTAACCTTTTGCCAATGTATTGGAATTTTGTAGAACAAAATTAATTTACGAACGGTCCAATTGCTTCCGCTGTAACGGAATTGGGAATTCCAATCCTTCAAAATGAACTCCATGCCTGAAAGGTAATAAACCCCTCTTGGAATTCTGCATCTTATATCTAGATAACATCTTGTCTATATATGATGCTTGAGACAGGGCTAACGTTCTGTTCTTACGATTGCTGATAATTTGAATCCCTAAAACATACTGAGCTTCACTCAAATCTTTCATTTGGTACTCAGTCGATAGCCATTTTTTAATGTCAGCTAGATATTCTACATCATTCCCAGTGAGTAAAATATCATCTACATATAACACCATAAAAGCTACTGAACTGTTGATAATCCTTTTGTAAACACAAGGTTCATCAACGTTCTAGTCAAAGCCATAACTTTTGACAGCAGTGTCAAACCTTATATTCCAAGATCTGGAAGCTTGCTTCAACCCATAAATGGATTGTCTAAGCTTGCAAACTTTTTGCTCCTGACCTTGAGCAATGAACCCCTCTGGTTGAGACATAAAGATGTTCTCATCAAGATTGCCATTCAGAAAAGCAGACTTGACGTCCATTTGCCAAATCTCATAATCATAAAATGTGGCAATGGACAAGAGAATCCTTATTGACTTTAACATGGCAACTGGAGAGAAGGTTTCCTCATAGTCCACCCCCTCCATTTGGGTATAACCCTTTGCCACCAATCGAGCTTTGAAAGTCTGCACTTTCCCAGCTGCATCTCGTTTTCTCTTGTAGATCCATTTGCACCCTATGAGTTTAACCCCTTCAGGTACGTCTAAAAGATCCCAGACTTGATTGAAGTACATAGACTCCATCTCTAGGAGCTTTGACCCACTGGTCATGGTCCACATCATTCATAAGGTCAATGGATCCACAACCCCATCATCAGGTATGATAGCTGGAGTTTCTGCTAAACCCAGATAGCGTTCAAGTTGAATAACAACCCTCCCACTACGTCAAGGTATTCTCAACTCTTGAGAAGGATGGGCTAGACCTGATGTACTGGGCTCATCAACAACTCTTGTTGAAGGTCCAGCCTCTGAACTGGGCTCATCAACAACTCTTGTTGAAGGTCCAGCCTCATCAACAACTCTTGTTGAAGGTCCAGCCTCATCAACAACTCTTGTTGATTCATTTGTAGCTTCACCAGAATAGTTCACTTAACACAATTTTACTGCGTGGTTTGTGTTCTCTAACGTGGTCTTCTTCCAAGAAAGTAGCATTTCTCGATACAAACACTTTATTTTCTTTTGGATCGAAGAAGTATCCACCTCTTGTTTCTTTTGGGTAGCCTACGAATAGGCATAATTTTGAACGTGAATCCAATTTCTTTGGGTTTGCCACTAACACATGTGTAGGGCAGCCCCAAATTCTGAAATGATGTAAACTAGCTTTACACCCTTTCCAGAGCTCAAATGGTGTTTCAGAAACACTCTTTGAGGGAACAACATTCAAAATATAAACTGCAGTCTCTACTGCATAACCCCAAAAAGAACTAGGCAGTTGAACATAGCTCATCATAGATCGAACCATGTCCAACAAGGTTCTGTTTCTCCTTTCAGATACACCATTCTGTTGAGGTGTACTTGGTGCTGAGAGTTGAGACGAGATTCCATGTTCCATCAAATAGTTCTGGAATTCTAAGTCCAAATACTCTCCACCTCGATCAGTTCGAAGTGTTTTAATGATCTTACCTAATAAGTTTTCAACTTCAGCCTTATACTCCTTGAACTTTTCAAGGGCTTCAAACTTATGACTCATTAGGTATAAATAACGATACCTTGAATAATCATCTATGAAAGAGATGAAATATTCATACCCTCATCGAGCTCTAACATTCATTGGACCACAGAGATCCGTATGTACGAGCTCTAAGAGCTCTTTGGCACGATAACCTTTTCCAGTAAAAGGTCGTTTGGTCATTTTAACTTCGAGACATGACTCACATGGAGGTAAACTACCATCTTCTAACTGGCTTAGAAGTCCGTTCTTAACCAATCTCCCAATCCTATTGAGATTTATGTGGCCAAGTCTCAAGTGCCAAAGATAGATACTTTGAGAAACTTTTTGCCTTTTTGGTTGAGTCTCAGCTGTTTTAAACATTTCATTGTTCAAAATATCCCTAGACTCTATTGGTCTTAAGACATACAAATTGTTCTCAATTTTTGCAGAACATATATCAGCACCCCTTTTAGTAATGAAAGCTTCATTCATAGAAAAGGACACTGAATACCCTTGTTCTAGCAAACAAGAAATAGAAATCAAATTTCTTTTTTATTTTGGGAACTATATATACGTTATCTAATAACATATAGCAATCCCTGGAGAAGAACATTTTAATATCTCCCACTGCTTTAGCTGAAATGAGTTCCCAGTCCCAACTCTGAGAGTCATTTCCCCAGCATCTAAATGTTTCTAGGAGCTCATTCCCTCAAAGGAAGAGCATACGTGATAAGTGGCACCTGAATCAAGGATCCAGGCTGTATCATCATTTTCCACTATACACGTTTCAATGATCAATAAATCAAATTTATTTTCATTGAGATGTGCTAAGCAGTCTATGTCATATTCATCATGAACAATTTCGGATAAATTAGACATATGGGTTTGAGGACCGTCCTCAGTTAAGACCAATTCCAAGCATTTAGTGTTTAAGTTCATTTTCTTAGTTGTATTAGAAATACCAGTTTTGTAATTGACATTATGATAGCGGGTAGAAATGTCGCTATTTTAGCCCTAAAATATTAAGATTTTTAGTACTTTAATTGTGTTTTTATTGAAGATATTTAATATATTTTGTTATTTGGTCTTTAGGAGCAAAATTATGGATTTTGGTGAAAAAATGCCCAAAAAAGAGCCATTCAAGCCCAAAGTCCATACATGGGTCAAGGGGAAGCTCAAAGAAGTCAACCATGAGAGAGAGGCCCAAAAGAAATGAAGAGAGGCCCAAGTTCAAGCCCAAAAATGCACGTGAAAGTTCTAGAATTCGCCTAGCGTCGAGACGCTGTCCCATTTCTTGGCCGGCAAGTCGATGACGTCACAGTGTCTCGACGCTGTGTCAATAGCGTTGCGACGCGGTCCAATTTTCGGACCTATAAATAGTGCCCCTTGGAGCCATTTTTTATCATCAAACACCATTCCATTCCTTCATTCTGTTCTCTCTTTGGCTCCTTTGGAGCCTTCTCTCAAGGCTTTTAGCCTTTTTGAGAGTTCTTTAGTGGGAAATTTTGGGGAATTTTGGGGAGTGCTCTAAGAGGCTCAAGGTTTGCTCAGAGGGACTCTAAGCGCCAGCGACGGGGTCTTCGACGGTCAATTCCTTCCCTTTTATTGTGCTCATATTTATGCTTTCTATTGTAAATTTTGTGAATATTTTAGCTATGTATAGCTAAACCCCAATTTGGGGTCTTGAAATGAAATTATAGTTAAATGTTGTTATAATTGTCTATCTTTTGCCCTGTTTACTATTTATTTGTATGGATGCTTGTAATGCTGTATGCAATCTGGTCAGTTGTGTATTGATTCGATTCTTAATGGAGACTCGACGGAGAGAAGTTACGATAGATCATAATCCATGCAACTAGTTTAATTGCCCGTAGTGACAACGAGATTAGTTGATTAAACTTAGATTCCTAAAATGAATCAGGGTATAATAATTAACGAATTTTAATGTCGCTAAGGACACTTAGGTTGTTAAAATGAATTAATTACAATTAGGGGAGACCGATAGGAGAAGCTATGTGATTAACGGAGATTCTAGGAGTATAATTAGTTGGGCAACGAGATAGGATAATGGTAATAATTATTTAGCTATTATTTAAGTTTCAAGACCCCACTTCCCATTCAAAAAGCTCTTTCTCCACATATTTATTTCGTGATTGATCAAATTGATTTCTTTAATCGCTTTAATTTTTAAATTCATTTTAATTGCATGTTTTTGTCCCTAAATATTATTTTTTCCCAAGTACCTTTAGTGTTCAAGGAGTTTTTGCCTTGCTTAATTTTCGCTTCGCCTACCTGTGGATTCGATACTCGGAATATTTCCGTTTTATATTACTTGCGACCCGTGCACTTGCGGTACGACCGTCGAACAAGTTTTTGGCGCCGTTGTCTGGGAGTCTTAATTTTTAAGCAAATTAATTTTCTCTCGACATTAAAAAGAAAGGGATAAATAGTAATTTAGGTTGTGAATATTTTATTTTTGTGATTATTTTATTTTTTGTTTTTGTTTGGTTCTTTTGATTGTTTGGGAGTGTTGCATGCGAAGGCATAAGGTGGTTGAATTGTTTCCTTTAGATCTTGAAATTACCAGGACACTCAGATCTATTCGCAGAAAGAAAAGACTAACGGAAGCAATGACCCATCAAGATGAAGCTCCCAAGGCAATCAGAGACTTTTTACAGCCAGTTTTCCCAACCGAGAATTCCAGAATCGTTTACGCCCCAATCCAAGCTAACAATTTTGAGTTGAAGACAGGATTGATTCAGATGGCGCGCGATAATTCTTGTAAGGGACATCCTTCGGAGGACCCACACTCACATCTGCGATCATTCTTGGAGATATGCGGGATGGTAAAAATGAATGGAGTTCCGCCCGACGCTATAAGATTGAGGTTATTCCCATTTTCTCTACATGATAAAGCTAAAGATTGGCTCGAATCAGTTGAGACGGGCAGTATCAACACTGAGAGGGGGGTAGTTTCCAAAAAGGCTGGAATTTATGAATTAGATGAGTCAAGTTCGTTGAAGGCACATATGGCATCTTTGACAAACGCCCTGAACAAGTTGACTTCATCTGAGGTGGTCAAGTCCATTTCCACCAAAGAGAGTCATGATGTGGAAGAAGTTCAGTATGAGGGAAACATACCATTCACTAAAGGAATACCAAACTTCTACCATCCCAATCTGCGCAATCATGAGCACTTTTCGTACTCGAACACAAAGAATGTTTTGCAGCCACCGCCAGGATTTGCATCAACGAGTTTGCCAGAAAAAAAGAGTAACTTGGAGGAGATGGTGGCCATGTTTATCAAAGAATAGAAAGCGTTAAATGTGAATCTCCAGACAACAGTAAATAACCACGACACAACTCTAAAGAATATGGAAGTTCAGATTGGTCAGATAGCTTCAGTGGTGAATGCCCTTCAAAAAGGAAAGTTTCCAAGCGACACTGAACCCAATCCTCGACAGCAGTGCAAGATGGTGACACTGAGAAGTGGTAGACAGTTGGAGTTCAGTTTAGAAAATAAGAAAGAAGAAAAGAGTAAGGATGAGGATGGAAGGGTTGAGGCACAAAAAGCCTCCTCTGAAAGGTCCCAACATCCTCCTAACTCTGTTGGTTTAAATTGTGATTTTTCTAACTCTTTTGCAAAAAAGAAACAAGATGAAAAACAGAATGACAGGCATGAAGAGAAGCTGAATGAGGAAGAAGTGGTTCCATGCAACCATCATGTCAAAGGCTCGCACATTAGCCCGCCCAAGCGGAGGGGCGAATGTCCAACCTTTGACTACAGGGAGTTACCTTTTCCTTAGCGTTTTAAAAATGTTAAATTAGATGAGCAGTTTCAGAAATTCCTAGAAATGTTTAGAAAATTGTCAGTAAACATTCCCTTGGTAGATGCATTGTATAATATGCCTAATTACGGAAAGTTCATGAAAGAGATGCTTTCTAGGAAGAAAATCTTGAAAAAAGAGGTTTTTAAATTATCTGAGAGCAGTAGTACCATAGTTTCTAGAAAGATGCCTTCTAAACAAAAGGACCTAGGGAGTTTTACTGTTCCCTGCACTATAGGAGAAGTATCTTTCAATAGGGCCTTGTGTGATCTAGGTGCTAGTATAAATTTGATGCCCTATTCTGTGTACAGGAAGATTGGTTTAACAGGTCTGAAAGACACCGACGTCACCCTCCAGCTTGCTGAAAGATTGATTACCCACCCGATGGGTGTTGTGGAGGACGTGCTGGTGAAGGTCAACAAATTTATCTTCCCTGTAGATTTTGTGGTGCTCGACATGCAGGAAGACAGAGAGGTACCCATTATTCTAGGTAGACCTTTCTTAGCAACTGGTAAGGCTGAGATTAGTGTGCATACTGGTAAGCTTACCTTGAATATTGATGATGAAAAAGTCGTTTTTAATATTTTTGGCCAAGAAGAGTCTGTATGTAGTTTGCATACTTGTTTTTCTATAGGTCCAGAATATTTGACTGACGATGATGAGGAGGTAGAATATAATCTTGGCCTAGGATTAGGAGAGGCGCCTATGGATGATGAGAATTTTAATCATAATGCATTTTTCGATGACCCTCTGTTTGAGAAAGAGCTAATTGATGTAGATTTGCCTGATTTTGAAAATGAATTAGAGTTGCCTGCTTTTGAGAATGAAATGTCTGCAATTGATGACTTACCTTCTTTTGAGAATGAATTGGAATTGCTTGAAATTGATAATTTTGATAATGAGATTGAATTGCTTGATTTATCTGATGAGCATGATTTGTCTGATAATGTTCATAAATTGCATGGAGATGACTACTTGATAGATGATAATTTTGAGTCTGATCAAGATAATGCTGAATCTATTGAGTTCGATCCAGATGAGTACATAGAGTCAGACCCTGAAAGTGTGAATAATTTTGATTCGTGTCCTGATGATGTAGATAGTATAAAATCTGACCCAGAGGAGCTTATATTCTTTAATTCTTCTGATAGTGAGTCATATGATAGCTTAGTTGAATCATTTTTTAATTCTGAGTCTGAGGAATCTTCTGAGCATGTAGATATTATATCTAATGTGTGGACTGACATGGTTGATAGGCCACCTTTAGATCCTAGACCGGTAGATATCATAACGCTTGATGACTCTGTTAACAATTGTTTTGTGAATAGAGACTTAGAAAAGAGATTTGATGCTGCTACATATTTTCTGAAATGTTATTATAACAATCTCTTTAGTGATGATGGACCAGGGGAAAGTTTTTTTTCTCCCCTTTTTGCAGTGTGCAATTCGGTGCGAGATTTTCTGCAAGGCCCAGAGGATGATGAAAACTTTTATTTCAAGCCTCCGTGATCGTGCCGAGCCTTGTCTAGCTAAAGACGTTAAAGAAAGCGCTGCTTGGGAGGCAACCCAAGGATTTAAGTTTAGGTAGTTGTTTTTGCGGTAAATAATTTTCTTTGCTTCGTGATCCTATTTTGTTTTGCAGGATCACCTTAGCAAATCCCAAAGCTCCAAGAATCCCATTTTTTTGGAACCAAAGGAAGAGAATGAATTGCTCCTAACTCAGGGAAGTCTCAGTATCCCTCTTTTTGCTTTATTGTCTATAAACATTAGGGACAATGTTTAATTTAAGTTTGGGGGGGGGGGGGGGAGGCTTTCGCTGTGTTGAGCATATTTAAATTTCGTTGGATGCATGAGTAGATAACTATGATAGCCGAGGATGTGATTTTAGAAGTTTTGGGAGAAAATGGTTTATATGTTGTGGAATTTGGGAGCATAGCATAAATTGTGAAATTTTAAAATTTTTTGATACTTAGTTTTGATGTCTAAAGCATGCAATAGACTTATCTAATGACGACTTTGAAAATCTAGATTCTTATTATGATTTTTAAAGTTTGTTGTCACCTCGATAGGCTTAGTTTCTAATACTAGGAAGTTCATGCTTGATTGTTCTAAAGAGCTAGGTAGAAAAAAATTGCTATGCCTGCTGAGAGAAAAGCAAAAGAAACAAAAGAAATTGAGAGAAAAGAAAAATCTGTTTAAAAAGAAAAATATTTTTGCTTGCAAAAAAGAAAAAGCCTAGGGGTAAAAAGAGCTACCTGCGATGTGATCAGTTAGGCCAACCAGAGAATAAAATTCGGGTTAAGGGTCCCTGCACCGTAGTGTGAAAGCTAGTACCATTAGATATCAAAATGCAAGTTTGGGGGAGTAGCAAAAAGAAAATGAAAAATAATTGTGAGTTTTGCTCTCCCATGAAAAAGAAAAATGTCAGGCGCCCTAGTATTTTTTTTTTCCTGATAGAAGAACTCCGACCTATTAGGGGCTCTTAGCCAGTGTAGGGGGAAAACAAATGGAGAAAGCCATAAGACTAATCTAGATAAAAAAAAAGAATCAGTAGAAAAGTCTTGAGCATGCTATTCATTAATCTTAAGTTCAATCTATTTTAAGATTTCTTCATGAGTATGCGGTGCTTACTTATTCCACTTGCATGTTTTCACTTCTATCCTAAAAATTCCAAAATCATTGAGGCTTGAGCAATTCTATTTCATGCATCTTTCGAATTTATTTTGCTCGGGACTAGCAAAAGCTTAAGTTTGGGGGTGTGATAGCGAGCAGAAATGTCGCTATTTTAGCCCTAAAATATTAAGCTTTTTAGTGCTTCAATTGTGTTTTTATTGAAGATATTTAATATATTTTGTTATTTGGTCTTTAGGAGCAAAATTATGGATTTTGGTGAAAAAATGCCCAAAAAAGAGCCATTCAAGCCCAAAGTCCATACATGGGTCAAGGGGAAGCCCAAGGAAGTCAACCATGAGAGAGAGGCCCAAAAGAAATGAAGAGAGGCCCAAGTTCTAGCCCAAAAACGCGCCTGAAAGTTCTGGAATTTGCCTGTCCCATTTCTTGGCTGGCAAGTCGATGACGTCACAGAGTCGCGACGCTGTCCAATTTTCGGGCCTATAAATAGCGCCCCTTGGAGCGGTTTTTTTATCATCAATCACCATTCCATTCCTTCATTCCTTTCTCTCTTTGGCTCCTTTGGAGCCTTCTCTCAAGGCTTTTAGCCTTTTTGAGAGTTCTTTAGTGGGAAATTTTGGAGAATTTTGGGGAGCGCTCTAGGAGGCTCAAGGTTTGCTCGGAGGGACTCTAAGCGCCAGCAACGGGGTCTTCGACTGTCAATTCCATCGCTTTTATTGTGCTCATATTTATGCTTTTAATAACTGCCCAAAAGGTAGTTATTTAGGTCTCATTTTTATATTGATTTGTGTGTCTTTTGTGCTTAATAGGGTTGCTTTTAGATGTATATTATATGTTTTAACCCATTTGGAAGAATGGAAGCTTTGGAAATCATTTTGTGCAGAATCTGTTGCTGGGCGACTTGAGGGAGCAAAATCTGTGCTGCAGCAAAGCTGCGAGCAAAACTGCCACGTCACAGCTCGTTATCCAAATTGCCAAACTGAACTCTGTTGAGTTTTTCTCGTGATAAACGAGCAAGGAGAGCCCTACACGTTTCCAGGTTGACCTAAGTCAAGCCTCCTATCCTTCTATAAAAGGGAGTAGCCGCCCAAGTCAAATTCATTCCACTCTTGGGAGAAAACATTCCATTCTTGGGAAGTTCCTTCCACCTTTGGGAGCTGAATAGAGGAGAGAGATTGGAGACCAGCTAGAAGACCATCATTGCAAGCTGATCAAGGAGATTAATATTTCCTTTTATTATCTTGTAATTATGGACGTGCCTACTCAGATTGTAACGTGTCTTTCCATGCATATTATGAACTAAGTAGCTTAGGCGTTGGTTAGGAACAATGTGATTGTCGTGCTTAACTTTAGTAATATATATTGATTATTGCATCTTGGTTAATTGTTGTGCTTGCTTCTATTTTATGCCCGCTTGGCCAGCCGGTATGAATACCTCTCTCTAGTTTCAGGGATGATTTAGAGAGTGTGTGGCGATTAATCACACTACGATCATTGTGTATTGGTGAACGCCAGTGACTGAGCTAGGGATAGCCAGTTGCCTAGTGCTTGATCGGTTGTACTTCAATAGGGTTGAAACACATTCCAAAAGATCCGGAGTTCCGGGAGGAATCCGCTAATAATACTGCGAGAGTTTGCATGATCAATAATATTGCTAGAGCATCTTTTAAGACAATTACTGAAGCCTGACCAGTGCCTGTTTCTAATCTGTTTGTCTTTTTGTTTATTCTTTGTTCTGTCATTTATTTTGCTTCAGCATTATTCTTATAAAAACCAATCATTTTTACCATCTTTGAAACCATTAAAAAGTTATACAAAATAGATAAAGTGGAAGCTAGTTCAGGCCTTGGATTGATAATACTTATTACTTGCTGCGAATTGTGTATACTTGCACAGAGTTCTAGAGTCCTTTTATACCATTTTTTTTACTCACTCTAGGAACCCAACAGCTTTCTATTGTAAATTTTTTGAATATTTTAGCTATGTATAGCTAAGCCCCAGTTTGGGGTCTTCAAATGAAATTATAGTTAAATGTTGTTATAATTGCCTATCTCTTGCCCTGTTTACTATTTATTTGTATGGATGCTCGTAATGCTGTATGCAATATGGCTAGTTGTGTATTGATTCAATTCTTAATGGAGACTCGACGGAGAGAAGTTAGGATAGATCATAATCCATGCAACTAGTTTAATTGCCCGTAGTGACAACGAGATTAGTTGATTAAACTCAGATTCCTAAAATGAATCAGAGCGTAATAATTAATGAATTTTAATGGCGCTAAGGACACTTAGGTTGTTAAAAGGAATTAATTACAATTAGGGGAGACCGACAGGAGAACCTATGTGATTAACGGAGATTCTAGGAGTATAATTAGTTGGGCAACGAGATAGGATAATTGTAATAATTATTTATCTATTAATTAAGTTTAAAGACTCCACTTCCCATTAAAAAAGCTCTTTCTCCACATATTTATTTCATGATTGATCAAATTGATTTCTTTAATCGCTTTAATTTTTAAATTTATTTTAATTGCATGTTTTTGTCCCTAAATATTATTTTTTCCCAAGTACCTTTAGTGTTCAAGGAGTTTTTGCCTTGCTTAATTTTCGCATCGCCTCCCTGTGGATTCGATACTCGGAATATTTCCGTTTTATATTACTTGCGACCCGTGCACTTGCGGTACGACCGTCGAACACGTTATTAGAGGCATAAAAAGAACGTTTCATTGCTGATAGAACAAACAAATTAACTTAATAAGTATTGTTGCATTAACCCATTACACAAAATAATATTATTATTTTAATCCAATCAATTTAGCAAAAGTAATGATCGACCCATAGAATAAACATTCATTTTGCAACGATACTTCAGAGGTTTAGAACAACAGCTACCGTAGGGTAGTCAGCTACTCCTCTGAATTGAGACAATCTCAGCCAATCCCTTTTCCCGAAATAACTCATATTCCAATAGTTCTTAGCTACTGTTTTTTCGGTCAGGAAATTATTAACACCTTAACAATTTCCCGTAAGTGTGACCCTCCATTTTTTAGATCTCAGAGGTCGGTCCCAACAATGCTACCGTAGGGAAAGTCAAAGTTGGAAATGGACCTAAGAAACCCTATCCATTTCTAGAGTTTGCGTGTTCCGACTCCCATGATCAAGCCCTCCGTAGAGTGATCGCTCTCAGGGCGACTCGCAGGCAGATCATGGGGATCTCACGGTGCAACCTAATGGAGGAGTCCGTAGGATACGTTGACACGTGTCCTGCTCCCACTTACTATAAAATACTCCCTCATTCACCCTGATATTAATCCATGCAAACACCTTCCGTAGGGTGTCACTCCCAGGGTGACTAGAGGCCAAACATGAACCTCACGTTGTGAACTTTTGAAGACGTGAGAGCAAAACTTGATTTATGAAAATCTTGTTTTGACATATTTCCTCCCACTAAGTATTTTTATAATTATAGGGTCTATTACTTAGGTAAATTCCAGCTAAGTGAATCTATCTAAGTCTTTGCCTGTATATAACTTTTATATATATAGGTCTTTTCTCTAATGTCTAGGTGGATTAAAGACTTTTAATAACCTAGAGACATTGCATGCTAATATAACTATGGTTAATTATACTCAAGTTCCGACTCAGCTCCCAGGTAGCAGGTGTTCCGTGAACCGTCATCTTAAGTACCTCCAGCCTTCGACAGAACTTTACTGGTACAGTTCCCTTATAACCAATAGTTATGATAAATCTTTACTCTAAAGATCTAGGTGAATTAAACTCTTTTAATTAACCTAGTGAAATTGCTTGCTAACATAACTATGGTTAATTCAACTCTTGTTCCGAGTCAGTTCCTAGGTAGTAGGTGTTCTGTAAGCCGTCATCTTAAGTACCTCCAACCTTAGACAGAACTTCATTGGGAGAGTTCCCTTATAACCATAGTAATGTAAACTCTTTACTCTAAAGATCTAGGTGAATTAAACTCTTTTAATAAACCTAGTGATATTGCATGCTAACATTTAACTATGATTAATTCTACTCCGGTATTCCGGGTTAGTTCCCAGGTAGGAGGTGTTCCGTAAACCGTCATCTTAAGTACCCCCAACCTTAGACAGAACTTAACCGGTGGAGTTCCCTTATAATCATAGTAATATTTTTCCTACTTAGTCAATTAAAACCATTTTTAATTATAAGTAAGAAAATAATTCTAATCCTATTAGAATTATAAAGAGCTTAGGTCTAATTAATTTTAAACATTTTAAAATTAATTCATTTTAACCTAAGGTCCTATGTTTGCATGCAACTCTTTGTTATAGGTTGACGGTTTCTAATCAATTTTATAACTTATTATAAAATTTTGATGATTAGCCCTATAACATGCTTCTATGGTGTTGGAAAAATAACAATCATAATTCAAATTATTAAACACCATATAGCCCATGACGCCGATAACGATAATATAACAATTATACTAAAGTGGTGTCATGCTCAATGCTTTTCCATTTTCATATAATTAATATAACCCTTTATATTAAACACATACATGAAAATCAAGCATTGAGATAATAATTATTTTCATTCATAATATAGCTAATTATATTATCCCATGAAAATAATACTAAGCATGCATGCTACATTAATAAAATATAACAATTATATTTATCTAATTAATGTCATGCATCATGCTTTTGCAATTTCATATATTTAATA
The DNA here is from genome assembly GCA_017139565.1 of Luffa aegyptiaca. NCBI lineage: Eukaryota > Viridiplantae > Streptophyta > Magnoliopsida > Cucurbitales > Cucurbitaceae > Luffa > Luffa aegyptiaca. Next base: position 26,927,132 of record CM029403.1, on the reverse strand, counting down.
TAACAATTATACTAAATAACTTAGGAAATTTAAATTCATGCATAATTATCATATATTATAGCATTTATAACATAAATATGCATGAAACATGCTTAACCTATGGTGGGATCTAGCTAAATGACATTCATAAAGCATTAAATAGCTATAAAGACCGGTATTTTGGCACCCTAGGGCAAAAATAATGAAAAATTAAATTAATTAATCAAAATCTAGCCCTAAACCGCCTTGTAATTGGTTTGAACCTCCTTGAACCGCTCAAAACCAGCCCGAACCATGTCAGAATTGCCCAAACCGGACACATAACTTTCGAACCGAACCGAACCATCATGAACTGGGCCGCTAATCACCTGAATCGAACCAAAACCATCCACTCAGCAGCTGCACACAAATTTTTTTTTTTTTTAAAAAAATACCCTACGTCCAGCTCAAACCGCCGACCTCACGGATGTTAGGCACACGCGCATGCCACCTGCTATAGCGACCTGTGTTCGATCTTTTGTGAACGCAAAAAACATAACTGTTTAATCGCTCAATTAACAGCTTCACGTCGCACGTCTCGCTCAACATTCCGCGAATTTGGAAACTACCGTCAACATCGAGACGCTGAAGGCAAAGCGTCTCGACGCTAGCCTGATTTTTCCAGTGCCTGTCCCTCAGCGTCGCGACTCCGTTGAGCAGGGTCGCGATGCTATGCCTCTGGACAGCATACTATCTTTCGATTCCAGCAGCAGTTTTTCACCAAATTGAACCCCGATTTGAGCACCAATCAACAAATTGACCCCTAATTTCTAGACACGGACTTACAAGAAATGATTTACAACAATTTTGCCCAAAAAACATGGGCCCTTACATGATTAAATCATAGAAAATTGTAAATCTAATGCCAAAACACCTAAACAGTCTTTAAGCAAACCACATTCAAAATGCATAAAATCCATCCGACCAATAGCCAATGCAAATTTTAGAGAAACAAAATTAGATCTACGATCGGCTCTGATACGAATTGAAGGATTGGAATTCCGTAATTCCATAAAGCAAAAGCGTGATTGGGACCGATTCGTAATTAATTTTGTTGGGATTGGTGTCCTAAAACTCGTAGATAGTGAATGTTAAACGAATTATATACTTATTCGATAAAGGCGTTATCGAAACTAATTCAGTAAAGTTATTACTGAATAAAGTAAATTGCACATATAATAACCCAAATCTAATAAACCAAGATCCATGGCTATAGGATGAACAGTTGAGCTTTATGTAGAGACATAAAAGTGGATCAAGCTTGAGTAATAGCCAAAACGGTCTATAGTATAGGGATAGGGTTGGGTACCTTATTCTGGAGACACTATGAGACGCGGCCCACTTTATAGATGGTATAGACGATGTGATCCTAAATCATCCATGTAGAGACATGCGAGTGGGGGCGTCCTATGCAATGAGTTTGCATAAGACCAGGACCGAGAAATAAGTCGCTCTCGCTTTATAACACCGTTTACTGATGAGACTGACTATTTCATATGATGACCTAGGTAACTCAATCTTAATCCTGAGCTATCTATGAACTCCTGTTTATTCGGGCTTATCCTTAGATCTGCATAGGTGAGAGTGGCTCAGTATCGTCGACTCAATAAACCTCCCATTTCAGGGATAGGAACGTGTAGATAGCTGGGGACATAGTCGTGCAAGAAGGAATTCACTCCTACCCGAATTAGGGATAGTAGAGAGGTTGTTCCCTTAAGTGCTGACTCCGGGGCTTGAACAAAGGGATCCCGCCCTCTCATTGGCCCGAGAGGGACTCAGTTTATTGGTTGGACCATAAACCAATTGTTCATTAGAGGATCAGTGGGACTTGAGGAACTAGAAGTACTATAGGGGTGAAACGGCTTTTTGACCTAGCTATAGATACGAACAACCTGTGAAGGATCGACTTACTAATCATGGTTAAATCAAGTGGACAGAAATATATCTATAGTGAGGGGAGTGCAACTATCGGGCTAAAGTGGAGTGTCCCGGTAGTTAACGAATGTTGGCTAGCTTGGATAATGAGATTAGTCGGTTAGCCTCGAATCGTTGGAGCCCATGATCTATAGGTCCATTAGGTCCCCCTACTAGCTCATATCGGAACAAAGCCTAGAACAAAAAGATAGGAAGCTTTGAATCGTTCAAAATCGGGAAAACGGGTATTATCGTAAATTGTGTTTGACACAATAATTTAATTATGAATTAAATTAGAAAATGAGAGATGGAGTATTTAAAAGTGTTTTGAATACCATATATATGTATTAGGAATCATATATAATTCATGGCACTAGGTGATAAAGATTAATTGGATAAATCATGTAAAAATTACTTGGAATTGTACAAATTAATTGTCTAGAAATCAATTTCAATTTTGAATTGAAATAGGAATGAATTGCAAGCTGAAAATTGAGAATTTAGATTCAATTTTAAGTGGATTTAGTGGCATTCCCACTCTTGCATGTTGATGCATAGTGGAAAACAACACAACCATGCACTAGTTGCATGTGTTGTGAATTAAACACCTAGAATCCACTTTGAGTTGCAATTTCACCATGTGTCTAGTGTCATGAGGCTTCTCTTTGCATGGAAGATGTCTATATAAGGAGTATGAATCAGATTCAAAGGAAGCAGAGCAATTTTCTATATTGTTATGCTACTGGATTTTGGTCTCAAACTCACTCATCTCCATATATCTCTCTAGTGTTGAACCTTCAAGCATTCCCTTCCCATTCCCTATCTCTATAGACTCCCACAAGTCGTTCTTGGCCCGGAGAATAGTAGGGAAGACACTAGAGGTGGTCCACACACCGTTCGTGATCAAAGGAATCAAAGGGAGTTGTTGAATCGGTCTCCAAAAGGTTGGTAAAAATTCTGCTCTCTCCTTACGGTATTTGGACAACATGTTTTCATTTTCTAAAATTGATGTAGTTAAGTGCCTCCGATCCTAAAATTGCTTCCGCATGTGTTATATGAACACCTTCAAATTTTTGTTTATTCTAAAATACCAATACATTGGCAATAAACTTAGAACTATTCTAGATTTATATTAAGGCTAAGAATACAAAAATATTAGATCTAAATCTAATTTATATAGTAACAAGTTACTTACTCTTGTTGACAACTCTGATTAAATTCACCAATTGCTTGTGAAATAATCACGAACTATTGTGAATGCTACCACTATGGCTACACCGGTATTTCTCTGAGAGTAGGAGAATGAATGGGATGCCTTTCACCCCACCCCAGGGGTCCTATTATAGGTAAAGGCCAAGACTTTTTCCTAATAGGAAAAGGTCTATAATTTTAATAAATAATTAATTGATAGCGCAATTTATTGAGCTATATTTTATACCATTTTAGTGTTAGTCTTGAGTATTATTTGGCCAATTTTATGTCTATTTGGTTTAATTTTGTAGGAATCAAACATTTCGATGGAGATTCATGTTTTTGAAGAATATCGACGAATTAGGAGCAAAAGAATTAAATTGAGTGAAGAAAGGAGCAAAGAAAGATAAGGAGCAAAGAAAGATAAGGTTCAAAGTCCCCATACAATAGGGCAGCGTCGAGACGCCCCATAGATAGCGTCTCCACATTGGCCCTTCAGCAGATTGCGCGCAAATGAGGCAGCGTCGAGATGCTACCTCCATAGCGTCTCGACGCTGCGGGCTTTCTGAAAATAATTAGGGCACGCATCGCAACAGCGTCGCGACGCTGTGTCCTTAGCGTCGCGACGCTGTCACGCAGAATGGCCAGTATATATTCTTTGCGATGCTGCTGATTCGGGGGGGAGTTTTTTTTGGGGAGAAAAAGACGACTTTTGAGAGCAGAAAATGAGCAGAACACTGAGGAGACCAAGAGGAGTTGATTTTTGGAGCTTGGTTCGTGAGGATCGGGACGGGAATGCGTGGGAATCACGGCTAGCGAGTTTAATCTTTCTCCCTTGTTTCTTGTATTGATTTTATCATGTTTGGGACTGATTGTGCTTGTATTTTAGGGACCATGAGTAGCTAAATTTTGTTTCTTAGGGGCTTGATGTAGCCATTAGATTGTATGGATTAATTTAGGGATTTTTTAGGACGTTTCGTAACGCAGTTCATTTATGCAATTGGATGCTTAATGCTTATAATCTCTTGATCACGGATTGTATGTTATTTATTCTGAACTAATTGCTCGGGAGAGGGTAGTTTATATTAGATTATCAATTGCATGACTTAGGTGATTCTATAATCAGGAGATTTGGGATTGCTTGAGAAACCGTTGTAAGGATTGATCATTAATGCTTATGCTTGTTGTAAAAATTAGATAGGGATATAATTTCTTGATTTTGCATAAAGAATTAATTGTACTCGGTAGAGGCTTTTAATAATCAATAATCCTTGGTTTATGAAATTGTTACGCGTTCGTTCATATTTAATCCTTGAATTAATTCATGCATCTAATAGGTGAAATCAATTCCCTAAGGTTTTTCTCCATTAAGTTCCCACACTTTTTATTGCTTTGAGTAGTTTTTCAATTATTTGCATCTTTCTCGATTATTTTCTCTAAATAAAATTGGGCGAATATACCTTTAGTAATTAGGGGAACTAGAAAACCAATCCAGAGGACGACATTCGATTTTAAATAACTATATTATAACTTGAGCCTGTACACTTGCGGTTAGATATTTGCGTATCAAGTTTTTGGCACCGTTTGTTGCCGACCACAATACTGCAAGTGCAACGGGCCGCAAGTAATATAAAACGGAAATATTCCGAGTATCGAATCCACAGGGAGGCGAAACGAAAATTAAGTAAAGCAAAATTTCCTTGAAAACAAAAAAATACTTGGGAAAAATAATATTTAGGGATCAAAACATGCAATAAAAAGGAATTGAAAATTAAAGCGATTAAGGAAATTAAATTGATCAATCAAGAAATAAAATATGGAGAATGAGTTTTTAAATGGGAAGCGGGGTCTTGAAAATCATAATAGCTAAATAATTATTACAATTAACCTATCTCATTGCCCAACTAATTATACTCCTAGAATCTCCATTAGTCACATAGGATCTCCTATCGGTTTCCCCTAATTCTAATTAATCCATTTTAACAACTATGTGTCCTTAGCGCCATTAAAATTCGTTAATTATTATGCTCTGATTCATTTTAGGAATCTAAGTTTAATCAACTAATCTCGTTGTCACGACAGGCAATTAAACTAGTTGCATGGATTATGATCTATCCTTATTTCTCACCGTCGAGTTTCCATTAAGAATCAGATCAATATACAATTGGCCAGATTGCATACAGCATTACGAACATCCATACAAATAATCAGTAAAAGAGGGCAAGAGATAGACAATTATAACAACTTTTAACTATAATTTCACTTCAAGACCCCAAATTGGGGTTTAGCTATACATAGCTAAAATATTCACAAAATATACAATGGAAAGCATAAATATGAGCAAAATAAAAGCGAAGGAAATGACCGTCGAAGACCCCGTCGCTGGCGCTTGGAGTCCCTCCAAGCACACCATGAGCCTCCTAGAGTGCTCCCCAAAACTCCCCAAAAATTTCCCACTAAGAACTCTCCAAAAGGCTAAAAAGCCTTGAGAGAAGGCTCCAAAGGAGCCAAGAAAGAAATGAATGAAAGGATTGAATGATGATTGATGGTAAAAAATGGCATCAAGGGGTGCCTTTTATAGGCCTAGATTTGGGACAGCATCGCGACGCTATCGGCACAGCGTCGCGATGCTGTGACGTCACTCAACTTGCTGGCCAAGAAATGGGACAGCGTCTCGACGCTGTGCGGTTTGCAGACCAGGCTGGCGCTGATTGGGCTTGAAATTGGGCCTTCCTTCATTTCTTTTTGGATCATCTTTAAATTGTTGACTTCTTGGGCTTCCCCTTGACCCATGCATGGAAATTTGGGCTTGGATGGCTCTTTTTAGGGCATTTTCCACCAAAAATCCATAATTTTCTCCTAAAGACCAAATAACAAAACATTTTAGATTTCTTCAATAAAAACACAATTAAAGTGCTCAAAAGCTTAATAATTTAGGACTAAAATAGCGACATTTCTGCCCACTATTACCGTTGCCGGGGATTGGCAATTATTTAGTTCGCTTAATATTTTGGGAAATTTGCTTGGTCTTACTTTAGAGTGTATTTAATTGTGTTTTCTCATTTTTCCTTTTATTCTTTATTTTTGTTGTTTTTGTTTTATTTTTTGTTTTGTTTTTTTTTTGGTTTATTTTAGGTTGTGATTTTATATGCGAAAGGATAAGGACGCTCTGTTAGTTCCTTTTGATTTTGAAATTGAAAAGACTTGCAAAAAGAACAAGAAGGAGAAAAGGGAAAGACTCGCATCCATGGCCAATCCAAATCCACAAGATGAGCAGAAACCTATACGAGACTATTTCCAGCCCACTTTCCCTGATCAACAATCTTGAATAGTCTACGCGTTGATTAATGCAAACAATTTCGAGCTCAAAACTGGCCTCATCCAGATGGCTAGAGATAGTGCATTCAGAGGATTCCCCTCTGAGGATCCTAATTCTCATTTGAAATATTTTCTTGATATTTGTGGAACTATGAAGTTAAATGGTGTTACTGAAGATGCGATACACATACGATTGTTTCCCTTTTCTTTGCAGGATAAAGCTAGGGAATGGCTTCAATCACTTCCACCTGGAAGTATCACTACGTGGGATGCGTTGGTTCAGGCTTTCCTTGCCAAATATTTCCCACCTGCAAAGACAACTAAGTTGAGGACTGAGATTGGGACTTTTAAGCAAAAGGATGATGAACAACTGTTTGAAGCTTGAGAGCGCTACAAGGAATTATTGAGGAAGTGCCCACAACATGGCTATCCTGACTAGTTACAGATTCAATTATTTTATAATGGTTTGAATGGTACTACTAAAACTATTTTGGATGCAGTTGTAGGAGGCACTTTACTTTCCAAAACTGTGGGGAATGCTCGTACCTTGCTAGAGGACATGGCCACGAACAGTTATCAGTGGCCTTCTGAACGTTCATCTTCTAAAACTGTAGCTGGGATTCATGAGATAGATAATGTCTCAGCTTTACAAGCTCAAATGCACTCTTTGGGTAATGCTTTTCTGAAATTTTCTACTACAGGTAATTCACAATCCATTGAGTCAGTTGCAGCAGCTGAGACATCTCAATTTTTCGACGATTCAAACATAGAGCAGGCACAGTATGTTAACAATAGAAATTCTGGCTTTAGAGGTAACCAAAATTCTTTACCTACTCATTATCATCCAGGGCTTAGAAATGATGAGAATTTTTCGTATGCCAATAATAAAAATGTCTTGCAACCACCTCTTGGATTTATGTCTACACCTGCACCACAAGAAAAGAAATCTTCCTCAGAGGACTTAGTTGGTCAATTTATTAATGAGTCTAGCTCTAGGACTAATAAGCTTGAGAACATGTTAGACACTGTTAGTAGCACTGTTAATAGTCATGGGACTGCCATTAAAAACATGGAAGTTCAAATTAGTCAAATTGCATCTTCCTTGAATGGCATGCAAAAAGGTAAGTTCCCTAGTGACACTGAGGTAAATCCACGAGAGCACTGTAAAGCTATTACTTTGAGGAGTGGAAATCAGCTTGAGGTTCTAGAAAAGCAGCCTGTTGAGGATCCTATCATTAGTGAGGAGAAGGAGATTGAAGCACAGACCGAAAAGGGAGCAACATCGACTTCTAAGACTGAAAAGTCTACTAGTTATACTCTTCCTACTCTTTCTACTTCTATTCCTTGTCCTCAACGTTTTCAAAAGAAAAAGATTGATGCTCAATTTGCTAAATTTATGGATATTTTTAAGAAACTCCATATTAACATTCCTTTTGCAGATGCTTTAGAACAGATGCCTAACTATGTTAAGTTCATGAAGGAAATAATGACCAAAAAGAGGAAGTTAGAGGCTTATGAAACTGTGAATCTCACTAAGGAGTGTAGTGCCATATTACAGAGGAAGTTACCCCTGAAACTGAAAGATCCAGGGAGTTTTACTATTCCTTGCACTATTGGTAGTTCTTCTTTTAATAAAGCATTATGTGATCTTGGTGCCAGTATTAATTTGATGCCTCTGTCTGTTTTTAGAAAGTTAGGTCTTGGAGAGGTGCTGCCTACTACTATTTCGTTGTAGTTGGCTGATAGATCGATGACATATCCTAGAGGTGTAATAGAAGATGTTTTAATAAAAGTTGACAAGTTTATCTTTCCTGCAGATTTTGTGGTTTTAGACATGGAGGAGGATGCTGAGATTCCCATTATCTTGGGTAGACCATTCCTTGCCACAAGACGTGCCTTGATTGATGTGCAGCAGGGTAAGCTAACCTTAAGGGTCAACGAAGAAAAGGTAGTTTTCAACATTTATCGATCCATGAAATATCCAGATGAGGTTAGTACATGTCATAGGATAGATATTGTTGATGCTACTATTGCTGAGATTAGGGATGTTGTTATGCCTACTGATCCTCTGAAAATAAGCATGTTAGATCTAGTTGTTGAGCATTTAGGTGATTTATACCAGGATATTGCTTTCTTCTGTGATGCTTTGAATCAGTTATCTGTTGAGCGCAATAAGAAATGCAAAGTCATGGAATTAACTGCTAAGGATGATGTACCTATTAAAGTTCCTGCACCTGAGTTGAAACCATTACCTGCACATCTTCGATATTCTTTCTTAGGTGAGTCATCCACGTTTCCTGTTATTATATCTACTTCTCTGGATAAAGTAGAAGAAGAAAAACTGTTGAGAGTGTTGCGTGATCATAAATCTGCTTTAGGTTGGTCCATAGCTGATATAAAAGGTATTAGTCCATCCATAGTCATGCATAAAATTTTAATGGAGGATACCTTTACATCATCAGTTCAACCTCAGAGACGTTTGAACCTAGCCATGAAAGATGTGGTAAAAGCTGAGGTATTGAAACTTTTAAATGCAGGGATTATTTATGCCATATCTGATAGTTCTTGGGTTAGTGCTGTGCAGGTTGTACCAAAAAAGGGAGGAATGACTGTAGTTAAGAATGAAAAGAATGAACTCATCTCCACTAGGACTGTGACTGGGTGGAGAGTTTGTATTGACTACAGGAAGATGAATAATGCTACTAGAAAAGCTATTTTCCTTTTCCTTTTATTGATCAGATGCTTGATAGACTTGCAGGTTATCCTTACTATTGTTTTCTTGAGGGTTATTTAGGTTACAATCAAATTGCTATTGCTCCTGAGGACCAAGAGAAAAAGACATTCACATGCCTTTATGGTACCTTTGCCTTCAGGCGAATGCCATTTGGGTTGTGTAATGCCCCTGCTACGTTCCAACGCTGTATGATGGCCATCTTTGCTGACATGGTGGATGAGATTATGGAGGTTTTCATGGATGATTTCTCTGTGTTTGGTTCTTCTTTGGATGCTAGTTTGCATAATCTTTCTCTTGTTTTGTAGCGTTGTCAAGAAACTTACCTTGTTTTAAACTGGGAAAAATGCCATTTTATGGTAACTGAAGGTATAGTTTGAAGACACAAAGTATCTGAAAAAGGTCTAGAGGTGGATAGAGCTAAGATAGCAGCCATTGGTCAACTTCTTCCTCCTACAAATGTAAAGGGAGTTAGAAGCTTTCTAGGACATGCAGGGTTTTACAGGCGCTTTATCAAAGATTTTTAGAAAATTGTTAAACCCTTGTGTAATTTGCTTGAAAAGGACTCTGCTTTTGTTTTCTCTGATGAATGTTTACTAGCATTTAATTTGTTGAAAGATAGGTTGACTACTGCTCCTATTATTGTTGTACTTGATTGGAGTCAACCTTTTGAAATTATGTGTGATGCTAGTGATTATGTTGTAGGAGCAGTGTTAGGACAGAGACGTGATAAATTTTTCAGGGCCATTTATTATGCAAGTAGGACACTGGGTAATGCACAACAAAACTACACTACTACCGAAAAAGAAATGCTTGCTGTAGTGTTTGCTTTTGATAAATTTAGGCCTTATCTGTTAGGGACTAAAGTTATTGTGCATACTGACCATGCAGCCCTCTGGTATTTGTTTGATAAAAAGGATGCCAAACCTCGTTTGATTCGATGGATTCTATTGTTGCAGGAATTTGATTTTGATGTGAAAGATAGGCGAGGTTGTGAGAATGTCGTAGCTGACCATCTGTCTAGAATTGAACAGGACACTACTTTAAAAGCTCTTCCTATTGCTGAAGAGTTTCCAGATGAAAAGCTCTACAAGGTAGAGTCTACTATACCTTGGTTCGCTGACTTTGTGAATTTCCTTGCAGGTGGTGTGCTTCCTCCAGATCTCAATTCCCATCAAAAGAGGAAGTTTCTTCATGATGTACGATTTTATTTGTGGGATAATCCTTGCTTGTTTAAAATTTGTTCAGATCAAATGATTCGCAGGTGCGTTCCTACAGAGGATGTAGTTAAAATTTTGCATGATTGTCACTCCTCACCGTATGGTGGGCACTTTGGTCCCACACGTACTGCTGCTAAGGTATTACAATCTGGTTTTTATTGGCCTACTATTTTTAAGGATTGTTATACCTTTGTTAAATCATGTGACCGTTGCCAACGTACAGGTAATATTTCTAGGCATCATGAATTACCTTTGACCCCTATTGTTGAAATTGAACTATTTGATGTTTGGGGGATAGATTTCATGGGACCTTTTCCTTCTTCGCATTGTTATTTATACATCTTGTTAGTTGTAGATTATGTATCTAAGTGGGTAGAGGCTGTTGCTACGAAAACCAATGATGCTCGTGTAGTCTTGAATTTTAAGCATAAAAATATCTTTACACGATTTGGCACACCACGAGCGATCATTAGTGATGAGGGCTCACATTTTTGTAATAAATTGTTTAAACAGATTTTGGAAAAGACAGTTAACATTAACAAGAAGGATTGGGCCCTTAAGTTAGATGATGCTCTCTGGGCCTATCGCACTGCTTTTAAAACTCCAATTGGTATGTCACCATATCTCTTAGTATTTGATAATGCATGTCATTTACCTGTGGAATTAGAGCATAGAGCATATTGGGCCATAAAAAAAATTGAATTTCAACTTGGCTAAGGAAGGGGAACAAAGACTACTCCAACTCAATGAGATGGAGGAATTTCGATCTCAAGCGTATGAGAATGCAAAAATCTACAAGGAGTGGACTACAAGATGGCACGATCAATGAATTCAGAATAGATCATTTAAACCTGGACAACAAGTTCTTTTATTCAATTCTCGTTTACGTTTATTTCCAGGTAAATTAAAATCTCATTGATCAGGTCCTTTTACAATCAAGGAGATGTTTTCACTTGGAGCAGTTGAGTTGCAGGCCAGTGATGGGCGATCCTTTAAAGTGAATGGGCAGCGCGTTAAACTTTATTTTGATTCAAAAGAGCGACACATTGATAACATCGAGCACACCAAGCCAAAATAGTCACATATTAGCACGTCGAGCTAATGACGTTAAACAAGCGCTTTTGGGAGGCAACCCAATTGTTTTTAGTTTTTATTTCTTTCTTGAGATGCTTTAAATTCTTTCTTATTTCTTTTCTTGAGATGATTTAATCTCTTTTCTCACTATTTCTTTCTTGTTCATGTAGGTGAAGATGTATATTTATTGAAGAAAGAAAAGAAGAAAGAAAGAAAGAAAGAAAGAAAGAAAAGAAAAGAAAGGAAAAAAAAAAAGGCGAAAACGCGCGTTTTGGGCTAAAATCGCGACGCTGTCGCGATTATGGAATTTTAGTTCCAGAATCGCGAATTAGTGGGTTGTGTTTTCAAAACCCTAGCCACCCAGCCACTCTTTCTCCTCTTTACAGCTTCCTTTACTCGATTCTTCCTAAAATTTCTTGCCTAAACTCACAAATTTCATCTTCCTCCTCTCTATTTTTCAGATCATCAGCGTTTTAGCTTGTGAGTTTGTTGGATTTTTAGCGTTTTTGCAGATTTTCGCCGTGGGTTTTTTTTTCGTTCTTCACCGTTTTCTCGTCGATTCCGCCACGGGTTTGAAGTTTCGCAGTTTTTGGTCATGGGTTTCGTTGTGATTTCAGCGTTTCAGCCGAGTTTGTCCGTGGGTTGCTTAATCTCGAGCTTCAGCAGTGTTTTTGGGTGATTTTTCAGCGTGTTTGGCCGTGGGTTGAGCTCTTTTGGTATCGTTCTTCTAATTGCAGCTTCCATCCTTACTTTAGCTTCATTTTAAGTTGGTTAAGAAGTTCGAATACATGATTTTGGGGCTGTTCGATTTTATGTGTTGAAATTTTATGGTGTTGGACTGAATTCTGAGATTATTTAGCTGCTGATTTTAGAGTATTAATTGTTGGGCTTTGGTTGCATATCATTTTGTTGAGTGCTGTTAGCTCCTTCCCATTGTTTTCAGCTTGTTAGCTTGTTGAGTGCTGTTAGCTCCTTCCCATCGATGCTGATGAGTTTTGAAGAACAGGCGCAAATTTTTCCAGATGCTTGCAATTCAAAAAATATCAGTTGGTTCGGTTCAAAACTCGGTCGGTTCAGTCCCCTTTGGTCCGATTCAGTGATAATTAAGGCTTGGGAGGTCCGATTCGGGTCTTTTCAAGGCGGTTCGTAATGGTTTGAGATTCCCGAGAGCTTCACAACAAAATATTTGATTATTATATGTAATAATTTAGTTAATTGCTTGCTTAGATTGCCAAAACCGTCCATTTCAGCGTGTTTAATTATTTATGCTTTATGAATGCATGTTATAATTCATTATGAATGAGATATGTATAAGAGTATGTCATATAGATTTAAAATCCCACCATAGGAAGCATGCTTCTAAAATTGTTAATATCTAAAATACGGAAGCAATTTTGGATCTCAGGCACATAAGAAGCTCAATTTGATCAAACATTGCATGCTGTTCATATGGAGAAAAACAGAGACAGTTTACAAACCTTGTTTCAATGGAGAGATTGGTTGGATTTCCTTCTTGTTTTTCTTCACCAATGAGTCACGAACTACCACTGGATCTTCCTTGCTATCTTCAAGCCTTTGGAACGGATTGTGGGATCCTTAAGTGATGGAATTGAAAGGAAAGAGCTTGTACAACAAGCTTATGGAGGTGGGTAGGGTGAGCTTCAATTATGGCAGCAATTCAGTAGGTTTTCAACTTGGTTTCTTCAGCAATCTTCTTCCCTTTTATAGAGGGATTAATGAAGAAGAAAAGCTCCACAGATTGACACTCAATCAGCTCCAATTTAGTGGAGAATGTAGTGGCTTAAGAGGGGGGAGTGCATGGGTTTAGTCACCATGCACTCCACCTCCAAAAAATCAAAATTAATTTGATTTTAATTAATTCAAGATTATCTTGAATTAATCCATTAATTATTTAATTTTAAATAATATGAAATTTGAAAAATAATTTTTCAATTTTCAATTTTAAATTAATTCAAAATTAATGTAAAATAATTATTAATTAAATAATTAATTATTAATTGAATATGTTAATATTAAATTAATATTTCGCCCCCATTCCCGAACATTTCCGAAATGTCATTTTCCAATCCTGAATCTCTATTCATGTTTTCGATATTTAAATCATATTTAAATATTAAATATCTCACATGCTCGGTTTTCACAAAACCCAACGTACCGACAACGTCTATCACCTCTATTCATTTCTCTCAACATGAACTTAAAATAATTCATATTTTATCCATCATATTGTTCCAAAGGTTAGTCTCGAGTTAGCGAGGGGACCTAATGGACTTACAGATCATGGGCTTCAACGGTACGAGGTTAAACTGGCCAAACTCTTTTAACCTAGTCAACCAACATCCGTTAACTACTAGGACACTCCACTATAGCCTAGTAGTTGAACTCCCCTCACTATAGATATATTTCTGTCCACTCAATATAACCATGATTAATAAGTCAATCCTTCACAGGTCGTTCGTTACTATAGATAGGTCAAAAAGTCCGTTTTACCCCTATAGCACATCTTAGTTCCTTAAGTCCACTGGTCCTCTAATGAACAATTTTCGTTCATGGTCCAACCATTCAACACGATCCCTCTCGGGCCAATGAGAGGGTGGGGCCCCCTGTTCAAGCCTTGGATTCAACACTTAAGGGAACAACCTCTCTACTATGCCTGAATAGGGTAGGAGTGAATTCTCTGTTGCTTTATTATGTCCCCAGCCATCCATCTAGTGTTATCCCCAAAATGGTAGGATTATTGAATGAAATTTTATGACCACTCTCACCCATGCAGATCAAAGGATAACCCTAAACGAACAGGAGTTCATTGTAAGCTCAGGATTAAGATCGAGTTACCTAGGTCATCGCATGACATAATCAGTTTTAACAGTGAACGACGTTATAAAGTAAGAGTGACTTATTTCTCGGTCCTGTCTTGTGTAAACATCTTTTACACAGGATGCCCCCTACTCGCATGTCTTTACACGAATGATCCAGGATTACGTCGTTTGCCTTATTCGCAAAGTAGGCCGCACCCATAGTGTTAGTAGAACAAGGTACCCAACCTTATTCATTTACTATAGACAATTTAGGCTATATACTCGAACTTGATGCCTGTCCATATTCACAATATAGTTCGAGTATCTCATGTTATAACCATGGATGTTTCTATTCGATTATAAGATATAAATAAACAATTTCACTGAATAACATCTTTATTATATAAAGGATTACAAAACTTGAGTTCTAGGATATAAACCCGAACACCTTCATGAAAGAGTGTATAACTCACGAGCGGAAGTAATTCGAATCGAAACACTCAAATTTCATTTAATTTTGGTTATGAAAACATCCACAACTAAGAAACGAAAACAGAGAAATTCGGGAAACCAACCTTTTTGGACGAATTCTTCAATTCCGTGGATGAATTCTTTGTATAAACTTGTTGTGGACAACCACTGTGATCTTCCCCACTATTCTCCGGCCTTAGAACGAGTTGTGGGACTCAAGAACGTGATGAATTTTGAAGAAGAAGCTTGATAGTTCAAGTTTTTTAAGCTTGCAATGTTCTTGTCGTTTTGAGAGAAATTTTGCTATAATAACCACATGAAGCAACCACGAAATTTGATGTCATTCATCTCTATTTATAGAGGGATACATGCATTTCAGATTCAACATAATTTGACACCAAGATTGGGGTGGAATAGGTGGTGTATTAGGTGGCTAAATGTGGGTAAAAGGATGATCAACTTCATAAATTCCCACCACCTCTTGAATTTCATATAAATGAAATTCTGTTTCTTTTAATTAATTTTGTTTTAAAAACAATTCAAATAATTTATTTTAAAAAAAATTAATTTTATATTAATTTAATATCAAATATTAAATTAATCAATTACAGCATTTTCAAGCTATTATACCCCGATCTCTCGTACGTGAATCCCTATTCACATTTATATGCTATTTAAATCCTATTTAAATATTTCTAATCTCAAAATACGGTTTAATCTCGATTAAACCATTTCGTTAAATAACGATAACTTCCCTAATACGAGTTTGAACGTTTCAAACTATCTCATCACTTATGTTCTAAGGTTTATTCCGTATGAGCTAGCAGGGGGACCTAATGGACCTACAGATCATGGGCTCCAACGATCCGAGTTTAACTGGTTAAACTCTTTTAACTCAGTTAACCAACATTCGTTAACTACCGAGACACTTCACTATAGTCCGATAGTTGAACTCCCCTCACTGTAGATATATTTCTGTCCACCTGATATAACCATGATTAGTAAGTCGACCCTTCACAGGTTGTTCGTAATTAGAGCTAGGTCAAATAATGTCCGTTTACCCCTGAAGTTACATCTTGTTCCTTAAGTTTCTATCTGAGTCAATAATGAACAATTGGTTTGTGGTCCCACCACTAAACCTAAAACCTCTCGGGCCAATGAGAGGGCGATGTTCACGTTCCGGAGTCAGTACTTAAGGGAACAACTTTTCCACTATCTCGAAATTGGGTAGGAGTGAATTCCATTTTGCAAGACTATGTCCCCAGCTATCTACTCGTTTCTATCCCTGAAATGGGGGGTTTATTGAGTCGGTGATGTTGAGCCACTCTCACCCATGCAGATCTAAGGATAAGCCCGAATAAACAGGAGTTCATAGTTAGCTCAGGATTAAGATCGAGTTACCTAGGTCATCGCATTGAAATAGTCAGTCTTGACAAAAAACGGCGTTATAAAGCAAGAGTGACTTATTTCTCGGTCCTGGTCTTATGCAAACTCATTTTCATAGGATGCCCCCACTCGCATGTTTATACATGAACGATCCAGAATCACGTCGTTTGTACTTAAACAAAGTGGGTCGCGTCTCATAGTTTTCCTAGGATTAAGGTACCCAGCCTTATCCCTATACTATAGACTGTTTAGGCTATTACTTGAACTTGATCCATTTTTATGTCACAACAGTAGTTCAAGCACTCATGTCATAGCCAAGGATACTAGTTTATTGGATTTGGGTTATTTAATGTGCAATTCACTCATTTAATAACTTGAGTGAACAAAAAACTCCATATGACTTTATCGAACAAGTATATAACTATTTATTTCATTCACTATGTATGAGTTTTAGGGCACCAATCCCAACACTTCATGCATTTAAGTATGTTATAAATAGTTATAATATATGTATGCATGATTTAGGTTTCATGTTAGATGCATGTTGAATGATTAGTTCTCGTTAATTATAAACGTTATATAATTTAAACGAAAATGAACGAGCATGCAACATGAAACTCCCTTAGCTTGATTTTAAAGTGTTAACATCGAATAGAAAGCATGTTATAGATTTATCTCTTTTATAAACCTAGATAGACATAAAATCTATAACAAAGATAAATGCATGCTCACCTAGGTTAAACGAACCAAATCGATCAATCTCTTAGAATAGGTCGATAACTTGTAAAGCTAAGGTTACAAGAGAACTCACCTGATTCGATGCTGTCTAAGGTTGGAGGTATTTAAGTTGTCGGTTTACAGAACACCTCCTACCTAGGTATCGGGCCGGTACTTGAGTTAAGTTAACCTAGGTTTTACGAGCATGCACGTGAGAGATGTGAGGTTATAAAACACCTAGACATTGTAGGTTAATTATAACCTAGACTTAGGAATATATTCGATTAGCCAGAATATGCCTAAGTAACAATTTACCCAACATCATTAAAATACTTAGTGAGAGAAAAAAATTTTCTCACGATCTCCTTACAAATTCACACGGTGAGATCTATGCATAGCCTCTTGTTACTTACTAACGTAACCATTCCATTCGGAAGGTGATGGCATAAATCAATATCAAGGTGAATGGAGAAAATGTTTATAGTAAGTGGGAGAAAGAAGCGTGTCAACGCATCCTACGGTCTCTTCCATTGGTTTACATTTGCAAGGTCTCTATGTTCGTCTGCTAAGCACGCCCTGGAGCTGCTACACCATTCGAAGGGTTGTAACACAGGGATTGTAGCTTCGTGAACTCCCCATAAGGATAAAGGATTTCTTAGGGCCATTCCTAGAATTGACTTTTCCATTCGGTAGCATTACTGGGGCCGTCCTCTGAAATCTAAAAAATGGAAGGTCACACTTACAAGATAACTAATATTTGCATATCTTTGACCGAAGTAGTGATAACTAAAATTGATACAGAAATAAAGTAGTTATTTTTTGTTATAGAATTTTTAGTCAAGAATGTCTTGGTTCAGTGAAGGAGGAAATGAGTACCCCTCGGTAGCAGTTATTCTGACTCACTGAAGTATCATTGCAAAATAATTAATGAGATGGGTACATTATTACTTTTGCTAAACTTGATTGGATTTATTAAAATATTCGATTCATTGATAAAGGATTTTATTATTTCAGCATGCCTAGCACATTAGTACAACTATTAGCTTTAGATAATCTTAACGGCGACAACTATGGAACCTGGAAATCGAATTTAAATACAGTATTAGTGATTGATGACCTTCGATTTGTCTTAACAGAAGAATGTCTGCCCAACCCTAGCCCGACAAGAACTCGAGTGAATCGAGACGCCTATGACAGGTGGACTAGAGCCAATGATAAGGCAAAGGTTTACATCCTGACAAGCATAAGTGATGTTCTGTCTAAAAAGCACGAGGGCATGGAAACAACAAGGGAAATAATGGACTCATTGCAGGCCATGTTTGGACAACCGTCCTAATCCCTCCACCATGAGGCCCTCAAATACGTTTATAATTCTCGGATGAAAGAAGGAACTTCTGTTCGAGAACATGTTTTAAACATGATGATGCATTTTAATGCAGCCGAAGTAAACGGTGCTGTCATAGATGAAAGTAGTCAAGTCAGTTTTACTATGGAATCTCTCTCGAAGAGTTTCATTCAATTTCGTACCAATTTAATTATGAACAAAATTGAGTACAACCTGATGACTCTCCTGAACGAGCTTCAGATCTACTAGTCCCTTACTAAAAGTAAAGGACAAGAAAATGAAGCAAATGTTCTTTCTGGTAGGAAGTTCTTAAGAGGATCAAACTCTAGGAATAAATTTGAATCTTCTTCTTCTAAGAACAAAAGCATTCAGTTGAAGAAAAAGAAGAATAAGGAAAAGGGGAAAGCTCCCATTACCAAGAAGGGCAAGAAAAAGATTACAGAAAAAGGAACCTGCTGATAAGGGTAAAAAATATACCTATTTTACCCTTATATTTAACTCATTTTCTTGTCAAAAGTTGCATGTTAAGATTAAATTTACTATTCCCAAGCTCAAAATATGTTAATGTTGATGAATTAGGGAGTTGAGAGTCACATTTTTCAAAATATACTTATTTGTGCTTAAAAAGACTCAATTTGATATGAATTTGACTCAATTTGGTGTTGCGCAGAAAAATAAAAGGCATCTGGAAAAACCCAGAAATGCGACTGCATTTCTTGGAAGAAAAAAATGAAATGCGACCGCATTTCTGGGCAAACAGAGGCCGTTCCGAGTCCGTCGTGGGTCGTTTTGAACGAGAGTTTTGCGCACCTTGTAGACCATTGTTTGTCATATTCTATGGATTCCTATAAGGGACTAGTAGGAATATGTAGTCTCGGTTTTCTATACATATGTAGTCTCGGTTTAGTCCACTGTTAGGTTAGAATTTTGGTCCCTTTTACAATTTATTTGCCTCTTTTACATTCCAGCACTCTTGTAGACCATTGTTTGTCATATTCTATGGATTCTTTTATGTTATTTGTTGCTTTTACTTCATCTATGCGTAGCTAAACTCGTTTAGATCGTTGGATTGGATTTATGTCTTGATTCTAAATAACATTGGCTGAGTTTTCTGGTTTATACTTTCTGTTCTTGCTGCATTTTCATTGAGTTTTGCATGTAATCTCGTTTAAACCAATACATGAGGCTAGTCAATTAGGATTGACGCCCTATGCGATTACCGCTTATGTATTCTATCAATTACTTTTAGATAGCCACTAGGTTGAGGCAAGCCACTCTCTACGCGAGACGACCCTTGATAGGCCTAGGATGCATATTAGAGGTTGTTGGAATTAGATTTAAATTGTATTTGAATTTAGTTCTTATGATTCCGGATCCACGATCCCAAAGCGGCTAGTTTTAATAGGTGGTTGCATAATTGCTTGTTAAGAAACTAGTTAGATATAAGTAGTAACCGTTGCAGAGGTCCCGGATGGTTGCTACATTATGCATAAGGGGTGGCGAGCGATAAAGTTTATATTAATTAATCTTGTGAATTGTCGAATTCACGATTAGCGAGTTAATTACCACAAGTTAGTGTAGGGGGGTCCTCCGAGTAACCCAGAAGCCAACTGGACCAATGAAATCAGTTTAGAACGATTATTAGAGATAACTAGGAAGCCAATGAATTAGAATCAAGCATAATAAATCCCAATCCAACGATCCCTTTTTATGTTATTGGTCCTGTCTAATTTCTCCTTTGCATGTTTAGTCTTGTGCCATTTAAAATTCAGCATTCAATTATTTTATTTTTCTTGTTTGTCTTTCATCATAAAAAATCTCCCTTGTTTTCATAAGCACGAAATTCTACACTTACTAGTTCCCCCTTCCCTGTGTTTGACCCCGCTATTGCTACAAAAAATAGTAGTAGTGCCGTGGATTATAAATTTTATTTGACGACATAAGGAGAATTCGACATCCTTCTGGCGGCCCCGTCAAATTGGCGTCGTTGCCTGGGAATGCAAACGGTTAATTATTTTCTTTTATCTTGAGTTTTTAATTTTTAATTTTATTTTCTTTTTATGGCTGAGAGAGAAAGTACAGACAGCGAGGTAAGCAAGTTCAAATCTTCACTGTCTGAGCTTAAGGCTCTCATTAATCAGTTGGTTGTAGAAAAGGAATCCCCGTCTAAAAGTAATACATATGAAGGATTTCCAACAATGCAAAGCCAACAGACACCAAACTATTACTTCCAGAACAATCAAAGCCTACATATGCAACATGTATCAAGTTCTGGTATTTTAGTGTTTTTGGTTAAAAATTTATCTGATGGCATTCGAGTTTTACAGGAAGGTAAACTCAAATTCCAAGAGGAGACCACAGTTGGGATGCAGCAATTGAGGGCCCAAGTTTCTCAGTTGACTGACACCGTCAGAAAATTGGAGGCCAAAGTTGACAAACTACCTGTTCAACCTAAGATCCTAAGAAGAGAAGAAGTGTGTTCGACCACGTCAAGGAGTGGGACAGGCCCGAGTCCTAGTCGACAATTCCCTTGTCCGTCTGCATCTGAAAAGATAGAGAGGCAAAGAAGCCTGAAGAGAAGACAAGAAATCTCAACTTTCCAAAGAAGCAAGAGGTATATTTTGATCCTCCTATTGATTTTAGTTCTTATGTTCCTAAAGCTCATTTCCCTAACAGGTTAGCGCTACAGCCTGAACCTCCTAAGGAAAAGGAAGAAAAGGACATACTTGACCCATTCAAGAGGGTGGAGGTCAACATCCCGCTTCTGGACACCGTGAAGAAAATTCAGAAGGTAGGAAAATTTTGAAAGAAATGGTGCTCCAGGAAAGGTAAGCCTGAGGTGTGTAATAATGTTTCTGCTATCTTGAAAAATTACCTAACGAGTGTCTAGACCATGGTATTTATACTTTGCCATGCATTCTAGGGGATTTAGAAATTGAGCATGCCATGTTAGATTTGGGATCCTCTATTAATGTCATGTCTCATGCACTCGCTAATGAGCTTAATCTTTCTCATATTAAGAAAACTAGTAATTTGATTCAATTGGTAGATAGATCTTTAATTTGACCTCTAGGGCTTTGTGAGAATGTTCTAGTTAAGGTAGATGAGCTTATATTTCATGCAGACTTCTTTATAATTGATATGCATGAAAATGGTTCGCCTAATGCCACATCTAGCATTTTTGGTCGTCCATTCATGAAAATGACCAAGGTTAAAATGAACTTAGGCAATGGAATCATCTCTGTTGAATTTAATGGAAAACTAAGTTGCTTTATATCTGACATTTTAGGTCACCTTAATCCTTCTCTTACATGCTCAAATATTTCCCAAGAGATACAGGTAAACAGGTACAAGGCCTCTAGATCCAAGAGAGTCAATGTTATGGAGCGGGAAAATTTAGATCCCAGATGAGTTCATAGAGAACTCCGTCGAGTTCAAGACGCTAAACAGGGCGCTTTTTGGGAGGCAACCTATATTTTCCAAGTTTTCTTTTCCTTTTTATTTTGCTTAGTTTCATTTATTTCGATTTCTTTTAAACCCAGTTTAATGTATTCCTTCTTTCTTCGTTCTTTTAAAGTTGTAAATTTATTAAAAGAAAGAAAGGATTGCTAAATTCAAAAAAAAAAAAAAAAGAAAGAAAAAAAAGGGGATTATTGTTGCCCTTTAGACATGGATTGTCAACCTCGTACCGTTGGAGCCCATGATCTGTAGGTCCATTAGGTCCGCTTGCTAGCTCGAGACTAACATTTGGAACAATATGATGGATAAAATATTAAATACTTTAAGTTCATGTTAAGAAAAATGAATAGAGGTGATAGGCGTTGCGGAACGTCGGGTTTCTGTGAAAACCGTGTATGTGAGTATTTAATATTTAAATATGATTTAAATATTGAGAACATGAATAGGGATTCATGATTGGAAAATAACATTTCGGAAATGTTCGGGATTGATGGAAAAATATTAATTTAATATTAGATATTAAATTAATTATTAATTATTTTAAATTAATTTAAAATTGAAAAAATTGAAAATTGATTTTTAAAATTTTCAGATTATTGAAAATTAAATAATTAAATGAATTAATTAAAGATAATCTTGATTTAATTAAAATCAAAATAAATTTGATTTTTTGGAGGTGGAGTGCATGGTGGCAAAACCCATGCACTCCCCTCTCTTGAGCCACACCATTCTCCACTAATTTGGAGCTAAATTGGTGTCAATCCCAGGGCCTTTTCTTCATGTTTGTTCCCTTTATATAACTGAAGAAGAAGGCTGAAAGAATCAAGCTTGAAAGCTAATGAAATTCTATCAAAATACATACTCACATTACCCACCTTCATATGCTTGTTCTTCAAGCTTTTTCCTTTCAATTCCATCACTTGAGGATCCCACAATCCGTTCCAAAGGCTTGAGGATAGCAAGGAAGATCTAGTGGTAGTTCGTGACTCATTGGTGAAGAAAAACAAGAAGAAATCCAACCAATTTCTCGATTGAAACAAGGTTGCTAAACTGTCTCTGTTTTTCTCCATATGAACAGTATGCAATGTTTAATCAAATTGAGCTTCTTATGTGCCTAAGATCCAAAATTTCTTCCGTATTTTAGATATTAACACTTTCAATTTCAAGACCCACAAATGGGATTTAACTATACATAAGTCTCAAAACTTCCCAAGAGTACATATTAATAAGCATAAAAGAGCAAAGTAAAGAGTTAGGAGAATGAACCATAGAGAACCCCTTGCTTGCGCTTTGGATCCTCTCCGTTACAAGCTCCTGAGCCCTCCAAAAATGCTCGATACAAGATTTCACACTTTCCTCACAACTCGACCCTCAAGGAGGCTCTAAGAGCCTTTAGAAAGACTAAGGAAATGGATTGGAGTGGTGATTGATGATGAAAATGGGAGGTGAGGCGTGCTTTATATAGGCCTGAAAATGGGGCAGCGTCGCGACGCTGTGACGTCACCTCTTCTTGGGTGGCAAGTTAGGACAGCGTCGTGACGCTGTCCTATTTCTAGAATGTTCCAGGCGTGGTTTTGAGCAGAATTTCGGGCCTCCCTCCATTCTTTTGGCCCAAATACTTTATATGATGGATCTTGGCCCAAATACAAAAATATTAGATCTAAATCTAATAGGGAGAAGCGAACATACCGTCGTTGTCGTCTCTGAAATATCAAGAACTCCTTTCTTGATTTGCGTCAACAATTGGGACAACACCAAATTGATCTTCCCCACTATGACTCTAAGATTAGGAACATAGTTGTAGGACTATCTAATCTTGAATGGGAAAAACACTAGAGAGAAAATTCTCCCTAACATTCTTGAGTTGAGAGAATATGAGAGGGAGGCTAGAGAGGATGCAAGAGTGCATTCTTGTGGCCTTGTGTTGTAGTACCTAAACCCTAAGTTTAGTGTACTATTTATAGGAGAAAGGTCATGAATAAAATATTCATTTAAAATCAATTATTTCCAAACTGATTTAATCTTTTCCATAATTAATCAATTCCATAACCAATCAATTCCATAATTGATTAATCTTTTCCATAAATGATTGATTACTTCCACAAGTGATTAAATCATTTCCATAAATGATTAATTACTTCCATAAGTGATTAATCATTTCCATAATTGATTAATTTCCAATTAATTAATTCTTTAATTAATTAATCACCAATTTAAATATCATATATTTAATTTCATACCTTCTATTAGTTAATTAATTAATTACTCAATTAAATATCATATATTTAATTTCAGGCCTTCAATTAATTAATTCTATAATATGAATCAAATTCATATTAAAATTTGAACTCCTTCAAATGCTCTTATATCCAATAAATTTAATATGAATCAAATTCATATTAATATTTGAACTTCTTCAAATATTTATTTCTCTCATAATAATAAAGTTTAATTTCAAACTAGACTTTATATTTTAATGTATCACTATATATTATATTAATTTATATCTCATAAATTTAACTTAATTCACAATATGAATTTGAACTATTCAAATTCTCTCAAGATATAATTGTTCCTAATTACTCTTTATGAGTTAGCAAGAGGACCAAATGGACCTACAGATCAGAAGCTCCAAAGATATGAGGTTAATTGATAAAACTCATTAATCAGGTTAACCAATGTTCATTAACTTTGGGTCATTCCACTAAAGTCCCACAGTTTAACTCTTTTCACTGTAGAACATTTATGTGTCCACGGATATAGACCTGTACCGGTAAGTCAATCCTTCACGAGTGTCCGTAATCACAGCTGGGTCAAATTACCGTTTTACCCCTGTGTTACATTTGTCTCCTTAAGTACCAGTGCTCCTCTAATGAACAACCTATTTATGGTCCAACCAATAAACAGAAAGTCCCTCTCGAGCCAGTGAGAGGGCGGGATCCCTTTGTTCAATTCCCGGAGTCACCAATTAAGGGAACACTCATCTACTTCTCCTAGAAGTGGGAAGGAGTGAATTTCTTCTTGTGTTGTCATGTCCCCAGCCTCCCACTCGGTCTTGTCCCCAAAAAGGAAGGCATATTGAGTCGGCGTATTGGTCACTCTCACCCATGCTAATCAAAGGACAATCCCTCATGAGAAGGAGTTCATGACACACTTAGGATTAAGACTGAGTTACCTAGGTCATCCTATTGAAACAGTAACCTAACTAGTTAACGGTGTTATATCTAGTGGTTTACTATTTCATGGTCCGGTCTTATGCAAACTCATTGCATAGGATACCCCCACTGGAAAGTCTACTGCATGGATGCTTTGGATCAATACGTCTGTATCAAATACAAAGCGGACCGTATCACATAGTGTTACCAAGATAAGGTACCCAACCTTATCCTTGTACTATAGACCTTTTAGGTTGTTACTTGAACATCGATCCTCGTATGTCCCCACATACTAGTTCAAGTTACATACAAACAACTTTGGATCTTAGTTTATTGGATTTGGGTCAAATTGTGCAATATTTAACAATAACACTTTATTGTAGAAACTCAATAACACTTTATTGAAACAAGTATACAATTTG
The DNA here is from genome assembly GCA_017139565.1 of Luffa aegyptiaca. Lineage (NCBI taxonomy): Eukaryota > Viridiplantae > Streptophyta > Magnoliopsida > Cucurbitales > Cucurbitaceae > Luffa > Luffa aegyptiaca. The sequence goes on along the minus strand of CM029403.1, from coordinate 26,901,892 downwards.
TTTACATTCACTATCTACGAGTTTTAGGGCATAAAACCGAACAGCCGACCACTATTTCTACAAAACAGTTTTAGAGTCGTGGACTATAAATTTATTTGACAACTCGAGTCTCAACAACTCGAACACCATCATAACCCCATCCTGAAGACAGATTTGTCAAAGTAGCACACATGAGCAAATTTGCCCGATTTGCGGCCGAAACTGGGCTCTCCGACAGAATACCGAGCTTCGCGAGATCTTCACAAAATTGTCCGAAAATCTCCAATATGGTATCAAATCTCCAAAGATTGTGGATTCTTACCTTCCAAGGCCTTCTCACACTGATCTCGGCAGCCAACCTCACATTTCAAGGTCTATAAAAGGGAACCAAGATGCAAGAAACAAGGGGAGCTTGGACTTTTCGTCCTTCAGATAGATTTTTATGTTTTTCTCTTCTCATTTGTAACCACTCAGAGTTCCGGGTCTTTCAGCCTTTGTCAGCTCGTCCATTCGAAAGAAGAAGGAGAGAAAGGCTTGTCTCTCCTTGAAAAAGGGCAAGAGCAAGCTAGATAGAGAGGGAGAGATCCTCAATAGAGTCTTGTCTTTTACTTTCTGTTTTGTATTCTTTTATTTCCAACAGTGTTGTTATTGTTTTCTTTCACTTTTCAGTTGTAAGTTAAATTCTTGTACTAAATTCTTTCTTTAATATTAATTTAAGTTTCATTTTCTTTATGCCGAGTTTGATTTCTTTTATGAGCTAAGCTTCTACTTGGGGGTGCAAATATGTGGATTCCTTGAGTATAAGAAAGCCCCGACTTTGCAAAAGCAACTTTGCTCCCTCTTAGCATTGTTTGTTTTTGTTGAAATTAAAGTTTATTGTTAGCTTAAACTGATCACTTAGGTTAGCATAGTTTGTATTTAGCTGATGGCCGAAAGGTTGGAGTTAAAGGCACAGGTGATAGCGGGCAGAAATGTCGCTATTTTAGTCCTAAGATATTAAGCTTTTTAGTGCTTTAATTGTGTTTTTATTGAAGATATTTGATATATTTTGTTATTTGGTCTTTAGGAGAAAATTATGGATTTTGGTGAAAAAATGCCCAAAAAGGAGTCATTCAAGCCCAAATTCCATACATGGGTCAAGGGGGAGACCAAGAAAGTCAACCATGAGGAAGAGGCCCAAAAAGAATTGGAGTTGGCCCAATTTCAAGCCGAAAACCTTTGCTTGAAAGTTCTGGAATCCGCCTAGCGTCAAGATGCTGTAGGGACAGCGTCGCGACGCTGTCCCATTTCTTGGCCGGCAAGTCGATGACGTCACAGCGTCGCGACGTTGTGCCAAAAGCGTCAAGAGGCTGTCCATTTTTCAGGCCTATAAAAGGCGCCCCTTGGTGCCATTTTTTCCCATCAATCATCATTCCATCCCTTCATTCCTTTCTCTCTTTGGCTACTTTGGAGCCTTTTCTCAAGGCTTTTTAGCCTTTTTGAGAGTTCTTTAGTGGTAAATTTTGGGGAGTTTTTGGGGAGCACTCTAGGAAGCTCAAGGTTTGCTCGGAGGGACTCCAAGCGCCAGCGACGGGGTCTTCGAAGGTCATTTCCTTCCCGTTTATTTTGCTCTCATTTATGCTTTCTAGTGTATATTTTGTGAATATTTTAGCTATGTATAGCTAAACCCCAATTTGGGGTCTTGAAATGAAATTATAGTGAAATGTTGTTATAATTGCCTATCTCTTGCACTGTTTACTATTTATTTGTATGGATGCTCGTAATGTTGTATGCAATCTGGTCGGTTGTATATTGATCTTATTCTTAATGGAAACTCGACGGAGAGAAATTAGGATAGATCATAATCCATGCAACTAGTTTAATTGCCCGTCATGACAACAGAATTAGTTGATTAAACTTAGATTCCTAAAATGAATCAGAGCGTAATAATTAACAAATTTTAATGGCGCTAAGGACACTTAGGTTATTAAAATGGATTAATTATAATTAGGGGAGACCGGCAGGAGATCCTATGTAACTAACGGAGATTCTAGGATTATAATTAGTTGGGCAATGAGATAGGTTAATTGTAATAATTATTTAGCTATTAATTAAGTTTCAAGACCCCACTTCCCATTTTAAAACTCTTTCTCCAAAACTTATTTTTCTTGATTGATCACTTTACTTTCCTTAATCGCTTTAATTTAAAATTCATTTTAATTTCATGTTTTGGTCCCGCAATAGTATTTCTCCCAAGTATTTTTTGTGTTCAAGGAATTTTTGCTTTGTTTAATTTTCGCTTCGCCTCCCTGTGGATTTGATACTCGAAATATTTTCGTTTTATATTACTTGCGGCCAGTGCACTTGAGATATTAGTACTGGTAACATGCAAACAAGTTTTTGGCGTCGTTGCCGGGGAGGTTTGATTTTTAAGCAAAATAATTTTTTCTTGACATTAAAAAGAATGGGATAAATAGTAATTTAGGTTGTGAATATTTTTTTTTTTTTATTTTTGAATATTTTATTTTTGTTTTTGTTTGGTTCTTTTGATTGTTTTGGAGTGTTGCATGCAAAGACATAAGGTGGTTGAATTGTTTCCTTAAGATCTTGAAATTACCAGGACACTCAGATCTATTCGTAGAGAGAAAAGACTAACGGAAGCAGTGGCCCATCAAGATGAAGCTCCCAAGGCAATCAGAGACTTTGTGCAGCCAGTCCTCCCAACCGAGAATTCAAGCATCGTTTACGCCCCAATCCAAGCAAATAATTTCGAGTTAAAAACGGGACTGATCCAGATGGTGCGAGACAATTCATTTAAGGGACACCCTTCTGAGGACCCACATTCGCATCTGCGATCATTCTTGGAGATATGCGGGACGGTAAAGATGAATGGAGTTCCGGCCGACGCTATAAGATTGAGGTTATTCCTATTTTCTCTGCAAGATAAAGCTAAATATTGGCTCTAATCAGTCGAGACGGGCAGTATCAGCACATGGGACGAGCTTGCCCAGGCATTCCTGACGAAATTTTTCCCGCCTGCCAATACTACGAAGCTCTAGACAGAGATCGGAACATTCGGGCAGTTAGACGAGGAGCAGTTGTGCGAGGCATGGGAAAGATATAAGGAGATGCTTAGGCGATGCCCGCAGCATGGCTATCCAGATTGGATCCAGGTGCAGTTATTTTACAATGGACTGAATCCCTCCACCAAGACAGTTTTAGACACATCAGCAGGTGCGAGTTTTCTTTCCAAAATAGTGACGGAAGCCAGGGATCTTCTAGAGGAAATGGCAGCGACCAGCTACCAGTGGCCGACTGAAAGGGGACAATTTCCAATAAGGCTGGAATTTATGAAATTGATGAGTTAAGATCGTTGAAGGCACAGATGGCATCATTGACAAATGCAATGAACAAGCTGACCTTATCTGAGGTGGTCAAGTCTATTTCCACCTTAGCTGAAGGATATTCAAAGAAGGACAGTCAAGATGTGGAAGAAGTTCAGTATGTGGGAAATAGAGCATTCACTCAAGGAGTACCGAACTTCTACCATCCCAGTCTGAGCAATCATGAGAACTTTTCGTACTCGAACACAAAAAATGTATTGCAGCCACCGATAGGATTTGTTTCAACCAGTTCGCCAGAAAAGAAGAATAACTTGGAGGAGATGGTGGCTATGTTTATCAAAGAACAAAAGGTGTTAAATGTGAATCTCCAGACAGCAGTTAATAACCACGGCACAACTCTGAAAAATATGGAAGTTCATATTGGTCAGATCGCTTCAGCGGTTAATGCCCTTTAGAAAGGGAAGTTTCCAAGCGAAACTGAACCCAACCCAAGAGAGCAGTGCAAGATGGTGACACTGAGAAGTGGTAGACAGTTGGAGATCAATTTAGAGAAGAAGAAAAAAGAGAAGAGCAAGGATGAAGATGGAAGGGCTGAGGCACAAAAAGCCTCCTCTAAAAGGTCCCAACATATTAAGTTTTTTAGTGCTTTAATTGTGTTTTTATTGAAGATATTTGATATCTTTTGTTATTTGGTCTTTAGAAGCAAATTATGGATTTTTGTGAAAAAATGCCCAAAAAGGAGTCATTCAAGCCCAAATTCCATACATGGGTCAAGGGGGAGTCCAATAAAGTCAACCATGAGGAAGAGCCCAAAAAGAATTGGAGTTGGCCCAATTTCAAGCCCAAAACCGCGCCTGAAAGTTCTGTAATCTGCCTAGCGTCGAGACGCTATCCCATTTCTTGGCCGGCAAGTCAATGACGTCACAGCGTCGCGACGCTGTGCCAATATCGTCGCGACGTTGTCCATTTTCCAGGCCTATAAAAGGCGCCCCTTTGTGCCATTTTTTACCATCAATCATCATTCCATTCCTTCATTCCTTTCTCTCTTTGGCTCCTTTGGAGCCTCCTCTCAAGGCTTTTTAGCCTTTTTGAGAGTTCTTTAGTAGGAAATTTTGGGGAGTTTTTGGGGAGCACTCTAGGAGGCTCAAGGTTTGCTCGGAGGGACTCCAAGCGCCAGCGACGGGGTCTTTGACGGTCATTTCCTTCCCTTTTATTTTGCTCTCATTTATTCTTTCCAGTGTATATTTTGTTAATATTTTAGCTATGTATAGCTAAACCCCAATTTGGGGTCTTGAAATGAAATTATAGTGAAATGTTGTTATAATTGCCTATCTCTTGCCCTGTTTACTTTTTATTTGTATGGATGTTGTTGGGTTTAATGTCCTATAAACTCGTAGTTTGTAAATCATTAAACATATTCTATTTCCAATAAAGATGTTATTGAGGTTATTCAGTAAAAGATGTTATTGAATATGTAAATTACGAATGATTAACCTAAATCTAATAAACTAAGATCCTTGACTATAAAATAAATACTCGAACTATATGTAGGGACATATCGTAGGATCAAGTTCAAGTTTATAGTTAAAATAGTCTATAGTATAAGGATACGGTTGGGTGCCTTATCCTGGAGACACTATGGACGCGGCCCACTTTGTATTAAGTACAAACGATGAGATCCTAAATCGTTCATGTGGTGACATGCGAGTGGGGGCGTCCTATGCAATGAGTTTGCATAAGACTGGACCACGAAATAAGTCACTTTCTCTTTATAACGCCGTTTACTGAAGAAACTGACTATTTCTTATAGATGACCTAGGTAACTCGTTCTTAATCCTGAGCTATCTATGAACTCCTGTTTATGCGAGATTATCCTTTGATCTGCATGGGTGAGAGTGGCCAGCATCGCCAACTCAACAAGCCTACCATTTTGGGGATAAGATCAAATAGATAGCTGGGGACATAGTTTCGCAAGACGGAATTCACTCCTACCTTTTTCAGGGTTAGTAGATAGGTTGTTCCCTTAAGTACTAACTCCAGGACTTGAACAAGGGGCCCCACCCTCTTGTTAGATCGAGAGGGACTTAGGTTTGATGGTTGGACCGCAAACCGATTATTCATTAGAGGATTAGTGGAACTTAAGGAACAAGAAGTACTATAGGGGTGAAACGGTTATTTGACCTAGCTATAGCTACGAACAACCTGTGAAGGAACGACTTACTAAACATGGTTAAATCAAGTGGACGGAAATATATCTATAGTGAGGGGAGTGCAACTATCGGGCTATAGTGGAGTGTCCTGGTAGTTAACGAATGTTGGCTAGCTCAGATAATGAGATTAGTCGGTTAGCCTTGAATCGTTGGAGCCCATGATCTATAGGTCCATTAGGTCCCTCTACTAGCTCATATCGGATTAAAGCCTAGAACATATTGATAGGAATCTTTGACTCGTTCAAAAATGGGAAATAGGGTTTTATCCTAAAACGTGTTCGACACAATGATTTAATTATGATTTAAATTAGGAATTGAGAGATAAGGTATTTAAAAGTGTTTTAAATACTATATATGTATTAGGAATCATATATAATTCATGGCATTAGGTGATAAAGATTAATTGGATTAATCATATCAAAATTACTTGGAAATGTCCCAATTAATTGCCTAGAAATCAATTTCAATTTTGAATTGAATTTGAAATGAATTGAAAGCTGAAAATTCACAATTAGGATTCAATTCATAGTGGATTTAGTGGTTTTTCTACTCTTGCATAATGATAAATAGTGGAAAACAACACAAACATGCATTAGATGCATGTGTTGTGAAGTAGACACCTAGAATCCACTTTGAGTTGCATCTTGACCATGTGGCTAAGTGTCATGAAGCTTGTCTTTGCATGGGAGAGGTCTATAAAAGGGGCTTGAATTAGATTCAAGAGGAGCAAGCTTTCATTTAGTGTTATGCTGCAAATTTTCTCCCTCAAATTCTCTCTCATTTCATCTCCTTCCAAAAGCTTGTACCATCAAGCATTCCCTTCCTATTTCTTTCTTCTATAGACTCCCACAAGTCTTTCTAGGCTCAAGAGAATAGTAGGGAAGACACTAAAGGTTGTCGTAGAGAAGTTGGAGAAAGATAATATCACAAGGAGTTCCTTACAAGTGAGCATCAAAGAGGTTGGTACTCATTTACTCTCTTTTCTACCCTTTCTAGAACATGCATGCTTTAGGAGTAAAATTGAATGTCTTAAGTGCTTTCGATCTTCAATTGCTTCTGCATGTGTTATATGAACACCTTCAGATGCTAGTAATGCTGTATGCAATCTGGCCAGTTGTATATTGATCTGATTCTTAATGGAAACTCGACGGAGAGAAATTAGGATAGATCATAATCCATGCAACTAGTTTAATTGACCGTCGTGACAACGAGATTAGTTGATTAAACTTAGATTCCTAAAATGGATCAGAGCGTAATAATTAATGAATTTTAATGGCGCTAAGGACACTTAGGTTATTAAAATGGATTAATTATAATCAGGGCAGACCGACAAGAGATCCTATGTGACTAACGGAGATTCTAGGATTATAATTAGTTGGGCAATGAGATAGGTTAATTGTAATAATTATTTAGCTATTAATTGAGTTTCAAGACCCCACTTCCCATTTTAAAACTCTTTCTCCATATCTTATTTTTCTTGATTGATCACTTTAGTTTCCTTAATCTCTTTAATTTAAAATTCATTTTAATTTCATGTTTTGGTCCCTAAATATTATTTCTCCCAAGTATTTTTTGTGTTCAAGGAATTTTTGCTTTGTTTAATTTTCGCTTCGCCTCCCTGTGGATTCGATACTCGAAATATTTCCGTTTTATATTACTTGCAGCCCGTGCACTTGCGGTATTAGTAGCGGTGACGCGCAACAACAGGTTCGCAAAACAATAGTGGAAAAGATCCTAGAAATAAGACTTTGTCTTCTTGCATCCTAGAAATAGGACTAGAACCACTAGGTCTTAAGAGTCATGAACGTTATTTATCTAAGTTTCAACTAGCCCTAGAAATAGATGTGTAGTTGGCTTAGTCTTCTAAAGGCACCTACAACGGAGCTGAATAGAAGTTGGACTTAACTCACAATCTAGTTGTTAGGGTAATTGCGGGTGCAATTGAGAGATGCTATCTGCACCATGTCTATGCAGGCAACATAGATAGAGTTTCTCAGCCGACTGCAATGCCTGAGTAATTTGCTAGCGCATAGGTGGGCACAATCTAATGCTTAAAGTTGATACTATATGAATTCCCCTATTTATCTCATAGAGTTTTTATTCGTTTTCACTTACTTGCTTATTTTACTTTTGTCTTCAATCAAAACCCCAATCAAACTATTTTTTGGTTACCATCTTCGTGGTTGCAAATTTAGAGGAGGTTCCCGTTTTTACAGAATCTCGTGTTTTTCAGCTAGTCACCATTTCCCTTGGGTACGATATCCGAAATATTTTCCACTTTATTACTTGATAGTGTATACTTGCACTCAGTCAGGAATTAATCAATTATGGAAATGATTAATCCATTATGGAAATAATTGATTATTTGTGAATATTTTATTCATGGCATTTTTCCTATAAATAGAAAACTAAACCTAGGGTTTAGAGGTAACACGATTCACAAGACAAGACTGAAGGCTCATTCTTGTATTCTCCTAAGCCTCCCTCTTAGAGAAAGACTCCTACTAGTCCATTGCCTCCTAGACCGAGAGTTATACCAGTGTAACCTTAGTGGAAGTGTGTTTTTGGAGAAGAAATGTTCCAGCGAAGAAACTTCGGGGTTGCTGCGTTTTCAACATACGAGTGGTGTTGGTGAGAATCGTTCAAGTCTAAAACGAAGGTTTGTAATGGTTCTTTCTATTCTCTCTAGAAAAGCATGTGAATAAAATAGGTTTTTATTTTCTGTTTTCCACCATGTTTTACACCTATTTACAACAGATTTATGAATGATAAATGTTGTGTTTTGCCTTTTGTATCGGTATCTTAATATTGATTAATATACGGTGTGAGATCCATCGATACTCTTCCGCTGCGCTAGGGCTTTTATCCCTACATCTTCAAGACTTGGAGACTTAAAGACTCCAAGGAATCAAATGAAGTTGACGACAATTTCATTAGAAATGTCGATGGTAAGACATGACTGTCGACAATTCCTTAGAAATGCTGATGGTTTTGTCTTACAGTCGATAGTTCCCTTCATTTGGCTGACAAAAGGAAACATAGGGTTCAAACATTGAAGGGAACTGCCATCGATTTTATCTTACAATCGACAGTTCCCTTTTAAAAACCCTAACTTTTTGCTTTTCCCCATTTTTTCATCTTCCCTCACTTCTTCCAAACCCGTGGCACAACGCCCATCCGCTTCAATTTCCTCCCTCCATCGCCACTGCCCTTCAATTTCTCCCCTTCGAATCAACAGTCGCTACCCTTCATAGCCTTACGTTGGAGCCGCCATAGCCATTTCGCCCTTCCTAGCCTGAATGCGTTTTCTTTAACAAATTCAATTTTGGGTTTTCTGGTATGTTACTGTATCTTACGACTTAGGTTATGGAATGGTTGTTGATTGTGTTGTATCATTGTGGCGTGGTATGTGTAAACTGTAGATGGTGGGAGCCAAAAGGGAAGTTAATTAATTCACAAAATATTTTTAGAGCAAACGATGAAACTAAATTGCGCAAAGTATTCTAAAGAGTAACCAATCCGACGGTCGTGTCTTTTATCTGATTTCATTATATTTTTACTTCAGTTCAATTTATTTGCAAGCTATTTACTTCTTTCCGACAATTGTTCCCTTTCTTTGCATCTTTAATTTAATCTGGTCAATGACATACCAAAAACCCCCTTTTCGTTGCAAACCCCCTGTTTAGCGAAAATCCAAGAATTGACAAATATCACATTTTCCGTGTTGACGACCCAACCACTACCTACTGTAAAGTAGCATAGAGTCAGAGTTGTAAATTTATTTGACAACGAGGACTCGACAAACTCGCCCCGTCAAATTGACGCCGTTGTTGGGGAAAGGCGTTTGTTTTCTTATTATTTTTTGGGTTTTTGCATATTTCTTTTATGTTTCTTTTCTTGTATAATCACTCATTCCATGCAGACAGATGCCCTCATTTAGCAGAATTTGAAGATATACAGCCATGGGCGAGTGCATGGTGCAAGATCTAGTAGCTCCTGATCTGAGTCATCTCCCATCTCTCGGAGACTTTGAAGTCACTAGAGAACTCATTTACATCACCCAAGCGCCAGAGGAAGAATTTCACGAGTATTGGGATCGCTTTAATGGCTTATGTGCACTTCATCATCGTCCATTGCCCGAGGTGTCCTTGCTTCTGCACTTCATTGAAGGATTGACATCTGACGATAGAAGGATACTCAGTATAGCGATTGGTGGTGATGCGCTTTCCAAAACGCCAAGTGAAGCTAAGATGATAGTTTCGAGCTTGGCATTGAGTATTCGGTTCCTCGTAGCGCAAGTTCGAGTAGCGCTTCTCTCCATGCTTCGAATAGCCAAGATTCTGAGCAGCAGCAATAAGGAAAGTCAATAGAAAATTCCAATAAGGTCTGTAAGCCTGAACTTGAATCCTCTTTAGATTCTATGTGGGGTAGGAGAAATAAAAATATGGTGCAGTAGCTAAAATTAGGGTTTTTCCAATTTATCCAATCCCTCTAGAGTTCTCACGACACTCTACTCTCCTTTTACAAGGTGGAAATAGGATGAAATCTCTACAAACACTAAGGTTTGATGTTTACTAAGGTTAGAATTTCGTCTTATAGCAAGGACCTCGGGCATCCCTACTCATGGGTGTCTACTAGGGTTCTGTCACTACCCTATTCTTCCCAGTGAGTTCTGCTTGAATTTGCCTTCGAATCATGACCTTTTATAGCGTGGGGAGTGGTTAAGAAGTCACAAAAATGGTGCTTGCAGGTAGCCCAGTCAGTTTCGGAGTCAAATCAGCCAGTTAGGTGCGTGGAAAGCTCGTTCAAAACTGACCCATGACGAACTCGGACTTGTTTGTTTCTATCCAGAAATGCAATCACATTTCATTTTGCCTTGGCAAAAATGCGGTCGCATTTCTGCTGTTTGCCCTGTTTTCCTCTGTTTTTCTGCAGCACACAAAATTGAGTCAAATTCTTGACAAAATAAGTCCAATTTAGCACAAATGCATACAATTTGACATACATGACTCTCAAAGACCTAACTCATCAACTTTAACATTTTTTAAGCTCGAGAATAGTCATATTTTGATCTAAAACATACAAGTTTCACAAGAAATAAGCTAAGAATAAGGGGCAAAATAGGTATATTTTTGGCACTTATCATACCCCCAAACTTAACTCATTGCTTATCCCAAGCAATAGCAAATCAGAACGTTCAAGATCAAATATCATCGCCAATCAGAATGTTAGAGCTCAATCTTAATTGCAAATCAAAATGTTAGAGATCAGGGTAATTGCCAATCAAAATGTTAGATCATATCTGTAATTGCACATCAAAATGTTAGAGATCAGGTGTAATTGCCAATCAGAATGTTAGATCTTAACTGTAATTGCAAATCAAAATGTTAGACATCAGGTGTAATCGCCAATCAGAATGTTAGATCTTAATTGTAATTGCAAATAAAAATGTTAGAGATAAACCATATGAAAGCAAGTAAACATGCTTCTCAAGATCGTTTTCTATAAAGTTGCCTTTCAGGAGAGGTTTCTACTCAAGTGCTTTTAAGTTTCCTAGGCATGGGGATTTCTACTTTTCTTTTTCAAAGCAAAACTCTCCCTAGTCCATTCTAACCAATATGCTTAAACTATCAAACTGTTATTCATAGAGCCTAGTATGGTTCTTTTAGTTAATAAAATTAATCTTGAAGTACTTGAGCATACATGAGTGTTTCTTTTCTTTTCTATCTCCCCCAAACTTATTTGACTGGTAATGCTTTTTTTATTCAACTCTTTATTTTTCCCAAGAGAATCCTTGTTGCCACCTCTACCTTCGTTCTAGCTTATCGACACTTTGTGGTGAAGATATCTAGCTACGAGCAAAGATCACAAACTCAGAATAATACTCACTTCCCTAAGTCAACCTTTCATGTAGTGGCAAACCATGGGTGTCATGAATGCCCCTGGTTACTCAGTGAACTCTACGAAGAAGGAGTAACTCTCGATTTTTTGATTTTTTTTAATAATAAAACCATGAGCACATATCTTTTCAGCAGTACAAACTTACACAAAATGGAGATTTACAAAGTAAAGCACCCCTCCAAACTTAAGATAGGCAATGCCCTCATTAACTTTTGTTTTTGAGGCATGGGCTTACATGAGGCTTTTTGTTTTTTAAAACATCAAGGCTAAACTCTCCTAGTGTGTTAAAAAGGTTAAACATGAGGAAGTTTAGACTTGAGAAATTTTGTAAAGAAAAAGACTAATGGAAAGCCTACGACTAGAAAACAAATAGGTTATGACAGCGACACTTTTTGAGATAGAAATATGCTATAGTTATCATCATCAAGGGCTTAAAAGAAAACTCCTATGAAAGCATATTTATCCAAAACATTTTTTTTAAGCAAAAAGTTTCAAAAAGTTGATTTTTGTTTTTCATAATTCTCACTAGTTTAGCAAATGGACAACAACAGATTTTTTCAGAAAACTCAAAAACGGCAAACCATCATTAAATTAACCTAAAAACATAAACTAAACAACTAACTACTCATTCAAAACAATAAAAAAACATCTAACACAAAAACTAACCTATAAAAACAGTAAACTAACAAGCTGGAAAATAAAAACAACAACTAAACTATTAATAAAACATAAACAAATGAGTTTAAAAGTGTAAGGGGATCAACAAACACCCTTATTCCTCCTCTGAGGAACCTTCTTCACTTCCGTCTTCTTCATCTTCTTTAGAATCTTATGGATCTTGGGGCAACCGACTTTTAGGGAAGTTAGGAAAAACAAGAGTGATGATAGGGGCGATAGAGAAATAAAACTCTCTAATTGCTTCATCCTGCTCTTTTGCATAGACCCAATAAGTTTTTAAACGGTCTTCGATGCAGTCTAGCTTGCGGAAAGCAAATGCAAGGGCCTTAGATGGTGGTGAAGCAGGTGTCAGCCCCGGTGAAGGAGTAGCATGGGAGGCAGAAGCTTTGTCTTTCTATTGCGCATTGTACTGCTGCAACTTCCCTATCAGAGGTAAGTCAATGGTAGGCTTGTAAAAACATCGTTCCTCATCCTTCCTAGGAACGATCTTGACCCTCTGACATAATTGGGTTATGAGTGACCCAAAGAACAACTTCCCAACTCTCTTTCTCCCATAGGAGAGAATCTCTTCGCGAATTATGCTCCCAATGTTGATCTCCAACCCCTTCATTATACTGTAAAGAAGCATGACCCTCTCTACTGAAATAGTGTTGTCATGGGTGGTGGGCATCAATCAACCCATTCTGGATAAAGTGAAGCAAAACTGCCGGTTCAGGCTTCTAGTCACTTGGCACAAGAGACTGCACTTTAGTCTGGGATTCATTTGATAAGGGTAAAAAATATACCTATTCTACCCTTATATTTAGCTCATTATCTTGTCAAAGTTGTATCTTTTAGATCAAATTTACTATTCTCGAGCTCAAAAAGTGTTAAAGTTGATGAATTAGGGAGTTGAGAGTAAAGTATGTCAAATTATGCTTATTTGTGCTTAAAAGGACCCTTTTTGATAAGAATTTGACTTAGTTTGGTGTTGTGCAGAAAAACAGAGGATATCTGGAATTTTCCAGAAATGCAACCGCATTTCAGGCAAGCCAAAATCCAAATGCAATCGCATTTTTGGGCAGATGAAGACAGTTCCGAGTCCGTCGCGGGTTGTTTTGAATGAGTGTTTTGCTCACGTAACCGACTGTTTTGACACTAAAACTGATTGGGCTACCTACCGGCACCATTTTCGTGGCTCCTCAACTACTCCCCACACTATATAAGGCCTAGTTTCGAAGGGAAATTCAAGCAGAACTCACCGGGAAGAAGAGGGTGGTGACAGAACCGTAGTAGACGCCCATGGGTAGGGATGCTCGAGGTCCTTCTTAGAAGACTGAATTCTAACCTTTAGTTAGACATCAAACCCAAATGTTTGTAGAGATTTTCACCCTATTCTCACTTGTAAAGGAGAGTATAGTGTCGAGCGAACTCTAGAAGGATTAGATAAAAGAAAAAACCCTAGTTTTAGCTACTGCACCTTATTTTCCAGCACTTGCTACTTTTCATTTCTTTGTATTCTTTTTTCATTTATTTCAATGAAAAGTTGTTCATTTGCACTATATTCCATCATGCGTAGCTAAATTCCATTGAGGGGTTCAATATAGTGAATTTCCTTAGGGGCCGTTTGGCCCACTGTGTTGGTTATAATAGCCCCCGCTATTATAACCAACCCAGTGTTTGGGGCACCAACAAAAATAAAGGGTGGAGTTGGTTATTTTTCCCCTCCGTGTTGCTACAGTAACCACTATTCAACTCACCCCAATTATTCTATTCATTCTCTACAGTAACTCTTTTCTCTCTTCTTCTATGTGACTCATTGACTTTTATACCGACGACCGGCCGACGACTTTTCTGGCGACCACCGACAACTTTTCCGACGACCGCCGTCGACTTTTCGGCCACTTTTCCGGCAATCACCGACGACTTTTCCATCGACTTTTTTTTTTTTAAAAAAAAAAATCTTCTTCTCATTTTCATTTCGAAAAATATAAAAAACGAAAATAAAGAAAGAAAAAAGAGGTAGAAGAAAATGAAAGGAAAAAAGAGGGAAAAATTTTCGATCGCCGAAAAATTTGTTAGTGGTCGTCGGAAAAATCATAAAATTTCTAGGGAGAGTTAGATACTAGGTTCTCTTTGTACATATATATAAATATGGAGTTTTATTACATAATTACTTTTGATAATGGAGTATATGAATGTTTATCTTCATCGTACCATATTTTTCATTCCAAATTATACTTATCGTATTTAAGTTTACCGTGATAATAATAATTTTAAAAAAAAATACTACTCAAGTTTTTATTTTATGTGATTTCTATTTTATTTGATTCTTTTGATAATAAAGGTAAAATGACTTTTGAAAAAAACATTTACCATTTTTATGTTGGAAATACATAAATGAAACAAATATGGTTTTTCTATGAGGTGTTTTTGGACTTTGTTCCTTAGATAGGTGCATTCCATGTCTAAAGGGTAACAAACCCCTTTTGGAATTCTGTATTGAATATCGATTCAAAACTTCATCAATATAAGATGCTTGAGAAAGTGCTAGTAGTCTGTTCTTTCGATCTCTTATTATTTGGATCCCCAGAACATATTGAGCTTCTCCCAAATCCTTCATTTGGAATTGAGCTCCTAGCCATTGCTTAATGTCAGACAATACTCCCACTACATTTCCTATAAGTAGGATGTCATCAACATACAGAATTAAGAAAACTACAGTAGAATCAATGACCCTTTTGTATACACAAGGTTCATCTATATTCTGTTCAAAACCATAAGATTTGATTACAGTGTCAAATCTTTTATTCCAGGATCTTGAGGCTTGTTTTAATCCATAGATAGATTTGTTAAGCTTGCAAACCTTTTGTTCTTCTCCCTGGACTATGAACCCTTCTGGTTGGACCATGTAAATACTCTCGTCAAGATTTCCGTTCAGAAACGCAGTCTTGACATCCATTTTCCAAATTTCATAATTATAAAAAGCGACAATAGATAGGAGTATTCTTATTGATTTCAACATTGCTACTGGTGAGAAGGTTTCATCAAAATCAATTCCTTATTTTTGGTTATAACCTTTGGCCACCAATCGGGTTTTGAAGGTTTGTACCTTACCAGTTTGGTCTCGTTTTCTCTTATAGATCCACTTGCAATCGATAGGTTGTACATCACTTGGTTGATCTACAAGTTCCCAGACTGAGTTAAAATGCATAGATTCTATCTCAAGGTTCATGGCTTTGACCCACTAGTTCTTATCCTTATCTCTCATTGCTTGTCTATAAGATAATGGATCCTCTACTTCATCATCAGGTATGATGAATTGAGTTTCAATTAAACCCATGTACAGGTCAGGTTGAATTATAACCCTGCCACTACGACGAGGCATACTCATATGGTTTCGAAGGACCAGCTTCGCTAACAACTTTTGTTTGTTTGTTCGTAGATTCCCCGAAAAGTTCTTTAAGTATTAGTTCACTGCGTGTTTGATGATTTCTCATATGATCTTCAAGAAATGTGGCATTGGTCAAAACAATTACCTTGTTATCTTGAGGATCATAAAACATACCTCCTTTGGTTTCTTTAGGGTATCGTATAAAAAGGCATATTTTTGAACGTCGTTCCAATTTCTTTGGTTTCTGCACTAACACGTGTGTCAGGCAGCCCCAAATTCTGAAGTGTCGTAAACTCCCTTTACGTCCTCTCCATACCTCGTAAGGTGTTTCTGGAACACTTTTCGAGGGAACCATGTTCAGAATATATGCTGCAGTTTCGGCTGCAAAACCCTAGAATGAATGAGGCAATTATGCATAACTCATCATAGACCGAACCATATCTAATAGGGTTCTGTTTCTCATTTCTGACACACCATTTTGTTGTGGTGTACCAGGTGCTGAGAGTTGTGAGGATATTCCATGTCCTACCAAGTAGTCTTGGAATTCTAAATCCATGTATTCTCCTCCTCGATCAGATCGTAGTGTTTTGATTGTTTTGCCTAATTTATTTTCAACTTCAGCTTTATACTCTTTGAATTTTTCAAGAGCTTCTGACTTTTGAACCATTAGGAAAAGATACCCATATCTTGAATAATCATCAATGAAACTGATGAAGAATTCATATCCTCTACGTGCTTTAACATTCATAAGACCACAGAGGTCAGAGTGTATAAGCTCGAGGGTTTCTTTGGCTCTTTGACCTTTTTCAGAGAAATATCCTTTGGTCAGTATACCTTCTAGACAGGATTTACATGGCGGTAATGAGTCATCTTCTATCTCATTTAGAAGTCCAATCTTTAACTAGCCTTTCAATACGTTTTTGATTTATGTGTCCTAGTCTTAGATGCCAAAGAAGAGTATCTTGAGAAACTTTTCGTCTTTTATTTTGGGTATGTGCTATTTTGAACATTTCAGTATTATGAACAACTTTTGTTTCATTCGGTCTTAACACATACAGATTGTTTTTGAGTTTAGCAGAACAAATGTAACTAAGTCTTTTGAATATAAACACTTTATTGATATAAAAAGATACATTATAGTTTTGTTCTATTAAACGGGAGATAGATATTAAGTTCATTTTCATACGAGGAACATACAAAACATCTTTTAACAAAATATATCTATCTCTAAAACAAAGCTGCATTTCTCCCACTACTTCAGCTAAGACGACATCTCCTGTCCCTACTTTGAGTGTCACCTCGCCTTCATCAAGAGTTTTCCAGGAACTATTTTCCTGTACAGAAGAACATACATGATTAGTCGCTCCTGAATCTAATATCCATATGGAGTTTTCATTTTCTACTAAGCATGATTCAATTACAAGAAAATCGTATTTACCTATTTTGGCAGCTTCAGCTTTTTCTACTTTCTTCTCAGCAAGATACTTAGGACAGTTTCTTCTCCAGTGACCGTCCTGGTTGCAGTGGAATCAAGTTCCTTTATCCGCAATCTTTTTCTTGCCTTTCTTGGTAATGGGAGCTTTCCCCTTTCCCTTGTTCTTTTTCTTCAATCGAATACTTTTATTCTTAGAAGATTCAGACTTATTCCTAGAGTTTGATCCTCTCAAGCACTTCCTACCAGAAACAAAATTTGCGTCGTTTTCTTGTCCTTTACTTTTCGTAAGGGACTGGTAGGTCTGAAGCTCGTTCAGGAGAGTTGTCAGATTGTACTCAATTTTGTTCATAACTAAATTGGTACGAAATTGCATGAAACTCTTCGGGAGAGATTCCATAATGAAACTGACTTGACTACTTTCATCTATGACAACGTTGTTTACTTCAGCTGCATTAAAATGCACCATTATGTTTAACACATGTTCTCGTACAGAAGTTCCTTCTTTCATGCGAGAATTATAAATGTACTTGAGGGCTTCATGACGAAGGGAAGAGGATGGTTGTCCAAACATGGCCTGCAGAGAGTCCATTATTTCTCTTGCTGTCTCCATACCCTCATGCTTTTTAGATAGAACATCGCTTATGCTTGTCAGAATAAAGACCTTTGCCTTTTCATTGGCTCTGGTCCATCTGTCATAGGTGTCTCGATTTATTCGAGTTCCTGTCGGGCCAGGGTTAGGCAGGCATTCTTCCGTTAAGACGAATCGAAGGTCATCAATTACTAATACTGTATTTAAATTTGATTTCCAGGTTCCATAGTTGTCGGCGTTAAGTTTTTCTAAAGCTAATAGTTGTACTAATGTGCTAGGCATGCTGAAATAATATAAAATCCTTTATCAATGAAATGAATATGAAAGAAATCCAATAACGGTTTTAGCAAAAGTAATAATGTACCCATCTCATTAGTTGTTTTGCAACGATATTTTAGTGAGTCAGAATAACTGCTGCCGAGGGGTAGTCAATTACTCCATCACTGAAGCAAGACATTCTTGACTAAGAAATGCTATAACCAGAATAACTCTTTATTTCTTTTATCATTTTAGTTATCGATCTTTTGGTCAAGTATAAGCTAACTATTAGTTTATCTTGTAAGTGTGACCCTCCATTTTTTTAAATTTCAAAGAATGGCCCCAGTAATGCTACCGAATGGAAAAGTCAATGATGGGAATGGCCCTAAGAATTCCGTTATCATTATGTGAATCAACGACGCTACAGTCTCTATGTTACAACCCTCCGAATGGTGTCGCAGCTCCAGGGCATGCTTAGCAGGCGAACATAGAGACCTTGCCTCTGCAAATGAATGGAAGAGACCGTAGGATGCGTTGACACGCTTCCTTCACCCACTTACTATAAATACTCTTTCCATTCACCTTGATATTGATTTATGTCATCACCTTCTGAATGGAATGGTTACGTTAGTAAGTAACAAGAGGCTATGCATAGTTCTCACCGTGTGAATTTTAAGGAAAACGTGAGAAAAAATTTCTTTTCTCCCACTAAGTATTTTAATGTTGTTGGGTATATTGTCACTTAGGCACATTCTGGCTAATTGAATATAATCCTAAGTCTAGGTTATAATTTAACCTACAATGTCTAGGTGATTTATAACCTTACATCTCTCACGTGCATGCTCGTAAAACCTAGGTTAACCTAACTCAAGTACCGGCTCAACACCCAAGTAGGAGGTGTTCCGTAAACCGTCAACTTAAATACCTCCAGCCTTAGACAGCATCGAATCGGGTGAGTTCTCTTGTAACCTTAGCTTTACAAGTTATTGACCTATTCTAAGAGATTGATCGATTTGGTTCATTTTAAACCTAGGTGAGCATGCATTTATCTTTGTTATAGATTTTACGTCTATCTCATTTTATAAAACAATTATAATTGAGATCGACCTATAACATGCTTTCTATTCGATATTAACGCTTTAAAATCGAGCTAAGGTAGTTTCATGCTGCATGCTTGTTCATTTTCGTTTAAATAATATTACGATTATAAATAACGAAAACTAAACATTCAGCATGCTTCTAACATGAAACCTAAATCATGCATAAATATATTATAACTTCTTATAACATACTTAAATGCATGAAGCATGCTTCCTATGGTGGGATTTTAAATCTATATGACATACTCTTATGCATATCTCATTCATAATTAATTATAACATGCATTCATAAAGCATAAATAATTAAACACACTGAAATGGACCGGTTTTGGCAATCTAAGCAAGCAATTAGCTAAATTATTACATATAATAAGTAAATATCGAGTTGAGAAGCTCCCAGGATTCTCAAACCATTAGGAACTGAATTAGAAGGCCTCGAACCGGACTTCCAACGGTTTGAACATCAATGAACCGGTTTAAATTGAGATTGAACCGGTTTGAACATGCTTGAACCGACCTCTAGGACAAAAATCTCGGTCAGCTTCTCAGTTCCCGGTCCCGGTCTCGGTCTCGGTCTCGGTCCCTGTCGTGTGCATCCTGACCGGGATTCAAACCAGCAACCCAGAATTGTGATGCTCTGTTCTTCGGCCAACTTGAGTCGTTCTCCTTCCTTCGATCAATTACAACACTAAATGGACTCTAATGACTCTCCAAAAATTACAGACTCTTCTCGACACATTAATGCTCATGTACATGTGAGCAATTACATTAGCATCAACAAATTGAAGAGAAATTAATTGCCAAAACCGTAATATATCCATTTCAGCACCCATGCAAATTGAATTTCAAAATGCTACCCACCATGATCAAATTAAAGCAAATTAGGTGCCCAAACCATGCTGTGGTACCAATTGAAGTGTTAATATCTAAAATGCGGAAGCAATTTTGGATCTTAGGCACTTAATTAGTTTAATTTGATCACTCTTTGCATGCTGTTCATAAAAGGAAAAACAAAGCAAGTTTACCAACCTTGCTTCTATGGAGAAATTGGTTGGATTTCTTTGTTGTTTTTCTTCACCAATCGATCACGAACTACCACTGGATCTTCCTTGCTATCCTCAAGCCTTTGGAACGAATTGTGGGATCCTCAAGTGATGGGATTTGAGTGAGAAATCTTGAAGAACAAGCATATGAAGATGGTTTTGGTGAGTATTCAATTTGGTAGCATTTCCTTAAGGTTCAAGCTCCATTTCTTCAGCAAAATGCATCCTTTAAATAGAGAAAAGATAGCTAAAGAGAAGTCACCTGGGATTGACAACAATTAATCCCATTTTAGTGGGGATTGAAGTGCCTTAAGTGACGGGAGTGCATGTGTTTAGTCACCATGCACTCCACCTCCAAAAATTCAGCATTTTTGAATTTTGTTTAATTCCAAAATTATCTTAATTATCAAATAATTATCTAATTTTAATTAATCTAAAAAATCAAAAATGATTTTTTAATTTTTTAAATTAATTCAAAATTATTATTAATTAAATAATTAATTATTAATTTAATATCTAATATTAAATTAATATTTTGCCACTATTCCCAAACATTTCCAAAATGTTATTTTCAATCATGAATCCCTATTCATATTTTCGTTATTTAAATCATATTTAAATATTAAATACTCACATATACAGTTTTCAGAAAAACCCGACGTACCGACAACGCCTTTCACGTCTTCTTATTTTTCTCAACACGAACTTAAATCAATTCATATTTTATCCATCATATTGTTCCAAAGGTTAGTCTCGAGCTATGCAAGGGGACCTAATGAACCTACAGATCATGGGCTCCAACGGTGCGAGGTTAAACTAGTCAAACCCTTTTAAGCTAGCTAACCAACTTCCGTTAACTACCGGGACACTCCACTATAGTCTAATAATTGAACTCCCCTCACTGTAGATATATATTTCCGTCTACTCGATATAACCATGATTAGTAAGTCAATCCTTCACAGGCCGTTCGTTAGAGTGAACTCCCCTCACTAAAATTAAACGAGCAGGAGTTCATAGTAAGCTCAGGATTAAGATTGAGTTACCTAGGTCATCGCATGAAATAATCAGTCTTAATAGTAAACGGCGTTATAAAGTTAGAGTGACTTATTTCTTGGTCCAGTCTTGTGTAAACATCTTTTACCCAGGATGCCTCTACTCACATGACAATACACGAACGAACCAGGACCACATCATTTGCTTTATTTAGCAAAGTAGGCCGCATCCATAGTGTTACCAGAACAAGGTACCCAACCTTATTCATTTACTATAGACCATTTAGGTTATATACTCGAACTCGATCCCTATCTATATACACGATATAGTTCGAGTATCTTATGCTATAACCATGGATGTTTCTATTGGATTATTTAAGATATTCATAAATAATTTTTCATTGAATAACATTTATATATAAAGGATAACAAAACTTGAGTTCTAAGACACAAACCCCAATAATATTTAGCTCATTTCTTTGGTAAATATTGCATGTTTAGATCAATTTTACTGTTCCCGAGCAAAAAATATGTTAAAGTGTGTAAGTTAGAGTGTTGAGATTTACTTTTGTCAAATTATGCTCATTTGTGCTTAAAAAAACCTAATTTTAAGAGAATTTGACTAAGTTTATTGCTGTGCAGGAAAACAGAGGAAAAACTCGCATTTCTGGGAAAAACAGAGACTGTTCCGAGTCATCCGCAGGTCGTTGTTGACGAGTCTTCTTCGAACCTAACCGGTTGTTTTGACCCCGAAACCGACTGGGCTACCTACCAGCACCTATTTCGCAGCTCCTCAACCATTTCCCACACTATATAAGCTCGAGATTTGAAGTCAAATTCAAGCATAACTCATTTGACAGAAGAGGGTGGTGACAGAACCCTAGTTGACGCCTATGAGTATGGATGCCCGAGGTTTTTCTTAGATGACTAAATTCTAACCTGAGTTAGACATCAAACCTTAGGGTTTGTAGGGATTTTCACCCATTCCCACTTTGTAAAAGCGAGAGAGTGGAGTGTCTAAGCGAACTCTAGAAGGATTGAGTAAATAGAAAAACCCATAGTATTTGGTTACTGTCCATATTTCCAGCTTTTGATACTTTTCATTTACCTGTATTATTTGCATCTTATTTCAATGTAAATGTATTCATTTGCACTTTATCTCACGATGAGTAGCTAAATTCCGTTGAGGGGTTCAATATGGTGAATTCCCTTATGGTTCAATAGCTTGAAAGTGTTTTATTTGCTTAAGTTTTGTTCAATGCATGTCATTCTTTATTGATTATCACTCTGATCTTGCTGAGTTTAACTTGATCACTTAGAATTTGCATGTTATGTGAGTTTTATCTCGAAAGGGACAAACGATATCGGTTCTCATAAAGGTGATATAGGAGAAAAAGCTCGAAAGAGATTGTTTGGCGGTATAGGGCAAGCTGCCTAAGGCACCCTATATCGACTATAGGGTTATAGGTTGCATTCGTGAATTATGTATGTCGGAGTCGAGTCACAGAAATGTGCATAACGGTACTTGCTTAGCCTTCTAACGGTTCTTGGGAACAAGGCCAAATAGAAGTTAAATCTGACCCAATGCATTGAATAGGCTTAAGTTAAATAATCCATGATTACGATTATTGCCTTTGGGATGAATCCATGTTGAATACCTCGTTTTATTCATTATTGTTATTCTTTTACTTATTTGTTTGTTTATTTTATTTTTCTAAAAAACAATCAATCAATCTTATGTCTTTGGTTACATTTTCAAAAGCAATCAAGTTGAGCAGTTTCTTCATCAAATCTGAATATTTCCAATTTAGTCCTCATGGGATCGATACCCTTGGAATACTTCTAAGGTTTGTTATTACTACGTGCAACAGTGTATACTTGCACTAGGGTTGGCTAAATTTATCTTTATTATTATTATTCATCTTATCTCACATTCCATCCATTCAGTTGACGACGCACCAGCTGTAGCTTGAACAACAATCTCCGTATGTCCCCACATACTAGTTCAAGTCTCATACTAACAGCCTAGGATGTTTAGTTTATTGGATTAGGGTTATTTAGGCAAGATATACACAATACAAACAATAATACATGAAATATTATTTTATTAATGTTCGGTCAAATGTTTACATTTACTATCCACGAGTTTTAGGGCATAAAACCCAACAAACTCCCACTTGAAGTAAAACTCAAGATAATGGGATGTATATACAAAAATAATCCAAAGCTAGAAATGGTAAATGTATATACTGTACATTACATTAAAAGTAAATATACAAAATACAATAAACTAGGGCATCCTTCATACCCATTACACATCTCCCACTTGCCCTAGATTATACAATATACATGTCTCGCAGACTTAGACTCTCTAGATGAACCTCTAACACTTTAGCCGAGAGAGCCTTCATAAACGGATCAGCAATGTTGTGCTCCGAAGCGATCTTGGTAACGATCACATCTCCTCGTTGCACAATCTCCCGTATCAGGGGATACTTCCTCTCGGTGTGCTTTCCTCATTTGTGGTGCGAGGTTCTTTAGAATTGGCTACAACCCCACTATTATCACAGTATAATGTAATGGGGAAGTTCATGTTTAGAACTACTTCCAAATCTATCAAGAACTTCCTAAGCCAAATTGCTTTCTTAGCTGCTTCACAAGCAGCTACATACTCAGCCTCCATAGTGGAGTCTGCTATGCATCTTTGCTTGATGCTTCTCAAGACTACAGCTCCCCCGTTAAGGGTGAATATTGACCCTGACGTGGATTTCCTTGAATCCTTGTCAGACTGGAAGTCAGAATCGGTGTATCTTGTAAGAACAAACTCCTTAGCCCCAAACACCAGCATGTAGTCCCTCGTTCTCCAAAGATACTTGAGGATTCCTTTTACGACAGTCCAGTGGTCTAACCATGGATTTGACTGATATCTTCTGACTATCCCTACTACATAACAAATGTCAGGCCTAGTGTAGAGCATAACATACATTAAGCTACCCACAGCTGAGGCGTAGGAAATGCGTCTCATATCCTCAATTTCTTGAGGTGTCTTAGGACATTGTTCCTTAGACAAGTGAACCCCATGCCAAAAAGGGAATAAATCCTTCTTGGAGTTCTGCATCGAATACCGAGACAACATTTTGTTGATATACGTTGCTTGAGACAGAGCTAGCATTTTGTTCTGTCGATCCCGAATAATTTTGATTCCAAGAACATATTGAGTCTCTCCTAAATCTTTCATTTGGAATTGGGCGCTAGCCATTCTTTAACGTCAGACAGATACCCTACATCATTCCCAATGAGTAGGATGTCATCAACCTATAGTACTAGAAAAGCTACCTTATTTTTGTTGATATTCTTGTAAACACAAGGCTCATCAACATTATGTTCAAAGCCAGGAGATTTGATCGCAGTGTTAAATCTAATATTCCAAGATCTGGAGGCCTGTCTCAACCCATAAATGGATCGATTCAGTTTATAACCTTTTGCTCCTAACCTTGGGTTATGAACCCTTCGGGCTGAGACATAAAGATATTCTCTTCAAGACTACCATTCAAAAAGGCAGTCTTGACATCCATTTTCCAAATTTCATAATCATAAAATGTTGTTATGGATAAGAGAATTCTTATAGACTCTAACATAGCAACAGGAGAAAAGGTTTCCTCATAGTCAACCCCTTCTCTTTGGGTGTAACCCTTTGCTACAAGTCTAGATTTGATAGTCTGTACCTTCCAAGCAACATCTCTCTTTCTCTCATAGATCCATTTGCACCCTATGGGTTTTACCCCTTTAGGAGGATCTACAAGATCCCAAACTTGATTGAAGTACGTAGACTACATCTCAAGGTCTATAGCTTTGACCGATTGATCTTTATCCACGTCATTCATTGCCTAATGATAAGATAATGGATCGTCAACACCATCATTAGGTATGACGACCTGAGTTTCAGTTAAACCCAAGTAACGATCAGGTTGTAATATAACCCTCCCACTGCATTGAGGCTTTCTCACTATGTGAGGAGGACAAGATTGATCACTAGAGCTAGCTCCTTCATCAACTCCTGTGGAAGGACCTACTACTTGAACAACTCTTGTTAACTCTTCTATAGCTTCTCCTAATACTAACTTACTTCGTGGTTTGTGATTTCTCACGTAGTCTTCCTCCAAGAAAGTGGCATTTGTCGATACAAAGATCTTGTTTTCTTGTGGGTCGTAGAAAAGACCACCTCTTGTCTCTTTTGGGTAACCAACAAATTGGCATAATTTCGAACGAGGTTCCAGTTTCTTAGGATTTGTCACTAGAACATGTGCTGGACAACCCCAGATACGAAAGTAACGCAAACTAGGTTTACGCCCCCTCCATAACTTGAAAGGTGTTTCAGAAATGCTTTTCGAGGGAACTTTGTTCAAAATATGTATTGCAGTCTCTACTGCATACCCCTAATACGAGCTAGGCAATTGAGCATAACTCCTCATAGAACGAACCATGTCTAACAAGGTTCTATTTCTCCTTTCTGATACACCATTTTGTTGAGGTGTACCAGGTGTTGAGAGTTGGGATTGGATTCTATGTTCTATCAAATAATTTTGGAATCTAAGATCCATATACTCTCCACCTCAATCTGAACGAAGTGTTTTGATTGTTTTACCTAATAGGTTTTC
The DNA here is from genome assembly GCA_017139565.1 of Luffa aegyptiaca. Classification (NCBI taxonomy): domain Eukaryota; kingdom Viridiplantae; phylum Streptophyta; class Magnoliopsida; order Cucurbitales; family Cucurbitaceae; genus Luffa; species Luffa aegyptiaca. The sequence continues at coordinate 26,876,353 of CM029403.1, read as the reverse complement.
AACCTTAAACTCTTTCAACTTTTCAAGAGCTTCAGACTTTTGACCCATTAGATATAAGTAACCATATCTTGAATAATCATTTATGAAAGAGATGAAATATTTATAACCTCCTCGAGCTTTTACATTCATTGGACCATAAAGATCCGAATGTATCAACTCTATAGGTTATTTTGCTCGATAACCCTTTCCAGTAAAAAGTCTCTTAGTCATTTTACCCTCGAAACACAATTCACAGGGTGCCAATGAATCATCTTCCAACTCAGTTAGAAGTCCATTCTTCACCAAACGACCGATCCGATCGATGTTAATATGACCAAGACGTAAATGCCAAAGGTATATGTTGTTACTTTTTGGAGAAATTCTTTGCCTTTTATTTTGAGTTTCAGCAGTTTTAAACATCTCATGACTTAAAAGTGCTCTAGTGTCAGTTGGTCTTAAGGCATACACGTTCTTTTTTCTAATTTAGCAAAACAAATAAATACTCCATTTCGAAAAATGAACGCTTCATTCAATTCAAAATAAATAGAATAAGATTGTTCTAATAAACCAAAAACATAAATAAGGTTCCTCTTGATCTTAGGAACTATATACAAGTTTTCTAAAAACAAATATTTATTTCTGAAAAACAACTTGGCCGCTCCCACTGCATTGGCTGAAATGATGTCTCCCGTTTCGACCCTGAGCATCATCTCACCTTCCTCAAGCTGCTGTAAAGAATCATTTCCCTGAAAAGAAGAACAGACATGATTAGTTGCTCCCGAATCTAATATCCAAGCATACTGATCATGCTCTACAAGGCATGTTTCTAAAACAAGTAAATCAAATTTACCTTCCTTTTCTTTCTTCTTCTTAGGAAGGTATTTGGGGCAGTTCCTCTTCCAATGTCCATCAATGTTGCAATGGAAGCATTTCCCCTTATCGGCCAGCACCTTGGCCTTGGCCTTGGCCTTGCCCTAAGGAGCAACGGGTGCCTTTCCCTTATTTCCCTTATTCTTCTTCTGTATCTTTTGTAGAGGAAGAAGCTTGGGATACAGGCTTAGCCCCCAAGGATGAACCCTTGAGGAAATTTTTCTTGGAATGGGCGACATTCGCCTCTCCTTCGACCAATCCTTTATTCTTCATTAGAGATCGATAAGCCTGTAGCTCGTTAAGAAGGGTAGTCAGGTTGAATTCAATCTTATTCAACATGGCATTCTGATAAGTGCAAAAAATATACCTATTTTGCCCTTGTATTTAGCTCATTTTCTTGTGAAGCTTGTATGTTTTTTTTTATCAAAATCACTATTCTCGAGCTTAAAAAGTGTTAAAGTTGATGAGTTAGGTCTTTGAGAGTCACATGTGTCAAATTATACATATTTTTGCTTAAAAGAACTCATTTTGGTGTGAATTTGACTTAGTTTTGGTGTTTTGCAGAAAACATATGAAAACAGAGAAATGTTGTGACTCCGAAATTTAATATGACTTTGATTCATATTAATTTTAATTTTAATAAAATCCCTAAGATTAAATATATGATATTTAATTGGGTAATTAATTATTTATTTATTAAAAAATTAGATCTTTTCCTATTAGGAAAATATCTTGGCATTTACTATATATAGGACCCCTGGGGTGGGGTGAAAGGCATCCCATTCATTCTCCTACTCTCAGAGAATTCTCCTGAAGGCTCCCTTTAGACTCCCACCAGTCTCCTGCCTCTAGAGTTCTCAGAGTCATACCGGTGTAGCCATAGTGGTGGTGTTCGCAGTACTTCGTGATTATTTCACAAGCAGTTGGTGAATTTAATATGAGTTGTCAACGAGAGTAAGTAATTTGTTACTATATATATTAGATTTAGATCTAATATTTTTGTATGCTTAGCCTTAATATAAATTTAGAATAGTTTTAAGATTATTGCCAATGTATTGGTATTTTAGATTAAACAAAATTAATTATGAATCGGTCCCAATCACACTTTCGATTTACGAAATTACGGAATTCCAATCCTTCAATTGGTATCAGAGCCGATCGTAGATCTAATTTTTTTTCTCTAAAATTTGCATTGGCTATTGGTGGGATTGATTAATGCATAATGTATGTATGGTTTGCATTGGACTGTTTAGGTTAATTTTATGGCCATAGATTTTACTGTTTTTTATGTGATTTGATCATGTAAGGACCCGATGTTTCGGATATTTTATGTAAAATCGAGTCCTTTGTAAGTTCGGGTCTAGATTAAGTTTTTTTATGAGATGAAAACGTTGAATTCACGACGAGAAGAAGCTGCAGCATCGCCTAATACGTTGTCACGATCTGCAGTGCGAAGACATGTTTCAGGCAGTTCAAGGAAGCTGGTGGTCTGGTTCGCATGGTCCATCTGGGCTGGGACCGATTTGGTCCGGTTTAGCTGGAATTTGGCTTGGTTCGTGGTTGGTTCAAAGTGATTTGGGTCGGTTCAGGAGGTCTAGACCAGTATTTGGAGCTGCAGAAGGATTTTTAGGATAGAATTTAGCTATAATTATTCAAATTTATGCTTTATTTTATCCTAGGGGCCAAAATTAATCGGTTCAATTGCTATTTGTTTGCTTTATGGATGACATATAGCTTAAATTCCCACCATAGGTTAAACATGTTTTCATGCATATTTATGTTATAATTGTTATAATAATGTATGGTTATTATGCATGAATTTAATTTCATGAGTTATTTAATATAATCGTTATATTAAATATATAAAATTGGTGAAGCATGATGCATGACATTAATTTAGCTAAATATAATTGTTATATTTTATTAATGTAGCATGCATGCTTAGGATTATTTTCATGAGAATTAATATAATTAGTTATATTATGAATGAAAATAATCAATATATATCAATGTTTGTTTTCATGTATGATTTAATATAAAATGTTATATTAATTAAATGAAAATGGAATAGCATTGAGCATGACATTAATTAGATTAATATAAGAGTTATATTATATTAATGTCAAATTTCATGTAATTTAATTTCGTGGAAGTTTAATTAATATAATCGATATTAATAAAATGAAATTGAAATTGCATAAAGCATGACACCACCTTAGATTAATATAATCGCTTTATTATCGTTATCGGCGTCATAATAATATGGTGTTTAATAATTAGAATATGATTGTTATTTTTCGAACACCATAGAAGCATGTTATAGGGCTAATCGTTAAAATTTTATAATAAGTTATAAAATTGATTAGAAACCGTCAGCCTATAACAAAGAGTTGCATGCAAACATAGGACCTTAGGTTAAAATGAATTAATTTTAAAATGTTTAAAATTAATTAGACCTAAGCTCATTATAATTCTAATAGGATTAGAATTAATTTCTTACTTAGTATTAAAAATAGTTTTATTTGACTAAGTAGGAAAAACATTACTATGATTATAAGGGAACTCCACCGGTTAAGTTCTGTCTAAGGTTGGGAGTACTTAAGATGATGGTTTACGGAACAACTCCTACCTGGGAACTAACTCAGAATACCGGAGTTTAATTAATCACAATTAAATGTTAGCATGCAATGTCACTAGGTTTATTAAAAGAGATTAATTCACCTAGATTTTTAAAGTAAAGAGTTTACATTACTATGGTTATAAGGGAACTCTCCCGATGAAGTTCTGTCTAAGGCTGGAGGTACTTAAGATGAAGTTCTGTCAACGTATCCTACGGTCTCCTCCGTTAGGTTGCACCATGAGATCCCCATGATCTGCCTGCGAGTCGCCTTGGGAGCGATCACCCTACGGAGGGCTTGATCATGGGAGTCGGAACAACACAAACTCCAGAAATGGATAGAGTTTCTTAGGTTCATTTCCAACTTTGACTTTCCCTACGATAGCATTGTATGCGCCGACCTCTGAGATCTGAAAAATGGAGGGTCACACTTACGGGAAATTGTTAACGTGTTAATAATTTCCTGATCGAAAAAACAGTAGCTAAGAACTATTGGAATATGAGTTATTATGGGAATAGGGATTGGCTGAGATTGTCTCAATTCAGAGGAGGAGTAGCTGACTGCCCTACGGTAGCTGTTGTTCTAAATCTCTGAAGTATCGTTGCAAAATGAATATTTACTCTATGGGTCGATCATTACTTTTGCTAAATTGATTGGATTAAAATAATACGATTATTTTGTGTAATGGGTTAATGCAACATCACTTATTAAGTTAATTTGTTTGTTCTTAGCATGAAACGTTCTTTGTATGCCTCGAATAACGCCAATTACAAAACTAAGAAAATGAACTTAAACATTAATTGTGTGGAATTGGTCTTAACTGAGGATGCTCCTCAAGCCCACATGTCTAATTCATCTGAAATTGTTCATGATGAATATAACATAGACTGCTTAGTGCATCTCAATGAAAATAAATTTGATTTATTGGTCATTGAAACGTGTATAGTGGAAAATGATGATACAGCCTGGATCCTTGATTCAGGTGCCACTCATCACATATGCTCTTCCTTTGAGGGAATGAGCTCCTGGCAACAGTTGGATGCTGGGGAAATGACTCTCAGTATTGGGACTGGGGAGCTCATTTCAGATAAAGCAATGTGAGATATTAAAATGTTCTTCTCCAGGGAACACTATATGTTATTAGATAATGTATATATAGTTCCCAAAATAAAAAGAAATTTGATTTCTGTTTCTTGTTTGTTAGAACAAGGATATTCAGTGTCATTTTCTGTGAATGAAGCTTTCATTACTAAAAGGGGTATGATATCTGTTCTACAAAAATGGAGAACAATTTGTATGTTTTAAGACCAATAGAGTCTATGGCTATTTTGAACAATGAAATGTTTAAAACAGCCGAGACTCAACCAAAAAGGCAGAAAGTTTCTCAAAGTACCTATCTTTGGCACTTGAGACTTGGCCACATAAATCTCAATAGGATTGGGAGATTGGTTAAGAACAGACTTCTAAGCAGAAGATGGTACTTTACCTCCGTGTGAGTCATGTCTCGAAGGTAAGATGACCAAACGACCTTTTATTGGAAAAGATTATCGCGCCAAGGAGCCCTTAGAACTCATACATACGGATCTCTGTGGTCCAATGAAAGTAAGAACTCGAGGAGGGTATGAATATTTCATCTCTTTCATAGATGATTATTCAAGGTATGGTTATTTATACCTATTGAGTCATAAGTCTGAAGCCCTTGAAGTGTTCAAGGAGTATAGGACTGAAGTTGAGAACTTGTTTGGTAAGACCATTAAAACATTTTGAACTGATCGAGGCGGAGAGTATTTGGACTTAAAATTCCAGAACTATTTGATAGAACATGGAATCTCGTCTAAACTCTCAGCACCAGGTACACCACAAAAGAATGGTGTATCTGAAAAGAGAAACAGAACCTTGTTGGACATGGTTCGATCTATGATGAGTTATGCTCAACTGCCTAGTTCTTTTTGGGGTTATGCATTAGAGACTGCAGTTTATATTTTGAATGTAGTTCCCTCAAAGAGTGTTTCTGAAACACCATTTGAGCTCTGGAGAGGGCGTAAAGCTAGTTTACGTCATTTCAAAATTTGGGGCTGTCTTGCACATGTGCTAGTAGCAAATCCAAAGAAATTGGAGTCACGTTCAAAATTATGCCTATTCGTAGGCTACCCAAAAGAAACAAGAGGTGGATACTTCTTCGATCCATAAGAAAATAAATTGCTTGTTTCGACAAATGCTACTTTCTTAGAAGAAGACCACGTTCGAGAACACAAGCCACACAGTAAAATGGTATTAAGTGAACTTTCTAGTGAAGCTACAAATGAATCAACGAGAGTTGTTGATGAGGTTGGACCTTCAACAAGGGTTGTTGATGAGCCCAGTACACAGACTGGACCTTCAACAAGAGTTGTAGATGAGCCCAGTACATCTGGTCAAGCTCATCCTTCTCAACAGTTGAGAATGCCTCGACGTAGTATGAAGGTTGTTACTCAACCTGAACGCTATCTGGGTTTAGCAGAAAATCCAGCTGTCATACCTGATGATGGAATTGAGGATCCATTGATATTTTGACAGACAATGAATGATGTGAACCATGACGAGTGGGTCAAAGCTATGGACCTAGAGATGAAGTCTATGTACTTCAATCAAGTCTGGAATCTTGTAGACCTACCTGAAGGGGTTAAACCCATAGGGTGCAAATGGATCTACAAGAGAAAACGAGACGCAGCTGGGAAAGTACAGACTTTCAAAGCTCGACTTGTGGCAAAGGGTTATACTCAAAAGGAGGGGGTGGACTATGAGGAAACCTTCTCCCCAGTTGCCATGTTAAAGTCGATAAGGATTCTCTTGTCCATTGCCACGTTTTATGATTATGAGATTTGGCAAATGGACGTCATGACTACCTCTCTGGATGGCAATCTTGATGAGAACATCTTTATGTCTCAACCAGAGGGGTTCATTGCTCAAGGTCAGGAGCAAAAAGTTTGCAAGCTTAGTTGATCCATTTATGGGTTGAAGCAATCTTCCAGATCTTGGAATATAGGGTTTGACACTGCTGTCAAATCTTATGGCTTTGACCAGAACGTTGATGAGTCTTGTGTTTACAAAAGGATTATCAACAATTCAGTAGCTTTTCTAGTGTTGTATGTTAAATGATATTCTTCTCATTGGGAATGATGTAGAATATCTAGCTGACATTAAAAAATGGCTTTCGACTGAATTCCAAATGAAAGTTTTGGGTGAAGCTTGGTATGTTCTAGGGATTCAAATTATCAAGAATCGTAAGAACAGAACATTAGCCCTGTCTCAAGCATCATATATAGACAAGATGTTGTCTAGATATAAGATGCAGAATTCCAAGAGGGCTTTACTACCCTTCAGGTATGGAGTTCATTTGTCTAAGGAACAATGTCCTAAGACACCTCAAGAAATTGAGGATATGAGACGGATCCCTTATGCTTCAGCTGTGGGCAGTCTTATGTATGCCATGTTGTGTACTATGCCTGACTTTTGCTATGTAGTTGGGATAGTCAGCAGGTACCAGTCCAATCCAGGCTTAGACCACTGGACTACAGTTAAAAACATCCTCAAGTATTTTCGGAGAACGAGGGACTCTCAACTAGTGTATGGCTCTAAGGATTTGATCCATACAGGATACACAGACTCTGACTTTCAGACTGATAAGGATTCTAGGAAATCCACATTAGGGTCAGTATTTACCCTCAACGGGGGAGCTGTAGTCTGGTGTAGCATCAAGCAAGGATGCATTGCAAACTCCACCATGGAGGTCGAATATGTCGCTGCTTGTGAAGCAACTAAGGAGGCTGTATGGCCAAGGAGGTTCTTGATGGATTTGGAAGTTGTTCCAAATATGAACTTGTCAATCACCCTTTATTGTGATAATAGTGGTGCAGTGGCAAATTCTAAAGAACCTCGCAGTCACAAAAGAGGCCAGCACATAGAGCGCAAATATTGCTAATCCATTTACAAAGGCTCTCACGGCTAAAATGTTCGAGGGTCATCTAGAGAGTCTAGGTCTGCAAGATATGTACATGGGTAAGTGAGAGACGTGTATGGGTATTGTAAATGCCATAGTTTATTGTATTTATCTGTATTTGTACTTTTCATTTATTATACAGTATTAATACAAACCACTATTCCTACTTCAATGATTATTCATTCAATTTTGATTGTTGATGTACATTGCCCACTAGAGTTTTAGTTCAAGTGGGAGTTGTTGGGTTTTATGCCCTAAAACTCGTAGATAGTAAATGAAACAAATTAATCGATCTCAATAAAGCGTTATTTGAGTGATTCAGTAATTTGGTTATTGAATAAACGAGTTTGCATTAATAAACCCTAAATCCAATAAACAAAGATCCAAGGTTGTTTAAATGAAACTTGGACTAGTATGTGGGGACATACGGGGATCGGTGTCCAAGTAACAACCTAAAAGGTCTATTGTATAGGGAAAATGTTGGGTACCTTATTCTGGTGACACTATGTGATACAGCCCACCTTGTATTCGATATAGATGCAATGATCCAAAGCATCCATGTAGAAGACATGCAGGTGGGGGTATCCTATGCAATGAGTTTGCATAAGACCAGACCGAAAAATAGTAACCACTAGATGTAACGTCGTTAACTAGTTTAGGTTTCTATTTCAATAGGATGACCTAGGTAACTCAATCTCAATCATGAGTCTGTTATGAACTCCTTTCAGGAGGGATTGTCCTTAGATTTGTATGGGTCAGAGTGGCCAGTTCGCCGACTCAATAATCCTACCATTTCAGGGGCAAGACCAAATGGGGGTTGGGAACATAACAGTAAAAGATGGAATTCACTCCTTCCCCTATTGGGGTAAGTAGATGTGTGTTCCCTTAAGGGCTGATTCTGGGGCTTGAACAAAGGCGCGTCGTCCTCTCCTAGCCCGAGAGGAAATCCTGTTTAGTGGTTGGACCCTAAACAACTTGTTCATTAGAGGGATCAGTGGTACTTAAGAAACTAGAGGTAACCCAGGGATCAGTTGGTGTTACGAACACACGTGAAGGATTGACTTACTGCATTGGTCGATATCCGTGGACACAGAAATATTCTATAGTGAGAAGAGTGCAGCTGTGGGTCTTTAGTGGAGTGACACACAGTTAACGAATGTTGACTAACTTGGTTAATGAGTTTAGCCAATTAGTCTCGTATCGTTGGAGCTTATGATTTGTAGGTCCATTAGGTCCCACTGGTAGCTCGTAAAGAGACTTGAGGCAATAAATATAAATTGTAAATTGAAAGTGTTCAATTTATTTGAGGAATCATATAATGTATATTGATGCATTATAATATAAAGTTTATGAAACTTTATAATATAATTTTTGAATTAATTTAAAAAATTAATTCTTGAGAGAAAATATTTGAAAATTTTCAAATAAATTTAATATGAATTTGATTCATATTAATTTTAATTTTAATAAAATCCCTAAGATTAAATATATGATATTTAATTGGGTAATTAATTAATTATGGAATTAATTACTTATTTATTAAAATTAGAGACCTTTTCCTATTAGGAAAAGGTCTTGGCCTTTACTATATATAGGACCCTTGGGGTGGGGTGAAAGGCATCTCATTCATTCTCCGTTTAGACTCCCACCAGTCTCCTGCCTCTAGAAGTCTTAGAGTCATACCGGTGTAGCCATAGTGGTGGTGTTCGCAGTACTTCGTGATTATTTCACAAGCAGTTGGTGAATTTAATCTGAGTCGTCAACGAGAGTAAGTAATTTGTTACTATATATATTAGATTTAGATCAAATATTTTTGTATGCTTAGCCTTAATATAAATTTAGAATAGTTCTAAGATTATTGCCAATGTATTGGTATTTTAGATTAAACAAAATTAATTACGAATCGGTCCCAATCACGTTTCTTCTTTACGGAATCACAGAATTCCAATCCTTCAGTTAGAACATGAGATAGAAAGAAAGAGCAATAGGAGTTGGACACACGAGAACATCTTGTAGAAGCTACTTGCATTCTAGAACTTCCAATAGATCCTCCTCGAGTCGATCCACCTATTAACCAAAAAAAGAAAAAAAGAAAAAGGCGACAAGAGATAAACACAACCGAAGGGTTTGATAGCTCAAAATAACCCACATTTGGAAGAAGACATCATCACAACATTGAGTGCACAAATCACATAAATGGTTTGTCATTCTAATATCTTTTGTGTTTATTGTGCTAAGATTCATTCTTTGTTTGTAACTAGTCCATCTAATCCTTATAATATAGAGCAACCAGATAACCAGAGTCCTATTTTCGATCCTTACCGAAGATGGTTGCAACACGAGCAAGATGTTAGCAACAATAATCCAACACCTCATTTGGAGCAAGGATGCTTTTTTACTTTTGAAGACCAATATCAAGATCAGTAGGCCCAACAAGAGATGCAACAATAAATGGAACTACACGTGTCAACCAGCTTGGAAGAACTCATAAGAGAATACATGGCAAAGAATGATGCCACGATAAAGAACTTGGAGATCCAAGTAGGGCAACTGATAGAGGAATTGAAAAACAGTCAACAAGAAATCTTGCTTGAGAACAACGATAATGTGGAACAAGAAGCACAAGAGCAATACAATGGGATGACATTTCAAAGTGGATTGGAGCATGAAGACCCTGAACTCCTAGTAGAAGCAATAAGCATTCAAACACTTGAAAATACTGAGGAAACAAAGAGAAAGAAGTGATTAAAGAAGAATCGCCTAAAAAAGAGAATAAGAAGACACTAGAGGAAGAAATTGTAGTAAGCCATGCAGATGTCACTTCACAACATGTGACCTTTGATGTGCTCCAGGCATTAGAACACCCTGATGAAATGAATGGATGTTTTGATTTTGTTTCTATTGATTCTTTTACTTGTTGTAGCTTGCAGAAAATGCTATTTGAGGAAGAAATCAAGGACGAAGTCATGGAGGATGAAAATATGCAATATACGACAAGGATGAGACCACAAAGTCTACATTCAAGAAATATAAAACGGTTAAGTACCGAGTGTCGATTTCCACAGGGAGGATCGGTTAGACAAGATAATGAACTGAACACTAAAAATACTAAGACATTATATTTTTTAGGGACCTAAACATGATGATAGATGCAATAAAAAATTAAAGCAATCAAAGAATCAAAATGATCAATCAATGTGGCAAAGATGGAGAAAGAGTCAATTGAGAGGCAGGGTCTTGAAATCCGGATTATAGCTAACTGATTATTCTAATTATCCTATCTTGTGTCCGACTAATTATAAACCAAGAATCTCCATTTATTACATAGGTTCTCCTTTCGGTTTCCCCTAATTATAACTAACTCATTTTAATAACCTAAGTGTCCTTAGTGCTATTAAAGAGGTTAATTAATGAGCCCTGATTCATTTTCGGTTTCTAAGCCTAACCAACTACTCTCGCTGTCACTACGAGCAGTTAAGCCTAGTTGAGTGGGTTATGATATATCTTAACTTCTCTTCATCGAGTTTCCTTTAAGAATCTAATCACTATAAAATTGGCCAGATTCTATAGAGCAATATGAGCACCCACACAAATAATCAGTATAATGGACACATAGATAAGCAATTAAAATAACAATTAACTATAATCTTTCATTCAAGACCCACAGTTGGGATTTAGCTATACATGTGTGTCAAAACTTCCCGAATATACATGCTATAAAGCATAAATGAGCAATTAAAGAGTTTAGGAGATGAACCGTAGAGAGACCCCTTGCTTGCACCTTGGATCCTCTCCATTACAAGCTCCCAAGCACTCCAAAAATGCCCAATAAAATATTTCTCACTTTCCTCACAACTCGACCCTCAAGGGAAGCTCCAAGAGCCTTGGAAGGACTAAAAAAATGGATTGGAGAATTGATTGATGATGGAAATGAGGAGTGAGCCACGTCTTATATAGGGCTAAAAATGGGACAGCGTCGCGACGCTGACGTCATAGCGTTGTCACGCTGTGACATAATCGTCTTGGGCAGCAAGTCATCCCCAGCGTTGGGATGCTAAGGGACAGCGTCTTGAGGCTGTCCTTCGGCCAGAACTCCCAGCTTGCGTTTTTTGGCTGAATCTTGGGCTCTCCTCCATTGTTTGGCCCAAATGTCTTCCATGATGGGTCTTGGGCTATTTCTTCTTGACCCAACTTGATCTTCTAAGATTAAGTCCAACAATTTGGGCTTATTTTCTCTTATTTTTCTCTAAATTTCCATAAAATCTACTAGGGACCAAAATTACACAATTAAATAGATTTGTATAATAAAAACACAATAAAAGCACAACAAAAGCTAATAAATCTATGGACAAAATAACAACATTTATGTTTGCTATCATGAGCTGATAATAGAGACTAAGCACTCCATGATTAAAATGCCTCCCTTAAGACTCAAATCTCGTCCATTAACAAGACCTAGGGTCAAGATAAAAGTTGATGGCCAAAGAAGTAGGAATAAAGCTTTAATTAGGGGTGAAGAAAATCGAGCCGAACCGAACCGAGTTGGTTCGGTTCGATTCTTAGCTTTTACTTAAATAGAATTTTTAGGGTTTCAAGTCGTCTTCCTCCCTTTCTCCGTCTCTTTCCCATTCGAAATCTTGTCCTTCTTCTCAAAGCAGCCCTTCTGGTTTCAAGCCGCCTTCTCGAACCACTCGAAATCTTGATGGGATGGTATATCGACCATTCAAAATCTTGCACTTTTCGAAGAAATCGACGATTTTCTTGCTCGATTCGTCTCCTTCTCCGTCTCTCTTATTATTTCAAATTTAGCGCTAATCTTCTATAGGGTTTCAAGTCTCTCTCAGATTCAATATGCAACGACATCACGAACGCCGTCTTTTCCCTTCAGCCCTTCTCCGCCTCTCTCAGTTGTCCTTCTCTCAGTCGCCACCTCCTCCACCTCGAACGCCGTCTCTCCCTCTTTCTTAGTCGTCGTCTCTCCCTCTTTATCAGTCGTCGTCTCCCCCTCCCTCTCAGTCGCCATCTCCCCTTCTCTCCCAGTCGCCATCTCCCGCGATAACAACATGCATGTCCCAGAAATTTTCCCTGTCAGTCCCTCGCGATTAGCAGCGGTAAAGAACGCCGTCTCCATCCTCTCTCAGTCCCTTGATTTTCCGACATCATCTTCTTCTTCTTCTTCTTTTTTGAAATCTGATTTGATCAAAGCAAAGTGACCGACCCGACCCGACCCGATTGGTTCGGGTCTAGTCGGGTCGGTTTGTCTGTACAAACCGACATGTGTCGGGTGGGTCGGTTTCTACGAATCACCCGACCCAAATTTCTTACTCCCCTAGCTTTAATTACCCTGTTGGAGATCAACTAAGTCACTCTTTTTCTCTGAGTAAATAAGTATTTAAAAAAGAAAAAAAAAAAGAAAAAGGAAAATATAACATATTTAAGCTTCTGAATTTTTTGATTTGTTTGTTTATGTTTCAGGAAGTTAATAAAGTCATGATACAAGACGAAGAAAACATGAGACAGGAAGATCCAGAAAAGGAGTAGAACAAGAACCATTAGACCTATGCTCGAGTGAGGGATGGGGCTATGAAGCGGTTGTTCTTGGCCAGCTCATCTGATGAAGGTTCAATTGCCTCTCCATTCTTGTCATCCCTTCTGGATGAACTCGAGACCTCTGATTTAGAGGACAAATCTTCCCAGAACTAGGGGAGTTTTCACTCTCTTTTACTTCTTACTGTTTACTTCTAAACCTGAACATGTTTCTTTGTTTTTCATTTAGTAATTTGTTTCATTGCATTAATTCATTGTTCTTTTGTTTGCTTAATTAGGTTTAGAATAGTTAGTTTTGTTTTAAGCATATTGTTATTTAGTATATTACTTTGTTAGTTTGTTAGGTTAGTTTGTTGATGCTTAGGTTAGTTTTCTTGTAAGATCAATATAGAATAACAAAATATAGGGGCAGGAGTAAACTTTGTCTAAGAAAATCCTGTCTAGGAAAAGGTATTTAAGATGACCATAGGGAACACCTTTTCTTGGGGATTTACTTAGGAGTTGAAATGCCTAAGCTATTTTGAGTTTGTCTAGGAAGAAAATGGATAATAATCATGTTTTAAGTGTGTGAACATTCTAATAAGTGTGTTATTGTTTTAGCCATAAAAAGGAGAAAAGAAACCAAGAAAAAAAAGGGAAGGTAGTGAACTGGGAAAATGCGACCGCATTATCCAAATAACCGTGGGTAGTGACGTCATTTAGTGACAGTCACGTGACCTAATTTTTGGAAACCTATAAATAGCTGACTTATGTGTTTTTCTTCTTCACAACCACTTAGACTTCCTTGCATTAGAGTCAAACCCACCAACTTTTCATATTCTCTCTTTGAAATCGAAAGATGAAGGTGTTCATATAACACATGCGGAAGAGATTTTAGGATCGGAGGCACTTAACTACATCAATTTTAGAAAATGAAAGCATGCTGTCCAAGTACCGTTACCAGAGAGCAGAATTTGTACCAACCTTTTGGAGACCGATTCAGCAACTCCTTTTGATTCCTTTGATCACGAACGGTGTGTGGACCACCTCTAGTGTCTTCCCCGCTATCCTCCAGCCTTAGAACGACTTGTGGGAGTCTATGGTGATAGGGATTGAAAGGGATATGCTTGAACACTACAGCCTTAGAACGACCTGATCTCCATCTTCTAATCCCCTATTTATAGAGGATTTTCATGCATCTTAGATTCACCAATGTAAGACACATGGAGAGGAGAATGACCTTAGTGGATTCAAGGTGTTCTATGGAGATTACATGCAAGATTGCATGTGGGAGGTGTTATTCCACTTTCTTCATCCATGCAAGAGTGGATTTAGTTGTGTAATTCCACTATCTCCATCTATGCAAGAGTTAATTTCTACTCTTGGATTTAATTTAAAATGCAATTCTCAATTGCCTTTCAAATTATCAATTAATTGAACTATTTCAATTAATCATGTGACATTAATCAAATTAATTCATATCACCTAATTCAATCCACTAATCTTGAATTTCCATAAATTCAAGATCTAAATCTCTATATTAACTTCAATTAAAAAACAATTCATAATCATTTTTAAATTAAAACAATAATTAATTAAACAATTTAATCAATTATGTAATATTAATTTAATATCATATATCAAATTAATACTATGCACCTAATATGAATCCATACTCATATATATTTTATTTAAATACTTTACTCTCTCAATTAATAGTTTAATCCATAATAAACTATTTTGTTGATAATATCGTATATAATCGACACTAATTCCCTAAACCTAATTTAAGCGATTCAAACTTTCCTATCACTATGTTCTAAGGTATAATCCGTATGAGCTAGTAGGGGAACCTAATGGACCTAAAGATCATGGACTCCAACGATTCGAGGTTAACTGGCTAATCTCATTAACCTAGCTAACCAACATTTGTTAACTACCGAGACACTCCACTATAGCCCTATAGTTGCACTCCCCTCACTGTAGATATATTTCTGTCCACCTGATATAACAATGATTAGTAAGTCGATCCTTCACAGGTTGTTCGTAACTATAGCTAGGTCAAATGTCTGTTTTACCCCTATAGTACTTCTTGTTCCTTAAGTCCCACTGATCCTCTAATGAACAATTGGTTTATGGTCCAACCAACAAATCGAGTCCCTCTCGGGCCAATGAGAGGGTGGGATCCCTTTGTTCAAGCCCTGGATACAACACTTAAGAGAACAACCTCTCTATTATCCCTAATTCGGGTAGGAGCGAATTCCTTTTTGCTAAACTATGTCCCCAGCTATCTACCCGTTCCTATCCCTGAAATGGGAGGCTTATTGAGTCGGCGATGCTCAGCCACTCTCACCCATGCAGATCTAAGGATAAGTCCGAATCAATAGGAGTTCATAGTTAGCTCAGGATTAAAATCAAGTTACCTAGGTCGTCACATGAAATAGTCAGTCTTGTCAGTAAACGACGTTATAAAGCAAGAGTGACTTATTTCTCGGTCCTGGTCTTATGCAAACTCATTGCATTGGACGTTCCCACTCGCATGTCTCTACATGGACGATTTAGGATCACATCGTCTGCACTATCTACAAAGTGGGCCACATCTCATAGTGTCCCAAGGATAAGGTACCCAGCCCTATCCCTATACTATAGACCGTTTTGGCTATTACTCGAGCCTGATCCACTTTTATGTCTCTACATAAAGCTCAAGTATAAATCCTATAGCCAGGGATCTTAGTTTATTGTATTTGGGTTATTTAACGTGCAATTTACTTATTCAATAACGACTTTACTGAATGAATCTCGACAATGACTTCATCGATCAAGTATATAATTCATTTAACATTCACTATCTACGAGTTTTAGGGCACCAATCCCAACAATCTCCCACTTGAACTAAAACTCTAGTTTAGTGCGATGTACATAATCCATAACAGCAGTGGGTGAATAAATACTTGTATTAATAACAGAGTAAAAATACAATAAACTAGGGCATCTAAATACCCAGTATACTAAGGCATCGATATACCAGTTACAATTCTCCCACTTGCCCTAGATTATTTCCCGTACATATCTCGCAGACCTAGACCTTCTAGATGACTCTCGAACACTTTAGCCGTGAAAGTGTTTGTTTGTTTCGCTACCGCAAGCGCACGAGTCGCACAAGTAATATAAAACGGTAGTAATATCGAGTATCGAATCCACAGGGAGGCGAAGCGAAAATTAAGCAAAAATAAAATCTCTTGAGCACTAAAAGTACTTAGGCAAAATAATATTTAGGGAACAGCTCACGCAAATAAGAAAAATTTAAAATTCAAAGCAGGAAAATAATTTGATCAATCAAATAAAAAAAAAATATGGAGAAAGAGTTTTCTTTTAATGGGAAGAGGGGTCTTGAAAATCAATTATTAGCTAAACAATTGTTATAATTCTCCTATCTCATTGCCCAACTAATTATACTCCTAGAATCTCCGTTAATCACATAGGTTCTCCTGTCGGTTTCCCCTAATTGTAATTAATTCATTTTAACAACCTAAGTGTCCTTAGCGCCATTAAAAATCATTAATTATTACGCTCTGATTCATTTTAGGAATCTAAGTTTAATCAACTAATCCCGGTGTCACGACGGGCAATTAAACTAGTTGCATGGATTATGATCTATCCTAACTTCTCTCCGTCGAGTTTCCATTAAGAATCGAATCATTACACAATTGGCCAGATTGAATAAAGCATTAAGCACATCCATACAAATAATTAGGAAAAGGGCAAGAGACAGGTAATTATAACAACATTTCAACTATAATTTCATTCCAAGACCCCAATTTGGGGTTTAGCTATACATAGCTAAAATATCCACAACATTTACAATAGAAAGCATAATTATGAGCATAAAAGGAAAGGAATTGACTGTCGAAAAACCCCTTCGCTGACGCTTGGAGCCCCGCCGAACACTCCCTTGAGCTTCCTAAGATGCTCTCCAAAAACTCCCCAAAATATTTCCCACTAAAGAATTCTCTCAAAAAGGCTAGAAAGCCTTGAGAGAGGCTCCAAAGGAGCCTAAGAAGGGAGGAAGAGAAGGAATTGGTGGAATGATTGATGGTAAATGAGGCACCCAAGGGTGCCTTTTTATAGGCCCGGAATGGGGGTAGCGTCGCGACGCTACATTGCACAGCGTCGCGACGCTGCAACGCACGCGTCTTGTTGCCCAAGAAATGGGTAGCGTCGCGTCGCTGCCTTGCATAGCGTCTCGACGCTGCCCCAATTTTCAGAATTTCTAGCTTCGGTTTTGGGCTGATTTTTGGGCCTTCTCTTCACTTCTTTTGGGCATTTTCATCATGATTGGCTTCATTGGATCCCCTTTTGATCCATGCTTGGTTTTGGGCTTCATTTGCTTCATTTTTTGCACTTTTTCTCTTAAAATCACCAACTTTGCTCCTAAGGACCAAATAACGGAATTCATTAAATATTTTCATTGAAAACACGATTAAAGCACAGAAAAGCCTAATAAATTGGGACTAAAATAGCGACATCTCTGCTCGCTATCACACCCCCAAACTTAAGCTTTTGCTAGTCCCGAGCAAAATAAATTCTAAAGATGCATGAAATAGAATCGCTCAAGCCTCAATGATTTTGGAATTCTTAAGATAGAATGGAAAACATGCAAGTGGAATAAGCAAGCACGGCATACTCTTGAAGAAATCTTAAACTAGATTGAACTTAAGATTAATGAATAGCATGCTCAAGACTTATCTATTGATTCTCTTACTAACCTAGATTAGTCTTATGGCTTTCTCCATTTGTTTTCCCCCTACACTTGCTAAGAGCCCCTAACAGGTCGGAGTCCTTCTATCATGCAAAAAAAAGAAACTAGGGTGCCTGTCATTTTCTTTTTCATGGGGGAGCAAAACTCACAATTGATTTTTCTCTTTCTTTTGCTTTTTCTTTTGCTACTCCCCCAAACTTGCATTTTGATATCTAATGGTACTAGCTTTCACACTACGGTGCAGGGACCCTTAACCTGAATTTTATTCTCTGGTTTGCCTAACTGATCACACCGCAGGTAGCTCTTTTTACCCCTAGGCTTTTTCTTTTGTGCAAGCAAAAATTTTCTTCTTTTTTTTTTTCAACAGATTTTTCTTTTCTCTCATTTTCTTTTGTTGCTTTTGCTTTTCTCTCAGCAGGCATAACATTTTTTTCTACCTAGCTCTTTAGAACAATCAAGCATGAACTTCCTAATATTAGAAACTAAGCCTATCGGGGTGACAACAAACTTTAAAAATCATAATAAGAATCTAGATTTTCAAAGACGTCATTAGATAAGGCTATTGCATGCTTTAGACATCAAAACTGAGTATCAAAAAATTTTAAAATTTCACAATTTCTGTCGTGTTCCCAGATTCCACAACATATAAACTATTTTCTCCCAAAATTTCTAAAATCACATCCTTGGCTATCATAGCTATCTATTCATGCATCCAAAAGAGTTCAAATATGCTCACACAGCGAAAGCCTCCCCCCCAAACTTAAACTAAACATTGTCCCCAATGTTTTAAAAACAGTAAAGCATAAAGAGGGATACTGAGACTTCCCTGAGCTAGGAGCGCTTTATCCACTTCCTTTCGATCCAGAAAAATGGGATTCTTGGAATTTTGGGATTTGCTTAAGGTGATCTTGCAAAACAAAATTGGATCACGAAGCAAAGAAAATTATTTACCGCAAAAACAACTATCTAAACTTTAATCCTTGGGTTGCCTCCCAAGCACCGCTTTCTTTAACGTCTTTAGCTAGACGAGGCTCGGCACGCTTACGGAGGCTCGAAATAAAAATTTTCATCATTCTCCGGGCCCTGCAAAAAATCACGCACCGAGTTGCATACCGCAAACAGGGGAGAAAAAAAACTTTCCCCTGGCCCATCATCACTAAAGAGATTATCATAATAACATTGCAGAAAATATGTAACAGCATCAAATCTCTTTTCTAAGTCTCTATTCACAAAGCAATTGTTAACAGAGTCATCAAGCGTTATAATATCTACCGGTCTAGGATCTAAAGATGGCCTATTAATCATGCCAGACCATTCATCAGAAAAAACATTTACATGCTCCTCATCATCGTCAGACTTAGAATTAAAAAATGATTCGACTAAGCTATCATATGACTCACTATCAGAATTAAAGAATTCAAGCTCTTCAGGGTCAGATTCTATACTATGCACAGATTCGAGTTCCTCTGGGTCAGTTTCTATGCTATATACATCATCACGACACGAATCAAAGGTATTAACATTATCGGGGTTCATGCATTCAGGAATGTCAAGATCAGACTCAATAGATTCAGTGTAATCACGATCAAACTCAAAATTATCTATCGAGTAATCCTTTCTATGCTTATCCTCAATGTCAGGAAAATCTATATCATCAGCAAAATTATCCATTTTAGGCAAATCTAATTCATTCTCAAAGGAAGGTAAATCATCAACTGCAGATCTTTCATTGTCACAAGCAGGCAAGTCTAATTCATTTTCAAAGTCAGGCAGTTCTAAATCATTCTCAAACAGAGGATTATTCAAATATGCATTGTGATCAAAATCCTCATCATCCATAGGCACTTCTCCTAAGCCTAAGCCAAGATTAAACTCTACCTCCTCATCATCGTCAGTCAAGTATTCAGGACCAATAGAAAAACATGTATGCAAACTACATACAGACTCATCTTGTCCAAAAATACTAAACACAACTTTTTCATCATCAATGTTCAAGGTAAGCTTACCTGTGTGGACACTGATCTCAGCTTTACATGTACCTAGGAAAGGTCTGCCTAGAATAATAGGCACCTCCTTGTCCTCCTTCATGTCTAGTACCACAAAATCTACGGGGAAGATAAACTTGTTGACCTTCACCAGTACGTCCTCCACAACACCCATTGGTTGGGTAATTGATCTGTCAGCAAGCTGGAGAGTGACGTCGGTGTCCTTCATACCTGTTAAACCAATCCTCCTGTCAACAGAATAGGGCATCAAGTTTATACTTGCTCCTAAATCACATAAGGCCCTATCGAAAGATGCTTCTCCTATGGTGCAGGGAACAGTAAAACTCCCTGGATCTTTTTGTTTAGAAGGCATCTTCCCAGATACTATGGTACTGCTACTCTCAGACAATTTAAAAATTTCTTTTTTCAAACTTTTCTTTCTAGAAAGCATTTCTTTCATGAATTTCCCATAATTAGGCATGTTATACAAGGCATCTACTAAGGGAATATTCACAGACAATTTCTTAAACATTTCTAGGAACTTTTGAAACTGCTCATTTAATTTAACATTCTTAAAGCGCTGAGGAAAAGGTAACTCCCTGTAATCAAAGGTTGGACATTCGCCCCTCCGCCTGGGCGGGCTAATGTGTGAGCCTTTGTCATGGTGGTTGCATGGGACCACTTCTTCCTCGTGCAGTTTCTCGCTGTGCCTGCCATCCTGCTTTTTATCTTCTTTTCTACCTGCAAAATTGTTAGAAAAATCACAATTTAAGTCAATAGAGTCAGGAGGATGTTGGGACCTTTCAGAGGAGGCTTTTTGTGCCTCAGCCCTTTCATCTTCATCCCTTCTCTTTTCTTCTTCCTTCTTCTTTTCTGAACTATTCTCCAGCTGTCTACCACTTCTCAGTGTCACCATCTTGCACTGCTCTCTTGGGTTAGGCTCAGTGTCGCTTGGAAATTTTCCTTTTTGAAGGGCATTCACTGCTGAAGCGATCTGTCCTATTTGAACTTCCATGTTTTTCAGAGCTGTGTCGTGGTTATTGACTGTTGTCTGGAGATTGACGTTCAAAACTTTCTGTTCCTTTACAAACATAGCCACCAACTCCTCCAGGTTATTCTTCTTTTCAGGCGCACTAGATGATGCAAAACCTGGCGGTGGCTGCAAAACATTCTTTGTGTTTGAGTACGAGAAGTTCTCGTGATTGCGCAGATTTGGGTGGTAGAAGTTCGGTATTCCTTGCGTAAATGGTTTGTTCCCCACGTACTGGACTTCTTCCACATCCTGACCTTCAGCTAAGGTGGAAATGGATTTGACCACCTCAGATGAAGTTAACTTGTTCAACGCGTTGGTCAGAGATGCCATCTGTGCCTTCAATGAACTTGACTCATCCAATTCATATAATCCAGCCTTCTTTGAAATTGCTCCCCTCTCCGTCGGCCATTGATAGCTGGTTGCCGCCATTTCCTCTAACAGATCTTTGGCTTCTGTCACTGTCTTGGAAAGAAAACTTCCTCCTGCTGATGTGTCTAGGACTGTCTTAGTGGAGGGATTCAATCCATTGTAAAATAATTGCACTTGGAGCCAATCAGGATATCCATGTTGGGGGCACGGCCTAAGCATTTCTTTGTATCTTTCCCACGCCTCGTACAACTGCTCCTCGTCAAGCTGCCTAAATGTTCCGATTTCAGTCCGGAGCTTGGTAGTCTTGGCAGGCGGGAAAAATTTTGTCAGAAAAGCCTGGGCAAGCTCATCCCATGAACTTATGCTGCCCGTCTCGACTGATTCGAGCCAATCCTTTGCTTTATCCTGTAGAGAGAATGGAAATAACCTCAATCTGATAGCGTTGGCCGGAACTCCGTTCATCTTCACCGTCCCACAAATTTCCAGGAATGATCGCAGATGCGAGTGTGGGTCCTCAGAAGGGTGTCCCTTAAAAGAGTTATCGCGCGCCATCTGAATCAATCCCGTCTTTAACTCGAAATTTGTAGCTTGTATCGGGGCGTAAACAATTCCTGAATTTTCGGTGGGAAGAACTGGCTGTAGAAAGTCTCTGATCGCCTTGAGAGCTTCCTCTTGGTGGGCCATTGCTTCTGCTAATCTTTTCTCTCTTCGAATGGATCTAAGAGTCCTTTCAATTTCAAGATCTAATGGAAACAAATTAACCACCTTGTTCCTTCGCATACAATACTCCCAATCAACCAAACAAAATAAAACAAAAACAAATGATATTCACAAAATAATAACAAAAAAATATTTACACCTAAATTACTATTTATCCCTTTCTTTTCGATGTCAAGAAAAATTAATTTGCTTAAAAATCAAGCTTCCCCGGCAACGGCGCCAAAAACTTGTTTGTTGCTACCGGAAGCGCATGGGTCGCACAAGTAATATAAAACGGTAGTAATACCGAGTATCGAATCCACAGGGAGGCGAAGCGAAAATTAAGCAAAAATAAAATATCTTGAGCACTAAAAGTACTTAGGCAAAATAATATTTAGGGAACAACTCATGTAAATAAGAAAAATTTAAAATTCAAAGCAGGAAAAAAATTTGATCAATCAAATAAAAAAAAATATGGAGAAAGAGTTTTCTTTTAATGGGAAGAGGGGTCTTGAAAATCAATTATGAGCTAAACAATTGTTATAATTCTCCTATCTCATTGCCTAACTAATTATACTCCTAGAATCTCCGTTAATCACATAAGTTCTCCTGTCGGTTTCCCCTAATTGTAATTAATTTATTTTAACAACCTAAGTGTCCTTAGCGCCATAAAAAATCATTAATTATTATGCTCTGATTCATTTTAGGAATCTAAGTTTAATCAACTAATCCCGGTGTCACGACGGGCAATTAAACTAGTTGCATGGATTATGATCTATCCTAACTTCTCTCCGTCGAGTTTCCATTAAGAATCGAATCATTACACAATTGGCCAGATTGAATAAAGCATTAAGCACATCCATACAAATAATTAGGAAAAAGGGCTAGAGATAGGTAATTATAACAACATTTCAACTATAATTTCATTCCAACACCCCAAATTGGGGTTTAGTTATACATAGCTAAAATATCCACAACATTACAAAAGAAAGCATAATTAAGAGCATAAAAGGAAAGGAATTGACTGTCGAAAAACCCCTTTTGCTGATGCTTGGAGCCCCGCCGAACACTCCCTTGAGCTTCCTAAGATGCTCCCAAAAAAAACTCCCAAAATATTTCCCACCAAAGAATTCTCTCAAAAAGGCTAGAAAGCCTTGAGAGAGGCTCCAAAGGAGCCTAAGGAGGGAGGAAGAGAAGGAATTGGTGGAATGATTGATTGTAAATGAGGCACCCAAGGGTGCCTTTTTATAGGCCCGGAATGGGGGCAGCGTCGCGACGCTACATTGCACAGCGTCGCGACGCTGCAACGCACGCGTCTTGTTGCCCAAGAAATGGGTAGCGTCGCGACGCTGCCTTGCATAGCGTGTCGACGCTGCCCCAATTTTCAGAATTTCCAGCTTCGGTTTTGGGCTGATTTTTGGGCCTTCTCTACCTACACTTTGTCTCTACGTACGCTAACAAGCTCAAAAGTAATGTCAAAATGTTCTACTAGCAATTGGAGAACAACATTAGTTTTGCCTTTTGAAAATTCAGCTAAGACTTTGACCTAATTTATACCCTATTGTTTGTTTAAAATGTGGACAAACCAGTTCATTGTTGTGTTTAATTTGATTTTATTATTGCACAGAAGATCTCCATTAATAAAAAGGAGCTTCTAAATTTCGGATTCTAATCAACCCCTCTTCTCACTTGAAAAATTAAACTAGTGCGGTCTTATTTTTGTGTAAGAAGTAGTTGTTACAAAATTCATTCATTAATTAAAAATTGTTGAGGATCTCTCAGCTAAACGAACACCATACTTTGGTGGTTATGCAATTCAATGAGAATTGTCCCACATTGAAAAAAATTGAAGCTACATCCTTCTTTATGTATTGAACTAAGATTCTTGACCATCGCCGAGCCTTGTAACATGGGCTTGTAACCCAAATGGGGGCTTTAATGTTGTTTAAGGTTGTTTCCTTCTATTGGGCCGGGTCTTGGAAGAGTTCAGCTGGTTTGTCCATTTCAAGAAGGAAGTTGGGCCTTGCTTTCTGCACGAAAGCCTAGAATGCTTTGCCCTTAGATCGGAGGGGACTGCGTGAGGCTGGCTTCACAGAGCAGCGTCACCTCCACCTTTCTTCAGTGGAAGGATAACAGACTAGTTATTTCGAGCCCAATTATGCGTAATCGAAAGCTCTCAACTCGACAACCACTATTTTTTTGAAAAGAGAGCTAGCTAACGCCCAAACCAATACTTTTTGTCAACGAAGCAAGAAATTAGGACTTTTTTTTTTCCTTTTTTAATTTTTGCTAATATCTAAGATTATGAAAGCAATACAATTTTAGAGATTTCTTCAAACGTTTGCTTGTTTTTTCTTTTTTTTTTTTTTTTGTTTTGCTAAGAACTTTGTGGAGTTTTTCTTTTTTCTTATTTTGCTGCTCTTTTCACCCCTTCTAATTAGACGATTATGCAAAATGTAGGAAATGAAAGCAAAGAAATTTTGGGTTTTTTTTTTTACTCAATGGATTTTTCTTGTTGCTAACAACTTTGCAAAATTTTTTAGAAGTTGGTTAAATGACGATCTAAATTGAAAGTTATTCAAAAGCCTACATTGCAAACTTATATGGAAGTTCGAGGTTAAAATTGAGTTAAGTTTGAGATTCAATTTGATGAAATTAAAAGTTCGGAAATAAAATTGATAGAATCGAGTTTAATTTGGGGTCAAAATTGATTTTTCCCCCTTTTCTATCCTTTAGCTTGTAAGTCTCTACCTACACTTTGTCTCTACGTACGCTAACAAGCTCAAAAGTAATGTCAAAATGTTCTACTAGCAATTGGAGAACAACATTAGTTTTGCCTTTTGAAAATTCAGCTAAGACTTTGACCTAATTTATACCCTATTGTTTGTTTAAAATGTGGACAAACCAGTTCATTGTTGTGTTTAATTTGATTTCATTATTGCGCAGAAGATCTCCATTAATAAAAAGGAGCTTCTAAATTTCGGATTCTAATCAACCCCTCTCCTTACTTGAAAAATTAAACTAGTGCGGTCTTATTTTTGTGTAAGAAGTAGTTGTTACAAAATTCATTAATTAATTGAAATTGTTGAGGATCTCTCAGCTAAACGAACAGCATACTTTGGTGGTTATGCAATTCAATGAGAATTGTCCCACATCGAAACAAATTGAAGCTACATCCTTCTTTATGTATTGAACAAAGATTCTTGACCATTGCCGAGCCTTGTAACATGGGATTGTAACCCAAGTGGGGGCTTTAATGTGGTTCAAGTGGGGACTAGTTATTTCGAGCCCAATTATGCCTAATCGAAAGCTCTCAACTCGACAACCACTATTTTTTTGAAAAGAGAGCTAGCTAACGCCCAAACCAATACTTTTTGTCAACGAAGCAAGAAATTAGGACTTTTTTTTTCCTTTTTTAGTTTTTGCTAATATCTAAGATTATGAAAGCAATACAATTTTAGAGATTTCTTCAAACGTTTGCTTGTTTTTTCTTTTTTTTTTTTTTTTTTTTGTTTTGCTAAGAACTTTGTGGAGTTTTTCTTTTTTCTTATTTTGCTGCTCTTTTCACCCCAACTAATTAGACGATTATGCAAAATGTAGGAAATGAAAGCAAAGAAATTTTGGGTTTTTTTTTTTACTCAATGGATTTTTCTTGTTGCTAACAACTTTGCAAAATTTTTTAGAAGTTGGTTAAATGACGATCTAAATTGAAAGTTATTCAAAAGCCTACATTGCAAACTTATATGGAAGTTCGAGGTTAAAATTGAGTTAAGTTTGAGATTCAATTTGATGAAATTAAAAGTTCGGAAATAAAATTGATAGAATCGAGTTTAATTTGGGGTCAAAATTGATTTTTCCCCCTTTTCTATCCTTTAGCTTGTAAGTCTCTACCTACACTTTGTCTCTACGTACGCTAACAAGCTCAAAAGTAATGTCAAAATGTTCTACTAGCAATTGGAGAACAACATTAGTTTTGCCTTTTGAAAATTCAGCTAAGACTTTGACCTAATTTATACCCTATTGTTTGTTTAAAATGTGGACAAACCAGTTCATTGTTGTGTTTAATTTGATTTCATTATTGCGCAGAAGATCTCCATTAATAAAAAGGAGCTTCTAAATTTCGGATTCTAATCAACCCCTCTCCTTACTTGAAAAATTAAACTAGTGCGGTCTTATTTTTGTGTAAGAAGTAGTTGTTACAAAATTCATTAATTAATTGAAATTGTTGAGGATCTCTCAGCTAAACGAACAGCATACTTTGGTGGTTATGCAATTCAATGAGAATTGTCCCACATCGAAACAAATTGAAGCTACATCCTTCTTTATGTATTGAACAAAGATTCTTGACCATTGCCGAGCCTTGTAACATGGGATTGTAACCCAAGTGGGGGCTTTAATGTGGTTCAAGTGGGGACTAGTTATTTCGAGCCCAATTATGCCTAATCGAAAGCTCTCAACTCGACAACCACTATTTTTTTGAAAAGAGAGCTAGCTAACGCCCAAACCAATACTTTTTGTCAACGAAGCAAGAAATTAGGACTTTTTTTTTCCTTTTTTAGTTTTTGCTAATATCTAAGATTATGAAAGCAATACAATTTTAGAGATTTCTTCAAACGTTTGCTTGTTTTTTCTTTTTTTTTTTTTTTTTTTTTTTGTTTTGCTAAGAACTTTGTGGAGTTTTTCTTTTTTCTTATTTTGCTGCTCTTTTCACCCCAACTAATTAGACGATTATGCAAAATGTAGGAAATGAAAGCAAAGAAATTTTGGGTTTTTTTTTTACTCAATGGATTTTTCTTGTTGCTAACAACTTTGCAAAATTTTTTAGAAGTTGGTTAAATGACGATCTAAATTGAAAGTTATTCAAAAGCCTACATTGCAAACTTATATGGAAGTTCGAGGTTAAAATTGAGTTAAGTTTGAGATTCAATTTGATGAAATTAAAAGTTCGGAAATAAAATTGATAGAATCGAGTTTAATTTGGGGTCAAAATTGATTTTTCCCCCTTTTCTATCCTTTAGCTTGTAAGTCTCTACCTACACTTTGTCTCTACGTACGCTAACAAGCTCAAAAGTAATGTCAAAATGTTCTACTAGCAATTGGAGAACAACATTAGTTTTGCCTTTTGAAAATTCAGCTAAGACTTTGACCTAATTTATACCCTATTGTTTGTTTAAAATGTGGACAAACCAGTTCATTGTTGTGTTTAATTTGATTTCATTATTGCGCAGAAGATCTCCATTAATAAAAAGGAGCTTCTAAATTTCGGATTCTAATCAACCCCTCTCCTTACTTGAAAAATTAAACTAGTGCGGTCTTATTTTTGTGTAAGAAGTAGTTGTTACAAAATTCATTAATTAATTGAAATTGTTGAGGATCTCTCAGCTAAACGAACAGCATACTTTGGTGGTTATGCAATTCAATGAGAATTGTCCCACATCGAAACAAATTGAAGCTACATCCTTCTTTATGTATTGAACAAAGATTCTTAACCATCGCCGAGCCTTGTAACATGGGATTGTAACCCAAGTGGGGGCTTTAATGTGGTTGAAGGTTGTTTCCTTCTATTGGGCCGGGTCTTCGAAGAGTTCAGCTGGTTTGTCCATTTCAAGAAGGAAGTTGGGCCTTGCTTTCTCGACGAAAGCCTAGAATGCCTGTCCCTTAGATTGGAGGGGACTGCGTGAGGCTGGCTTCATAGAGCAGCGTCACCTCCACCTTTCCTCAGTGGAAGGATAACGGACTAGTTCTTTCTAGCCCAATTATGCCTAATCGAAAGCTCTCAAATCGACAACCACTATTTTTTTGAAAAGAGAGCTAGCTAACGACCCAAACCAATACTTTTTGTCAACGAAGCAAGAAATTAGGACTTTTTTTTTTCCTTTGTAATTTTTACTAATATCTAAGATTATGAAAGTAAGACAATTTTAGAGAATTCTTCAAACGTTTGCTTGTTTTTTATTTTTTATTTTTTTTTTTGCTAAGAACTTTGTGGAGTTTTTCTTTTTTCTTATTTTGCTGCTCTTTTCACCCCAACAAATTAGACGATTTTGCAAAATGTAGGAAATGAAAGCAAAGGAATTTTGGGTTTTTTTTTTTTACTCGCTGGATTTTTCTTGTTGCTAACAACTTTGCAAAATTTTTTAGAAGTTGGTTAAATGACGATCTAAATTGAAAGTTATTCAAAAGCCTACATTGCAAACTTATATGGAAGTTCGAGGTTAAAATTGAGTTAAGTTTGAGATTCAATTTGATGAAATTAAAAGTTCGGAAATAAAATTGATAGAATCGAGTTTAATTTGGGGTCAAAATTGATTTTTCCCCCTTTTCTATCCTTTAGCTTGTAAGTCTCTACCTACACTTTGTCTCTACGTACGCTAACAAGCTCAAAAGTAATGTCAAAATGTTCTACTAGCAATTGGAGAACAACATTAGTTTTGCCTTTTGAAAATTCAGCTAAGACTTTGACCTAATTTATACCCTATTGTTTGTTTAAAATGTGGACAAACCAGTTCATTGTTGTGTTTAATTTGATTTCATTATTGCGCAGAAGATCTCCATTAATAAAAAGGAGCTTCTAAATTTCGGATTCTAATCAACCCCTCTCCTTACTTGAAAAATTAAACTAGTGCGGTCTTATTTTTGTGTAAGAAGTAGTTGTTACAAAATTCATTAATTAATTGAAATTGTTGAGGATCTCTCAGCTAAACGAACAGCATACTTTGGTGGTTATGCAATTCAATGAGAATTGTCCCACATCGAAACAAATTGAAGCTACATCCTTCTTTATGTATTGAACAAAGATTCTTGACCATTGCCGAGCCTTGTAACATGGGATTGTAACCCAAGTGGGGGCTTTAATGTGGTTCAAGTGGGGACTAGTTATTTCGAGCCCAATTATGCGTAATCGAAAGCTCTCAACTCGACAACCACTATTTTTTTGAAAAGAGAGCTAGCTAACGCCCAAACCAATACTTTTTGTCAACGAAGCAAGAAATTAGGACTTTTTTTTTCCTTTTTTAATTTTTGCTAATATCTAAGATTATGAAAGCAATACAATTTTAGAGATTTCTTCAAACGTTTGCTTGTTTTTTCTTTTTTTTTTTTTTTTGTTTTGCTAAGAACTTTGTGGAGTTTTTCTTTTTTCTTATTTTGCTGCTCTTTTCACCCCTTCTAATTAGACGATTATGCAAAATGTAGGAAATGAAAGCAAAGAAATTTTGGGTTTTTTTTTTTACTCAATGGATTTTTCTTGTTGCTAACAACTTTGCAAATTTTTTTAGAAGTTGGTTAAATGACGATCTAAATTGAAAGTTATTCAAAAGCCTACATTGCAAACTTATATGGAAGTTCGAGGTTAAAATTGAGTTAAGTTTGAGATTCAATTTGATGAAATTAAAAGTTCGGAAATAAAATTGATAGAATCGAGTTTAATTTGGGGTCAAAATTGATTTTTCCCCCTTTTCTATCCTTTAGCTTGTAAGTCTCTACCTACACTTTGTCTCTACGTACGCTAACAAGCTCAAAAGTAATGTCAAAATGTTCTACTAGCAATTGGAGAACAACATTAGTTTTGCCTTTTGAAAATTCAGCTAAGACTTTGACCTAATTTATACCCTATTGTTTGTTTAAAATGTGGACAAACCAGTTCATTGTTGTGTTTAATTTGATTTCATTATTGCGCAGAAGATCTCCATTAATAAAAAGGAGCTTCTAAATTTCGGATTCTAATCAACCCCTCTCCTTACTTGAAAAATTAAACTAGTGCGGTCTTATTTTTGTGTAAGAAGTAGTTGTTACAAAATTCATTCATTAATTAAAAATTGTTGAGGATCTCTCAGCTAAACGAACACCATACTTTGGTGGTTATGCAATTCAATGAGAATTGTCCCACATTGAAAAAAATTGAAGCTACATCCTTCTTTATGTATTGAACTAAGATTCTTGACCATCGCCGAGCCTTGTAACATGGGCTTGTAACCCAAATGGGGGCTTTAATGTTGTTTAAGGTTGTTTCCTTCTATTGGGCCGGGTCTTGGAAGAGTTCAGCTGGTTTGTCCATTTCAAGAAGGAAGTTGGGCCTTGCTTTCTGCACGAAAGCCTAGAATGCTTTGCCCTTAGATCGGAGGGGACTGCGTGAGGCTGGCTTCACAGAGCAGCGTCACCTCCACCTTTCTTTAGTGGAAGGATAACAGACTAGTTATTTCGAGCCCAATTATGCGTAATCGAAAGCTCTCAACTCGACAACCACTATTTTTTTGAAAAGAGAGCTAGCTAACGCCCAAACCAATACTTTTTGTCAACGAAGCAAGAAATTAGGACTTTTTTTTTCCTTTTTTAATTTTTGCTAATATCTAAGATTATGAAAGCAATACAATTTTAGAGATTTCTTCAAACGTTTGCTTGTTTTTTCTTTTTTTTTTTTTTTTGTTTTGCTAAGAACTTTGTGGAGTTTTTCTTTTTTCTTATTTTGCTGCTCTTTTCACCCCTTCTAATTAGACGATTATGCAAAATGTAGGAAATGAAAGCAAAGAAATTTTGGGTTTTTTTTTTTACTCAATGGATTTTTCTTGTTGCTAACAACTTTGCAAATTTTTTTAGAAGTTGGTTAAATGACGATCTAAATTGAAAGTTATTCAAAAGCCTACATTGCAAACTTATATGGAAGTTCGAGGTTAAAATTGAGTTAAGTTTGAGATTCAATTTGATGAAATTAAAAGTTCGGAAATAAAATTGATAGAATCGAGTTTAATTTGGGGTCAAAATTGATTTTTCCCCCTTTTCTATCCTTTAGCTTGTAAGTCTCTACCTACACTTTGTCTCTACGTACGCTAACAAGCTCAAAAGTAATGTCAAAATGTTCTACTAGCAATTGGAGAACAACATTAGTTTTGCCTTTTGAAAATTCAGCTAAGACTTTGACCTAATTTATACCCTATTGTTTGTTTAAAATGTGGACAAACCAGTTCATTGTTGTGTTTAATTTGATTTCATTATTGCGCAGAAGATCTCCATTAATAAAAAGGAGCTTCTAAATTTCGGATTCTAATCAACCCCTCTCCTTACTTGAAAAATTAAACTAGTGCGGTCTTATTTTTGTGTAAGAAGTAGTTGTTACAAAATTCATTAATTAATTGAAATTGTTGAGGATCTCTCAGCTAAACGAACAGCATACTTTGGTGGTTATGCAATTCAATGAGAATTGTCCCACATCGAAACAAATTGAAGCTACATCCTTCTTTATGTATTGAACAAAGATTTTTAACCATCGCCGAGCCTTGTAATATGGGATTGTAACCCAAGTGGGGGCTTTAATGTGGTTGAAGGTTGTTTCCTTCTATTGGGCCGGGTCTTGGAAGAGTTCAGCTGGTTTGTCCATTTCAAGAAGGAAGTTGGGCCTTGCTTTCTCGACGAAAGCCTAGAATGCCTGTCCCTTAGATTGGAGGGGACTGCGTGAGGCTGGCTTCATAGAGCAGCGTCACCTTCCACCTTTCCTCAGTGGAAGGATAACGGACTAGTTCTTTCTAGCCCAATTATGCCTAATCGAAAGCTCTCAAATCGACAACCACTATTTTTTTGAAAAGAGAGCTAGCTAACGACCCAAACCAATACTTTTTGTCAACGAAGCAAGAAATTAGGACTTTTTTTTTTCCTTTGTAATTTTTACTAATATCTAAGATTATGAAAGTAAGACAATTTTAGAGAATTCTTCAAACGTTTGCTTGTTTTTTATTTTTTATTTTTTTTTTTTTTGCTAAGGACTTTGTGGAGTTTTTCTTTTTTCTTATTTTGCTGCTCTTTTCACCCCAACAAATTAGACGATTTTGCAAAATGTAGGAAATGAAAGCAAAGGAATTTTGGGTTTTTTTTTTTTACTCGCTGGATTTTTCTTGTTGCTAACAACTTTGCAAAATTTTTTAGAAGTTGGTTAAATGACGATCTAAATTGAAAGTTATTCAAAAGCCTACATTGCAAACTTATATGGAAGTTCGAGGTTAAAATTGAGTTAAGTTTGAGATTCAATTTGATGAAATTAAAAGTTCGGAAATAAAATTGATAGAATCGAGTTTAATTTGGGGTCAAAATTGATTTTTCCCCCTTTTCTATCCTTTAGCTTGTAAGTCTCTACCTACACTTTGTCTCTACGTACGCTAACAAGCTCAAAAGTAATGTCAAAATGTTCTACTAGCAATTGGAGAACAACATTAGTTTTGCCTTTTGAAAATTCAGCTAAGACTTTGACCTAATTTATACCCTATTGTTTGTTTAAAATGTGGACAAACCAGTTCATTGTTGTGTTTAATTTGATTTCATTATTGCGCAGAAGATCTCCATTAATAAAAAGGAGCTTCTAAATTTCGGATTCTAATCAACCCCTCTCCTTACTTGAAAAATTAAACTAGTGCGGTCTTATTTTTGTGTAAGAAGTAGTTGTTACAAAATTCATTAATTAATTGAAATTGTTGAGGATCTCTCAGCTAAACGAACAGCATACTTTGGTGGTTATGCAATTCAATGAGAATTGTCCCACATCGAAACAAATTGAAGCTACATCCTTCTTTATGTATTGAACAAAGATTCTTAACCATCGCCGAGCCTTGTAACATGGGATTGTATCCCAAGTGGGGGCTTTAATGTGGTTGAAGGTTGTTTCCTTCTATTGGGCCGGGTCTTGGAAGAGTTCAGCTGGTTTTTCCATTTCAAGAAGGAAGTTGGGCCTTGCTTTCTCGACGAAAGCCTAGAATGCATGTCCCTTAGATTGGAGGGGACTGCGTGAGGCTGGCTTCATAGAGCAGCGTCACCTCCACCTTTCCTCAGTGGAAGGATAACGGACTAGTTCTTTCTAGCCCAATTATGCCTAATCGAAAGCTCTCAAATCGACAACTACTATTTTTTTTAAAAGAGAGCTAGCTAACGACCCAAACCAATACTTTTTGTCAACGAAGCAAGAAATTAGGACTTTTTTTTTCCTTTGTAATTTTTACTAATATCTAAGATTATGAAAGTAAGACAATTTTAGAGAATTCTTCAAACGTTTGCTTGTTTTTTTTATTTTTTATTTTTTTTTTTGCTAAGAACTTTGTGGAGTTTTTCTTTTTTCTTATTTTTCTGCTCTTTTCACCCCAACAAATTAGACGATTTTGCAAAATGTAGGAAATGAAAGCAAAGGAATTTTGGGTTTTTTTTTTTACTCGCTGGATTTTTCTTGTTGCTAACAACTTTGCAAAATTTTTTAGAAGTTGGTTAAATGACGATCTAAATTGAAAGTTAATCAAAAGCCCACATTGCAAACTTATATGCAAGTTCGAGGTTAAAATTGAGTTAAGTTTGGGATTCAATTTGATGAAATTAAAAGTTCGGAAATAAAATTGATAGAATCGAGTTTAATTTGCGGTCAAAATTGATTTTTCCCCCTTTTCTATCCTTTAGCTTGTAAGTCTCTACCTACACTTTGTCTCTACGTACGCTAACAAGCTCAAAAGTAATGTCAAAATGTTCTACTAGCAATTGGAGAACAACATTAGTTTTGCCTTTTGAAAATTCAGCTAAGACTTTGACCTAATTTATACCCTATTGTTTGTTTAAAATGTGGACAAACCAGTTCATTGTTGTGTTTAATTTGATTTCATTATTGCGCAGAAGATCTCCATTAATAAAAAGGAGCTTCTAAATTTCGGATTCTAATCAACCCCTCTCCTTACTTGAAAAATTAAACTAGTGCGGTCTTATTTTTGTGTAAGAAGTAGTTGTTACAAAATTCATTCATTAATTAAAAATTGTTGAGGATCTCTCAGCTAAACGAACACCATACTTTGGTGGTTATGCAATTCAATGAGAATTGTCCCACATTGAAAAAAATTGAAGCTACATCCTTCTTTATGTATTGAACTAAGATTCTTGACCATCGCCGAGCCTTGTAACATGGGCTTGTAACCCAAATGGGGGCTTTAATGTTGTTTAAGGTTGTTTCCTTCTATTGGGCCGGGTCTTGGAAGAGTTCAGCTGGTTTGTCCATTTCAAGAAGGAAGTTGGGCCTTGCTTTCTGCACGAAAGCCTAGAATGCTTTGCCCTTAGATCGGAGGGGACTGCGTGAGGCTGGCTTCACAGAGCAGCGTCACCTCCACCTTTCTTTAGTGGAAGGATAACAGACTAGTTATTTCGAGCCCAATTATGCGTAATCGAAAGCTCTCAACTCGACAACCACTATTTTTTTGAAAAGAGAGCTAGCTAACGCCCAAACCAATACTTTTTGTCAACGAAGCAAGAAATTAGGACTTTTTTTTTCCTTTTTTAATTTTTGCTAATATCTAAGATTATGAAAGCAATACAATTTTAGAGATTTCTTCAAACGTTTGCTTGTTTTTTCTTTTTTTTTTTTTTTGTTTTGCTAAGAACTTTGTGGAGTTTTTCTTTTTTCTTATTTTGCTGCTCTTTTCACCCCTTCTAATTAGACGATTATGCAAAATGTAGGAAATGAAAGCAAAGAAATTTTGGGTTTTTTTTTTTACTCAATGGATTTTTCTTGTTGCTAACAACTTTGCAAATTTTTTTAGAAGTTGGTTAAATGACGATCTAAATTGAAAGTTATTCAAAAGCCTACATTGCAAACTTATATGGAAGTTCGAGGTTAAAATTGAGTTAAGTTTGAGATTCAATTTGATGAAATTAAAAGTTCGGAAATAAAATTGATAGAATCGAGTTTAATTTGGGGTCAAAATTGATTTTTCCCCCTTTTCTATCCTTTAGCTTGTAAGTCTCTACCTACACTTTGTCTCTACGTACGCTAACAAGCTCAAAAGTAATGTCAAAATGTTCTACTAGCAATTGGAGAACAACATTAGTTTTGCCTTTTGAAAATTCAGCTAAGACTTTGACCTAATTTATACCCTATTGTTTGTTTAAAATGTGGACAAACCAGTTCATTGTTGTGTTTAATTTGATTTCATTATTGCGCAGAAGATCTCCATTAATAAAAAGGAGCTTCTAAATTTCGGATTCTAATCAACCCCTCTCCTTACTTGAAAAATTAAACTAGTGCGGTCTTATTTTTGTGTAAGAAGTAGTTGTTACAAAATTCATTAATTAATTGAAATTGTTGAGGATCTCTCAGCTAAACGAACAGCATACTTTGGTGGTTATGCAATTCAATGAGAATTGTCCCACATCGAAACAAATTGAAGCTACATCCTTCTTTATGTATTGAACAAAGATTCTTAACCATCGCCGAGCCTTGTAACATGGGATTGTATCCCAAGTGGGGGCTTTAATGTGGTTGAAGGTTGTTTCCTTCTATTGGGCCGGGTCTTGGAAGAGTTCAGCTGGTTTTTCCATTTCAAGAAGGAAGTTGGGCCTTGCTTTCTCGACGAAAGCCTAGAATGCATGTCCCTTAGATTGGAGGGGACTGCGTGAGGCTGGCTTCATAGAGCAGCGTCACCTCCACCTTTCCTCAGTGGAAGGATAACGGACTAGTTCTTTCTAGCCCAATTATGCCTAATCGAAAGCTCTCAAATCGACAACTACTATTTTTTTTAAAAGAGAGCTAGCTAACGACCCAAACCAATACTTTTTGTCAACGAAGCAAGAAATTAGGACTTTTTTTTTCCTTTGTAATTTTTACTAATATCTAAGATTATGAAAGTAAGACAATTTTAGAGAATTCTTCAAACGTTTGCTTGTTTTTTTTATTTTTTATTTTTTTTTTTGCTAAGAACTTTGTGGAGTTTTTCTTTTTTCTTATTTTTCTGCTCTTTTCACCCCAACAAATTAGACGATTTTGCAAAATGTAGGAAATGAAAGCAAAGGAATTTTGGGTTTTTTTTTTTACTCGCTGGATTTTTCTTGTTGCTAACAACTTTGCAAAATTTTTTAGAAGTTGGTTAAATGACGATCTAAATTGAAAGTTAATCAAAAGCCCACATTGCAAACTTATATGCAAGTTCGAGGTTAAAATTGAGTTAAGTTTGGGATTCAATTTGATGAAATTAAAAGTTCGGAAATAAAATTGATAGAATCGAGTTTAATTTGCGGTCAAAATTGATTTTTCCCCCTTTTCTATCCTTTAGCTTGTAAGTCTCTACCTACACTTTGTCTCTACGTACGCTAACAAGCTCAAAAGTAATGTCAAAATGTTCTACTAGCAATTGGAGAACAACATTAGTTTTGCCTTTTGAAAATTCAGCTAAGACTTTGACCTAATTTATACCCTATTGTTTGTTTAAAATGTGGACAAACCAGTTCATTGTTGTGTTTAATTTGATTTCATTATTGCGCAGAAGATCTCCATTAATAAAAAGGAGCTTCTAAATTTCGGATTCTAATCAACCCCTCTCCTTACTTGAAAAATTAAACTAGTGCGGTCTTATTTTTGTGTAAGAAGTAGTTGTTACAAAATTCATTCATTAATTAAAAATTGTTGAGGATCTCTCAGCTAAACGAACACCATACTTTGGTGGTTATGCAATTCAATGAGAATTGTCCCACATTGAAAAAAATTGAAGCTACATCCTTCTTTATGTATTGAACTAAGATTCTTGACCATCGCCGAGCCTTGTAACATGGGCTTGTAACCCAAATGGGGGCTTTAATGTTGTTTAAGGTTGTTTCCTTCTATTGGGCCGGGTCTTGGAAGAGTTCAGCTGGTTTGTCCATTTCAAGAAGGAAGTTGGGCCTTGCTTTCTGCACGAAAGCCTAGAATGCTTTGCCCTTAGATCGGAGGGGACTGCGTGAGGCTGGCTTCACAGAGCAGCGTCACCTCCACCTTTCTTTAGTGGAAGGATAACAGACTAGTTATTTCGAGCCCAATTATGCGTAATCGAAAGCTCTCAACTCGACAACCACTATTTTTTTGAAAAGAGAGCTAGCTAACGCCCAAACCAATACTTTTTGTCAACGAAGCAAGAAATTAGGACGTTTATTTTTTCCTTTTTTAATGGGGCTAATATCTAAGATTATGAAGCAATACAATTT
Organism: Luffa aegyptiaca; assembly: GCA_017139565.1. Classification (NCBI taxonomy): domain Eukaryota; kingdom Viridiplantae; phylum Streptophyta; class Magnoliopsida; order Cucurbitales; family Cucurbitaceae; genus Luffa; species Luffa aegyptiaca. The sequence continues at coordinate 26,839,575 of CM029403.1, read as the reverse complement.
TAAGTATGTCTTCAAACGTTTGTCTTGTTTGTTTTCTTTTTTTTTTTTTTTGTTTTGCTAAGAACTTTGTGGAGTTTTTCTTTTTTCTTCATTTTGCTGCTCTTTAAAACCCCTTCTAATTAGACGATTATGCA